>CM056562.1:22288121-22880621 GCA_029721515.1 Synanceia verrucosa
AAATGCCTAACCCCAACCCTTACCCTAAACCTAACCTAAACCTAATTCTAACCCTAACCGAAAAATCAAGTCTTAACCCTCTAAAAGCTCTTTAAAGAAGTGAGGACCGGCAAAAATGTCCTCACTTCCCAAAAATGTCCTCACTTTGTTGGTAAAATGGAGTTTTTGGTCCTCACTATGTCGCAAGTACAAGAACACACACACACACACGCACACACACACAGACTGTATACACTGGTGTGTAGCGCTCCATCGCCCTGTGACCTCAGATATTAGCTTCCCTGCCAAACACGACTGAGGTCAAGTGACACAATAAACACACACACACACACACACACGCACACACACACACACACAGTCTCCACACTGAGTCTAACTGGAGCATTTTGTTGGTCAATAATAGGAGCTGCAGTACATTTTGTTAAAGTATTGGTGAGAAATCACTGTAGCACTGCTGTGCTTTACAGCTGTTTTATTTTGTTAATCAGACAGTGAAATGTATAGAAGGAGAACCATAGATGACACTGTGGCTCAAGATGGCATGTTGTCCACTTCCTGTTTCATCTGCAGCTCATTGGCATGTTCACTGTGCTGATTTCTCCTGGTTGGACTGGTGTCTTTGCTGTGTCTTCTTGAAGGTTTTAATTGCAGCAGCAGACATTATTTTTTCCTTCTTCGTTGCTATTTTCCTGCTCACTCTCCTTTCATTGCATGTGCTTTGGGATTATTACTTTTTATGTGTTAATCTGATTAATTTTAAGGATAGCAGTATGTGTCAGTTCACTTTTAAACTTTCAATATGTAAGACCCCACGTGTTTGTTTTTGTTATTTCTTATAGGTTGGGTATCTCAACCTGTAACGGTAGATTTTAATGAAAGTAAAATGGTGAATTCTCCTGTTTTCCCACAAAAAGCATATTAGAAAAGTAAGATAAACCTCTTTTGCTGTATTAATGTAAATTACTCAAATTCAGGCTTCAATAGTTCTCAGCTACATGGGATCATAGTGGCAAATAGTCTTATAAAAGTCAGTAAAATACAAAATGTCCAAATCTGCTGCTGGATCCTAGAATCTTGTTGGATGTAACAGACAATTTCATCATCATGAGTCATGATGCTTCAGATGCCAAAATGACTAATGGAGTTGAAAAACTCTCCAGCCACTGCCAGACGTCATTTAGCTTTGAGCATCCAAAGTGACAAAGTTTCTTATATATAAATATATTTTAAAAGCTGATATCAGGCTGGAGCAGCAGATTGAGTTCAGCTTTAATCAGGGCTGCAGGCTGGCAGATTGAGCTGATCAGTCTGACATCAGATGTTATGCTTAGATGAGATGAAATAGAAACCTGCATCCGTTACCTGGTAACTAGATGTTGCTGGTACTGGAATTAAATAACGGTTTTGCTTGTGGAAAAACCAAACGCTGCTCTTTTCTGTTTCCTTCTTGGCTTCCCAGTCTGTCCTCTTCTCACTTTTCTGCCTTCTCTCTTTTTTCCCTCCTCCTCTTTTCCTTCCTCCCCCTCCTCAGTAAAACCATCAAGGTGAAAATAATCGACGACGAGGAGTACGAGAAGAACAAAACCTTCTACATAGAGATCGGAGAGCCTCGTCTGGTGGAGAGCAACAACACCAAAGGTCAGGAAGGGGGCGAGCCTCCTGAGCGTTGACCCTTGACCCCAGCGTTTCTTCCACATCCCTGAAGCTGCATGTTCTCAACACACAGGAGGAGGTTTAGATTTATGCCTTTATTTACCTCCTGATGTGTCCTGTCTATGACAGTGAACATGCAGCAGGTTGTGGATCACCTCATCTCACCACATCCACTTCTCCACCTCGTATGCGTGTGTGTGTGTGAGTGTGTATTTTGTGTTGCCATACTGTTTGTTTGCCATGCATGCATTCACCACCTCCCTCTATGTGTGTGTGTGTACGTGTGTGTCCCATACAGGAAGACCATAACCATTAGGATCTTAGACCGGGAGGAGTACAATAAGCAGTCCTCCTTCTACGTTCTGCTTGACAGCCCCCAGTGGAGACGCAGCGGGAAGGAACGGACAGGTGTGACAGCCAATCAGCACTGAGAATACACGTCATGAGGTTTTGGAGAATCCTGAATCAACAGGCCATAGTTAACTTCTAATCACCCACTGATGAAACACACAAGATTAATTCACGCTTTAGTCAGTTGATTTGATTCACTGATTAATATTCTACCACAGTAGAGGACCTTGTTAAAACTGTAACATTTTAATTTACTGTGGATGGTCATGAAACAGCTCCAGGAGTACTCCAGAAAGTAAAAAATACTGTTTTTTTCTGTCACTTTCTTAAATTATTTAGTGGTTTTCTAAATTTGCAGTTTGACAACAACCTGATAGTTGGATGAGGTGTATTTCCTGTTATAATATATCTAAATGTGTTCATTCAGCAACACACTAGAAGAATTAGTATAGTATATACCAGAGCTGTGCAATAGGAGCAAAATTTTATATCTTGATATTAGGAGTGGGTATTGGTAAGAAAATCACGATACGATACATATCACGATACTTGAGTCACGATACAATACATTTTTGCCATATTGTGATATTGCGATATATTGTGATATTTTACATAGATCACTGAGAAATTGAAAATGCAGCTTAAAATACGAGTTGGTTAGACAGTATTTATATGTCTATATATATAGATAGATATGTTTTTATGGAGGGAATCAATATTAAGAAATTAAAAATCAACATTATATCACAAGAAAAAGTATCATGATATATTGTCATATCGATATTTTTTCCCGTCCCTACTTGATATGGCTAATTTTATATCCCGATAACGATATATATATATACGATATTGTATTTTTTCCGATACTAACATTACTGGTAGCGTTATTTTCACTTTCCATTGCGCTCTCCTCTGTCTTCTCTGTGCTGTTTTACCTCAGTGCCGTAAATGAGTCCTTGCTGGTGATGTAAACATGCTACCACAAAGCAGTAGCATTGCTGCAGTCACATTAGCCTTCATAAACCATTATTCAATGAACATTATATAATGAACATTTGGATTATCCAATATTCATTCTGACTTTGAGTTGTGCTTTACAACCAGAGTAATTTTAATGTTAGCATGGCAACAGAGCTCATCAAGTAGCCTACATGTTAAAATTATGATATAAACAACATAGGCTATCCTACGGTAGACAATGTTATATCGTAATATCGCACAGCTCTAGTATATACTGTGCAAAATCATCCACAGAAAGTAAAACTTCAACAGTAAAATGTTAATTCCCACATGTTTGATTGACAAGTGGTCTCTGGGAAGTATAGCACAAAAAAAAGCCAAAAACCGAGGCCAAAAAAAAAAAACAGGACATCACAGAGGAGATGTGATATTAGTCTCGTTTTAATCATATTTATTTATGCAAAGCCTAATACGATAGCCCAGACAAGAGCACTTAAAAGTTGGCAAGGGAAAAAAGCACTTTACAGCTGGCAACGCTACAAGAAATGAAACCAGAGCATGGGGTGCACCATATTTCTAAAGTGACAAAACGAACCGCTGATGTTTTAACAGCTCTGTTGATTTGGGATTCAGGTTGAACACAAGCTGGAGTGATTCTGCTGCTCCGTCCTTTACGTCTCACTTATTTCCTGCCTTTCCCTCCTCTGCTCATCCTCAGAGGTCTGTAGAGAAACTCAGTGGGACTCACACCTGTCCTCTCCTTCCTTTTCCTTTCCCTCCCTGTTCTCTCGTTTCCTGCTCATCCAGCTTTTCATGCTTCGACAGCTGTTCTCTCACTTGTGTTTGAAAATGTCACACATTGTGGGTTATTGGCACTGACCTTTTCCAGAATGCAGTTAAGGAATGAAAAAGGGAGGCAGCGTTGGCATGGTCGAACATGTCTGCCACCAGACTGCTTGCAAATGACCATGTTAGTGAAGTATTCTTCTTTCATAATGTAAACAGATTAGTGAAACTGTGTTTTCTGCATATTATCTGCATCTAATCATTAACGCGACAAAATACTACTATTACAATAGTGTTATGGTATTATGGGTTATATACAATATATTCATCACTTGCAATATTATATAACATATCTAACATGTCTGTATTTCCTGCTTCCTGCCTTCTACTGCAGGACATATTTGCATCGCTTCATGCTAGCGGCTAACAGGCTAAAGCTAGTAGCTTACTACGACTACTTCTTGCTTTAGCAGTGATCAAGTCTACATAGACGTGAGGATGAAATAATATATGATATAAAAAAGTTTGTTGTAAAATGGTGTCAGCTGACTGCAGACTAGTCAACATCATGAAGACTCTGGTCCAACTCTGATTGGCTGGTTGTCAACTGACCTTATTAATCATATAATCATTGTTAATATGGTGTGGAAAACTGCTGAGAAATGCAAAATAATAGAAATCTAAACGTGCATACATGCATAAAAATATTAATCATGATTAAAATCAGTAGTGTAGTCTGTTAGTGGTTCATGTGATGGAAAGTTCTGGAATGTTAGCCTGTTAGCTATTCCTAGCTTTGTCCATAGTTTATAAGCTAGCTCACTTTTCTCTCCATATTAGCTCATATTTCTGAAGAAAAGTCTGGATTTATTCATTCAGTGCTTCCTCTACCAAGTAACTGTCATGCTGTTCTTTTCCCAAAAATGGGAATTATAGTCAAAATATCACTCAAATACATAGTTTTATGTAAAACAGTATCAAAATTTTTCACAAAGTGGGCAGCAGTAACATTTCCTTTCATGGGACTAAAATCTCTGCAGACTTTATGCAGCCACACATGGGGTCGGAATAAACCAGTCTTAAACATTGCTTGCGAGCTTCAAGTAGTTCGCCAAAGGGTCAAATAATTTTGACATAAATTTAAAAACACAAATTTGATTTGCCACTTGGTAACCCTATCAATATTTCTACCCAATCAAATTAATCCAATGCAAAGTTGTCCCGCCCCCTCCCTAGAGAAGGTGATTTTGTGCCGTACCGTAAACAAGTTAGCGACCATGACGGCGCTGACGGATGCTCGTCACAGCAGCAAAAGACAGGAAACACTATTTTCAGTCTAGTGACATGACTACACGGTGGTGTAGTGGTTAGCACTGTCGCCTCACAGCAAGAAGGTACCGGGTTCGAATCCCGGGACCGGCGCCTTTCTGTGTGGAGTTTGCATGTTCTCCCCGTGTTCTCTCCGGGTACTCTGTCTTCCTCCCACCATCCAAAAACATGCATTGGCTAATTTAAAAATTGACCGTAGGTGTGAATGTGAGTGGTTGTCTGTCTCTATGTGCCCTGCGATGAGGTGGCGACTTGTCCAGGGTGTACCCTGCCTTCCGCCCTAAGACAGCTGGGATAGGCTCCAGCCCCCCCGCGACCCTATGAGGATAAGCGGTAGATAATGGATGGATGACATGACTGAGCTTAGCTCCTGTTCTCACAGGACCATAATGAGATTCAACCAAAAAACTCTGAACTCCTCTCCCAGGATTACAAATAAAATATGCCATAATAATATCCCCTGAATCATGCTATGAAGAGAGCAGAGGCTTACCAGAGATATTAAACAGAGCTTTCTCTCTTCAGGTAGACGTTACCTGCTTCTGTACTTAATGCTTGCGTTGCACCAGTTGTGTAACACATCATTGTCATGTACAAGTAAATGACACAAACTGGTGCAATTAAGACAGAATGGTGATGGTGATGGTGTGTGGGTGTCTCCGTCACATGCTCCATCTGTTTATGTGTTTTCCACTGCGTTCAGCCGTGCTTCTCATCTCCTCTATCACCGTCTAACATGATATAGAGTTGTAAAAGCACAGGCAATTTTACAACTGTTATTTATTTCACTTGCAGATGCAGACAAATGTGCATTTAGCATCATTTTTGATATTAACTTGGAAGCAAATTGAAGCTTTTTAGGTTGATTTTAGTGTTTTTATCTGCAAGCAAATGTTACTGTGAGGTGGAAACAGGACCAGACCAGCACAGTGTCGCTCTTAATCTCTGCTGGGTACACTCATTAAAAGTAGCTCTATCACACACACACACAAAAGTAGCTCTATCACACACACACACACACACACACACACACACACACACACAGACTGAGCGGTGCTATCAGTGTTAATGGCAATGTGAGTTTTCCAGACAGCAGTGTTTATAGTGATGAGGGGATCAAAGATGAGGGCTGGATAACACATCATCACAGTCAGGAGATCAAACACACACACACACACACACACATACACAGTATATACACACTCACATACAGTTTCAGGCTGCAGTGGTTTTGTGTTTAATGACTGTGTTTTATGGGCTGATGTGGTTTTCTCTGTGCTAAATTAGCCCTGCTCAGATCTTTATGGCCCATGACTGCGTACATGAACAGTGTATGTCCACATTACTTATCAGCATGTGCTTTCAGGTGAACACACCTGTCTCCATCCTCTGTATGTGTCTCCAGTCCATAATGACTTATAGGGTCCAGAAAACACGCTTGTAAAGCTGCGATGAAAACAAAATGTCCAAATTCTCTGATTTCAGCTTCTTAAATATAAATATTTTCTGGTTTCTTGACTCATCTGCAACACTAAACATATTATCTCTGAGGATGTCGTTTTGGGGATTTGGGAAACATTGATTGATATTTTTTCACCATTTTTTTGGTGTTTTATAGACAAGGAACCAATCGATCAATACCAAAATCACAATTCATAATTACTCTGTAAAGAGTGCTCGATCAGTTGGAGATGAAATACATTTTTCCACATTTATAGCCTCTTATTTGTGAATGTTTATGCTTATTTGTGCATATTTGTTGCCAGGAAGTTTTGCAACATATGTGTACGGCTAATAATTAACTGTTTTATAACACAGAAAGTGTCTTGTTCCAGCATTTTTGACCATTTTGAGTCATATTTCTAGACCCACAGAATATTTTGTACTATGACTCTGAAAACACTGAATAGTTCAAATGAAAGAAGAGACTCTCTATTTCATCATGAAAAAAATGTTTGTTTTTATCTTGTTCCATTCTTGTTTTATCAGAGGTAGAGTAGAGGACACTTTCACGAAATATCACCACTTTTTGTCCAGATTCTGTTTTGCTCTCTAATCTCGATCGTCTCCACTTCCTGTTTTGATCTCTGTGGTGTATACTGTCTCTTTATGCTCTGACTACATCTCCCAGAAGCCCCAATATTACTCGCAGGCTGTGGGAGACCACGATCGGCGACTCTCTGTTGAAAAAACACTTTGACGCATAAATACGTCAATGGCAGTTAAAAGCTGCTGAAGTTGCAGCGTTAAAACTGCAGCACTGCCAGCAACTGTCAGTTTTTCTACTCTGTGTTTAATATCAATCTCATGAGCTTTTTTTTCCACGCAGCCAGGTTTCTATCTTTGATGCTTATTTATCTCTTATGATATACTACACAGGAATATTCTTTTAGTAAGTCAGAACAGGCGTATTTCTTCTAAATTACATATTTGTATTTCGTAACAGAGACCTAATGGCTGTGTGGAGTTTGTTCCAACTGAGGTTTGTTTATTTCATGTTTCTCTCTCCTTGGTTCTGTATTAGTGTTCACAAAAGGCTTGCAGTAAATTAACTCTTCTCACACAGAGAGACTCTGGAATGTAAAATAGATTTTCTCAATGCCTTTTGGCAAAAGCCCACATGTTTCAAATGGGCTTTTAAGCGTTCTGCCCCAGAGACAGCAGCTGAAAACCCACCAAAACAGACGCACTCGCTCTCTAATGTTGATTAATGTGTGAATGGTTCCTTCAGATATAAACTCCAGGAAAGCGCTTTCACATCCAAAGAGAGAGAACACAGTCGGCTTTTCTTATTGGAATCCAGTAAGGTCCTGTTTCATCTTCTGTCAGGGGTAGTGCCTCAGAGCCAGAGATAAAAGCCTCATATCTTTTTGTTGTTGTTGTTGTTTTTTAATTTGCATGGCTTTATTTCACTGTAAGCAGCAGAGGTTGACGGGATTAATGTTCTCACTGAACAAGCAGCAGGTCTGACATGTGCTCTGCTGATACGAGGAGCTTCACAAGGAAACAGTGTAGTTCAGCAGTTTCTCTTGTAGCTGTTTGACTTCACTGAGATGTGACTTTTACCGCTAGCAGCTTTTAGGACGATCGAGTGCTCCTGTAGTTCAGCAGATATCATGCAGCTTAAAATGAACATTTCCATTACCCAGAGTGGCTTTTACAGAGCAAGCAGGAAGAGGATACTTTGCCTTTTTGGAAAGTACTTGAAGAGCTTTTGAGAACTTTATTTTTTCTAATGCACCAATTGTCCTGCCAGTCAGCCTTTTATTCATCTTACCTGTAATTTGATGAAAACACAGATAACCGAATCATCTGAAATCAGTGATTTATTTTCTTTTTAGCTTCATCACAGTCATTTCAATTGTATACACACAATAATGTGTGAGGCATTTAATGTGCAATAGGAACACCATCATTATCATTATGTAGGGCTGTGATGGCATGGATTTGCACGATTGCTGCAACTCTGCCAGTCACTCCTTGTCCTCTGGCGTAAAATGTGCCCAAATTGGTAACAAGTTTGGCTTTATAACAACATTTGTGGCTCCTGTTTGTCAGAGCAGTGTAAACAACTATGGACAGAACTACATAAGAAGGGTGTGTCTGCTATAAGCACTTACTGTTGAAACCGAACTCTGACTGTTTATGCAATGCATCATCTATGCCTGTATTATTTGTGTATGTATTGAATTTAATCATGAGAAGTACTGAAACCAGTATTATTAAGCTGCCGAGCTGCAGTGTGAAAACTTTTGTTTCTCCATCTAGCTTTAAAAACAGGATGTTACTAAATATTACTGTTTTATATCAAAGTCCATGTGCATGTTGGGAGGTGGGTGGGTAAAACAAAAAAAAATATGGTGACATTTTTCTGCTGATGTTGCTGTAGTTTTGATGTGTGACGTAAACATTTCTTGTAAAATTTGTCACACATTTTTACTCAGATACTGCCACTTGGTTCAACCTGTGACGCTCTAGAAACCCCTTTAGCATCAGTTTTGTATTTAGGGACATTGAGTTAAGTTTTATGGTTGGGTTCAGAATAACTCATTTTGTTTCATAACTGGTGTTGTGGAAGGAAATCATGTCACAACACTGGTTTGACTCAGTTGCTCTGAATGTCTTAAAGATGCAGGGATGAGTTTATATTGGAGTTACAGTTGAAAGCATGGTGTGTCTCATGCAGATGCTAAAGGTGTCCTTTTAGTGAAATAGTTCAGCAGCTGCTACATGTTCTCATTTGTTCAGGACAGACTGAAAAGGCTTGTGACTTACTTTTCCATTAACCTATTTCATCCTCCTCTATTTCTGGCACAGTTTTCCGTCATGTCCTGAAACGCTTTTCACCAACCTCCAGAGAGCAGGTGTGAGCTATCCAGCTTTGGTTTGTTTGTGATGCCGGAGCCGGATAGTTCATATCTGCACTTTAGGGAAGTATTCAGTCATCTGACAGTGTTGTTGAGTATATGTACAGGGTGGATTTGTTTTCTAGAGAAATAAAATCCACCTCTGACTTCCTCTGAAGGGGTTTTTGGTGATGACAATCACCGATTCTGGATTCACTGGAGGCCTTCAGAGGACATACTGCAGGGTTTTTTGAGTCGCTTCAGGACAGCAGAGGAGCGTTCGCTGCACCTCCATCAGAGGGAAACCAGCTGAAAACACATGCGCCCTGCAGAGGGCGACGACCCCATGTCCTAATAGACACACACATCAAACATGCACACACGTTCCTGTGTGTAAATACATATCATTTGTGTCCTCTCCTCTAATCCTCCTTTTTATAATCCCTTCTCTGCCGTCTGAGTGCATTCATGTTATGCAATAATACATAATTATTAACCCTGGCATTGAATTACATGTGCCAAAAACACATGAATTAATTGTAGGCATGATTATTTGTTGTGTTCTCCAAGGTTTCTGCATGTTTAGTTCAATAAATGCATGACGTATCCATAATTTACAGTCCCACTGAACTCTTTGTTATGATGCGTAATAACAGTAAACACCATTACTAAAACATTTTAATGAAGCTTGTTTCACCAGCATCATTAAGCCTGACATGAATCAGTGCAAATGATCAAACAATAGATGCATTTATTTGTGTCTTTATTACAGTAATATTTACATTAGCAACGACTGATGGTTGGAAGTTAACGTTGTTGTTTTGTTTATTCGGTTTTATTTATTATTGCGGTAATTTAAGTGTAAATAAGTAGAGTGAGTAGATGATGGCACAGAGTATCATGTCAATTAGAGCTGAGATGAACTCAATCAGACATTGATGGTTGTTCTTCCTCCTCATAAACATCATCATCATCCTCCCCTTTACTGTCGAGCTGCTTCCTCTTTTTTCTGCTCATCCAAACCATAAACACAGGAGGTTTGTTGTTGTGTTTTCGTTAATCTCGTCCTCTGTTTTTTTCTTTTTCTTCTCTTCCTCGACCATCACTTCCTTTTCTGTCTTGTTTCTCCTCTTTCACTCCTCTCTTTATTCTCATTCTTTCCTCGCATCCTCTCCTTACACCTGTTTGACCTCTCCTCTCCTCTCCTCACTCATTTTCTACCATCTTATCCCTCTTATCTCACCCCGTTATTCTTTGTCCTTCTCCTCTTTTCGTCCTCTCCTCCCTGTGGACAGACACAGCTAGTTAAAAAGTTTGCCTCCTGCTCTCATTCTGTCTCCTCCTAAGGGACTCTCCAAAAGTGTGACAGCTCCCTCTGTCCTCGTCTCCTTGTCCCCAGCTGTACTGTTAAATCCTGTCAGAGACGGTGTCTCCTTCCTCCTTCCATCTGCCCGTCTCCTCCTCGACACGATGCAGACGTGTCTCCCTCCTGCTCCTCCTTTTGCCTTTATACTGCATGTTGACAGTTTGTAAAGATACCTCCCCTCTTACTCCCTCCTCCTCCTCCTCCTCCTCGCCTGCCTCCTCTGATGGAACCTGAATCCATCAGACATGACAGAGTGCAAAAATCCTCTCGCCTCCTGTCTGTCGATTGTTCTCTCCTTCTTTTTCTCTTCTTCTTGTCCTCTGCCCTCCCCTCCTCATAGCCTCCCATCACTGCTGTGGAATCTAGGGACTCCATCAAAGCATGACGAGGTGTGAAAGCCAACGTACACATCGCTGCACACAGGCTAGCTCATGTCAGCACATATTGACCCATGTTTCACCCAGACAAGACAGACACACTTCTGAAATTAAAGGGGAAAAAAAATCTATATTAAGTTTCAAGTGTGAAACTCATAATTTAAAGGCATCAGACTTCAAATTTTAACATTTTAACTGCATGTTCAAACTTTGGATGGCTTTGATTTGAAATAAAATGTCCAAAAAGACACATGTATCTACCATGTATCTGTTTATAGCTAAGGCAAGTTTATTCAATTCGCTCATTTTAGCAACATTTTTATACTGTATTTGCTGTTTACTTTCCCAGTATTTATCCCTGTTGTAAATCCATACTCATATTCATATTTGTATTTGTTTATACTTATTTTTATGCTCATTTCAATGCTTATTTTTGTATTTACATTCTAGATTTATATACTTATTTTCATGCTTAATTCTCATTTTTATCTCTACCTCAGAAAGTCAGATTAATCTCACCAACCTGACATAGAATTCATGCTATCTGCTACTGACATAAACAGTCGCTACATGTTTTGTTGTACGTCTGTGAGGCTGGAAGAGCTGGGAGCACTAAACTTTGAGGTTAAGTTGATTAGAGCTCCAAGTTCTGATATCCAGTGAACACACCATAAGGCAAACTCTCACTCCCCAGGGTCCTAAAGAGGAACTGGTTGCAGCCTGTGCCTGTTGATCATCATCAGACCATTGTCTAGTATGTCTACCATGATAAAGCCCAAATTATACAAAAATAACTTATTGAGTTGATGATGATTATAATAATAATAATACAGTAATAATAATAATAATACCATAATATTAATGATGACCATGATTAAAGCCTAAATTACACAAAAATAACTTATTGAGGTATCGAAAAAAAGTATCGTTCAAGAACCGCTATCAAAACAAAGGTATCGAAAATGGCATCGTATCAAAACATTTTCAACGATATCCAGGCCTATAGCTGAATGAGTGATATTCTTTTTGTCTGGTCAATGAAGTGTGTTTGAAGAGTAAAGGAAGAAGAAGAAGGAAACAGGTAAAGACAGTAAGGAGGGAGGAGAGAAGGTGGATCAAAAGGAAAATAGAGATTTTAAAAGAAGGAGAAGGGATTAGAAACAGTGATGTAACAAAGAGGCAGAGGTAGACTCTGTCCTGCTTATATTGTTTAAGATACAGTACACAGTTATTGGGAGCTAAAACAGCAAAAATGTCCAATTAAAAAAAGAAATGTAATCGCTGAATTCTCTCGGACATCTCAGCAATATTTATATTGAGAGCAATATGTGCTCTGACTGCGAGGTGCACTCGGTTAATTGAATTGAGCTCTAAAGGAGCAGAGACAAGGACACGAGAGGGAGAAAAAGATCAAAATGATGAATGGTTCAGACAGCAGCTTTGGCAGGAAGCAGCATCTAACCCTGCAACATCCAGAGGGAGTGACGCTAACAAGAACAGCGGCCGGTCATGTTCATCCCACATGAGCTGAGTTCATTAAATCACCATTAGACAGCATGTGTGTCTGCATGAATTAATTCATTGTGAAACGGGCATTTGAGACATAATTCTCACTCTGCAGTTTAATTTTTGAAGTGAGCAAACCATGAACAAAACACACCATCAATATGTGGTATGGTATGTAAAACAATCACCAGGTCCATGCAGACTGTGACTACAGTTTACCACCACATGACATTCAGATAGTCATATCTGATGACTATTGATCATGAGTGAAAGAAAAGATCAGTCCATTGATAACTGCATGAATAAATGTGTGATATCTGTCTAATTATATGAACAATACTCATAATCAGTCATTAATCAAAGAACATACGTACTCATCAGACAGAGAAAGTCCAAAGAACCCTTAAACTATGACTTAAATTGCAGGCTATTGACTATGTTATGTGTTTGTTTTTTTTTTGATTTACTGAATGGAAATAATGTGTCCATCTATGTAGAATGAGAACTAATAAGTAATTAACGTCAGAAAACATTAACTACACATCAAGCATAAGCAAAATTCATAAAATATTAATTTCTACTTTTCTCTGTACGGACGAGGATTTACAGGGCAATTATGAGAAAGGAAGGAAAAAAACAAATAAGGCATTTTCATCTTCAGTTAATCTGTTGATTAATTATTTTAAATAAAAAAGTTTAAATTAGATTTAGGTCAACTTTACTGACCCTTTCAGATCGTGCCCTCCTGGAAATTATATTAAAATTTGGTTTCTAAAATGGCAGAAAATGATGAAAAAATAAGGTGATTGTTAGCCCAAGATGACGTCCAATTTGCTGCCATAGACGAGTAAAGAAAATATTGAAGAAGGTGGAATCAGAGAATTTAGATTTAGCTGGCGATTAATTTCATGTTTGACAGCTAATGCATTACTTTTTTTGTTGTAGCTCTACGTGTCATTTAATACCAGCTGGGCTTGAATTAATCCAAACGTTCTTTGCGTCTGCAGGCTTCAGTCGCTGCTCTTTGCCTTCAGCTTCTTGCTTATGACGGAGTAAAAGTTTGGCTCTTGCCATAAATCTGCATGCATGTGTGCACATGAGCTATAAACTCCACGCTGTAACCCAACTGAGGGGAACAAATGACCAATGAGCTGATGCACCCCCACAATGCACTGCACTTTTAATGGAAGGCAGTAGCATGGATAACCGTTCCCCCATGGAAAATTTGATCATGGCCTCTCTCTCTTTCTCATTTCCTCTCTCTCTCCCTCTCTCTTTGATCCCAGCAGTGAGTTCAGACTCCACTGTGAATCTCAATTACTGACACACACCATAAAGAAAAGAGGAAGCGAAGAAAAGGGAAAAGAGAGGGGGGATCATGTGTGAGAAACAGAGATAATGAGACCTGGAAGTACCTTTTCATTTAGCAATGCTAACAGTGGAAACCTAATTCTATGGAAACATCTAGATATTAATTGAACACAGAGGTGGGAATCAGTTCGGTTTGGTTCAAAGATTCACTGTCATGTTCGTACTGAGGAGTGGAGTGACAGGCAAAGCTACCAATAATTTAGTCCATGTAGAGTAAAGATGGAGCTTTTTCATTTTGACATTGAGTGCCAGCCGTTTCATAAAACAGAAAGTGTCTCGTTCCAGCGTTTTTTGCCCATTTTGAGTCATATTTCAAGACCTACAGAATATTTTGTACTTTGAAAAAAATGTTTGTTTTGACCTTGTTCCATTCTTGTTTTATCAGAGGTAGAGTAGAGGACACTTTCACCAAAATAACCACTTTTTGTCCAGAATCCGTACATTTTGCTCTCTAATCTCGATCGTCTCCACTTCCTGTTTTGACCGATGTGGTTTATACCCTCTCTTTGTGCTCTGACTACATCTCCCAGAAGCCCCAAAATTACACTCAGGCTGTGTGAGACTGCGATCGGCGATCTGCTGCCAAAAAAAACACTTTGACATTGAAAAATGTCAACGGCACTCAAAGAGTTAAAGATGGATGCTGTCATTTCATATTGAAATATAGATCAGCCACAAGACATATAAAAACGGACAGCTACTGTCCTGAAACTTGAGGAGATGGCACATTGTTTTGAGTTGTTTTGTTGTTGGGTGTGACATAATTTTCTTCTATTTATAGGATAAATTTACTTCAACTCAGATATTTTTTCTGGTTGGATCTTGCAGGTTTTGTTTGCTGTCTGTCCAATCATTTCCAGATATCTTTGACTCCACCATCACAGCCTGCTCCATGTGTGTTCACACCTACTCAGGACTCCCTGGAAAGATGTAAAACTAAAAAGTGAATGTTTTAACACTAACCGTTGGTTGTTGTCTCTCTGGGTTTCAGAGGAGCAGCTGAAGGAAGAGGAGGAGGAAGAAGAGGCACTGACAGGAAAGGATGAAGAGGAGCAGCGCATCGCTGAGATGGGCCGACCCATGCTGGGAGACCACGTCAAGTTGGAGGTCATCATAGAGGAGTCATATGAGTTCAAGGTAAGGCAAGGAGTGTGTTTTTATCTGTGTGTGTCTGATTTGAGGTTAATCCATCAGGAAGGAGTTTGGTTTAATGTCAACTCTTCCTCTGGTGAGTTTACTGAAAAAAGACGCAACAAAAAAAAACCTTCCATGTTCAGTCAGTGCTGTGTTTTTTTTATTAGCTGTCATCAGATAAGATGAATCAGACTCAGTTTCCCAGTTGAAACATCCAACATCCGACCTCTAAGCCAGGCGTTCCAGGTGCACGACGCCAAAGCATAAACAAAAAAACATGGCTGACTGTGACAAACTGATGTTTCTTTGGCAAGCGAGCACACGGTTCAACTTTCAGCAGCCTTCTTGCATTTATAAACGAAACAGAGGAGGAAAAAATATACCAAGACAAGGTTCTTTAATTTTATCAAAAATCAAAATAAAATAAATTAAAAAAATGAAATTAAATACATTTTACACTGATGGTTTAACATTTCTAGTTTGTACTTTTATTATTGCGTGAGGTCAAAAAAACTGCTTCTCCATGAAGGATTCTGGACAAAAAGTGGTCATTTTGGTGAAAGTGGTCTCTACTCTACCTCTGATAAAACAAGAATGGAACAAGATAAAAACAAACATTTTTTTCATGATGAAATAGAGAGTCTCTTCTTTCATTTGAGCTATTCAGTGTTTTCAGAGACATAGTACAAAATATTCTGTGGGTCTAGAAATATGACTCAAAATGGCCAAAAACTGTGGCACTCAATGAGATGACATTCACCCCGTCATCACCACGATGAAGATAATCTGTTTCAAGAGATAAAGCAGCACGCTCAGGGACGTCCAACAAATGGCGCAAAGCAAAACTGTTTTTAATTGCAGTGGTCACTTCATTATTTATATCCTATCACACAAAACAATATAGAGTTTAACTGTTCAGTACATACAGGAAGTAAGTGTGTGATCATGTATGAGCGTCCTTTCCTTCCTCTGCTTCTCCCACACACACTCTTAAGACAAGAATGGATGTAATTACCATCCGTGTGTGTGTGTGTGTGTGTACACGCTAATGCATGTTCTTCACTGTTGCTCCACCTACACACTCACTCCAGACTTTTAATAACACCCACTAATAGCTCTCCACTTGACACGATGCTGTACTTTGTCAAGTCATATTCTACATTAAATTGTGTGTGTGTGTGTGTGTGTTACCTAGTGCTTCCCATTGGCAGATACAACACTATACACTGAGAGAGTGTTTATTATCACAGATCGAAAAACAGAAAAGCTGTGTTAAAAAAAAAAACAAAACATTTTTAAGTATCAATAACAAACAAATCCTGCAAATAGAAAAGAGATGAGCGTGAGGCAAGTTATGAGCTTCAGTGTTTGCATTAATTTTTCTTCATTATCATGATGCTGAAAAAATGGTTTGAGAGGAAAGACAATATGTGTAATATTGCTCATTGATATTTGATGTTGTTTAAATCTTTGAGTGCCAGCTGTTTTATAAAACAGAAAACACTGAATAGCTCAAATGAAAGAAGAGACTCTCTATTTCATCATGAAAAAAAAAGTTTGTTTTTACCTTGTTCCATTCTTGTTTTATCAGAGGTAGAGTAGAGGACACTTTCACCAAAATCACCACTTTATGTCCAGATTCTGTTTGTTTTGCTCTCTAATCTCGATCGTCTCCACTTCCTGTTTTGATCTGTGTGGTGTATACTGTCTCTTTATGCTCTGACTACATTTCCCAGAAGCCCCAAAATTACTCACAGGCTGCAGGAGGCCGTGATCCCTGACCTGTCAAAAAACATTTTGATGTATTAGATACATAGATAAAACTTTATTGATCCTTGCATTTTATTTCACTCAAAGAGTTAATCGTTTTCGAAACTGAACAGGGTGAAACCAAATCATGAAAATAAGTTGTGACCAGCACAAATTTATTTATAGAGTCATGTCCGTCAAGAGTTGGGTGTCAGTTTTTTTGCTCATAGCCTGTTGCTTTGTTGTTCATAGTGTGAAGTGAACGCAGCTTCACATGTGTCCACCTCACAGATACAAAAGCACATATTATACATTTCACAGCAGTCCAGCTGAGTCTAGGAGGAAGACAAAGCTAGCCGAGGATGGTTAAGCAAACACTTCATATCGAGCAGACAGGAGCTGAGCTGGTTGTGTGTCCACAGCAGCAGTGAGGCACTATTGACACCCCTAAGCTCCATTCAACACAATTAGTATCCCAGTTTCCCTCTGAAGTGGAGAGAAGAGGAAGAAGCAATCCCCACTGTGCTGCTAATTAGTGTGTGATGTGTGTGCGTGCACGCATGAGTGTTATCTCAATAAGTGACAGTTTCTTCCTTTTGAAGGGAACAACAAAGAAATATAAAGACAAGGAATGAAGGACTTCAGGAAGGAAACAAAGGAAGGAGTGAGGAGGGATACTGGGATTATGGGAGAAATCCAAAGCTGATAGACAGCTGATAATAGAGATGTGTGAAAGGTTAAATGACCAATGAACGTGTTCTCAACCTCAAAAACTCTATATTGTTGCGTAATTTCGTGGAGAGTGTTTAAATATATCTAATATAGCTGGCTGAATTTGGGTATAAATGAGTATAAAATGACGATGCAGTGCCCAGTTTCCTGTTTTTAATGAAATATGTGGCACTGTGAGCAGTGATCACACTGGCGTCTCCATTTAACCATTTTTTTTATCTGTCTTTTGGCAGAACACAGTGGACAAGCTGATAAAGAAGACCAACCTGGCTCTGCTGGTGGGAACCAACAGCTGGAGAGACCAGTTCATAGAAGCCATCACTGTGAGCGCAGGTAGGACCAGCAGAGTGAGTGTGTCCATGGAAACATGGTCGGATTACTGAAAGGGCCTTGAAGACACAAGCCCACGTGTCAGAGGCTACCTTCAAAATATCATTTAAAGAGACACATCAACCAGGAAGAGACTTAAAATGACCACACAGAGACATAAATCGACTATGAAGAGATACAAAATGACTACAAAGAGACACAAAACAGTTGCAAAGAGAAATAAAATGAAAGAGGACAAAACAACTATGAAGGTACGCACAAAGACATACAAGACTACCAAAGGACACAAAAACTACAAGGATACAAGGATACCACCACAAAGTGCCCAAACGAGACGCTAAATAACCACAGAGTTAACCACCAACTGTAGAGACACAAACCAGCTGGAGAGGGACGAACCAACTGCAGAAAGACAAACCAGCTACAGAGACACAAACCAGCTGGAGAGGGACGAACCAACTGCAGAAAGACAAACCAGCTGCAGAGACACAAACCAAACTGCAGAGACACAAACCAAACTGCAGAGACACAAACCAAACTGCAGAGACACAAACCAACTGCAGAGACACAAACCAAATTGCAGAGACACAAACCAAACTGCAGAGACACAGACCAACTACAGAGACACAAACCAGCTTGAGAGGGACGAACCAACTGCAGAAAGACAAACAAACTGCAGAGAGACAAACCAAACTGCAGAGACACAAACCAAACTGCAGGGACAAACCAACTGTAGAGACACAAACCAAACTGCAGAGACACAAACCAACCTTAAAGTGACACAAAACCACAAAAAGATGCACAGACTTCAGAGACGGCGTGGCACAATCAGTGAGTCTTACTTGTTGGGTCTATTGCATGTCTGTGTCCAGAGGCACGTTGTCCCATAATCCACCCATAGGGTGTAGCTGTGTGTCATGCATTAAACTTCTAATTTTACCAGGGTCATATGAGGTGGTTGGAAGAGGCAGATGTGTGTGTTTGTGTGTGTTGTATTGATTCTTCTTAGTATGATCAGCTGCAGTATTACAGTCTGTTTAGCTCTTTGTGGTCCTCTGCTGTCTGAAATGTGTGCACATGCAGTTTTACTACTTTAATCATGCAGATTGCATCAAATGACAGCAGACTGTGTGTGAAACTGAAAGGAGTGATGTCGTGCTTCCATGGAGTGGTCAAGTGTGTGTGTGTGTGTGTGTGTGTGTGTGTGTGTGTGTCTATGTGGGGTGGAGAGGAGTTGAATGTTTAACATATCTTTTCACTGTCAAGATCTGTTATAAGCCAGAATGAGGAGAGCATATATGTGAACAGGGAGAGATAATGAAAGCAGTGTGAGTGTGTGAGAGAGACCATGTATTATGCAGAGATTGACGGAGGAAGAGAGCGACTGCATGCAATGCGAAAAAACCACAGAGAAACATGCAGAGCGGAGAAAAAAAGAGAATGCATGCATGATAATGAATGTAATGCATAGAATAAAAGAATGCATGTATGAGGACAAAGCAGGGAAAAAGAGGAAGAAGAGATAGAATGAATTCATACAACAAGTAGAGAAAACAGTTTGTAGAGAACAGAGAGGAGGAAAAGATGAAGCATGATGGGTTTTTTTTCTATTTCACTGCAGAATCTTCACAGTTCATTGGTTAGAAGTGGCAACTTGCCCTCTGGAGGCAGGATGGCTTTACTGCAGATCATTAAAGGGGAAAAGAGAGGAAACAGCAGAAAGTTCTCATGCTCAGATGTTTCTATCGTTCTTCTCTCCTTCTGGATTAACTGTTCATGTCTGACTTTTGAGGTTCATTCCTCCAACACATGACCTCCATCATCCTCTGTGGATTTTACCCAAAGGTGTTCAGAACAACAAATTTTGTTACTGTACACCTTGGTTTGACTTAGTAACTCACAAGATGCAACCTGTTCATCGGTGAGCTTTGAGCTGCCGGTAGGTGGATTTTCTGCTTTATGCTGAGATAAGCCCTTTATTCACAGATATGGAAGTAGTAAAAACCATCTCATACTGTCAGGTTTGTCAGGAAGGGCAGGAAATCAGACAAAAGTCCCATCTACAAATCTGTCTTCGACTTCATCACCAAGAAAAGGACTGTGGATTTATTAATACATGTTACATTTAAATTTATACACATTTATCAGTACACTTTACATTTAAATATACACACATTTATCAATGCACTTTACATATAAGTATACTGCACATTTATCAGTGCAAGTTACATTCAATTTTTTTTGTATCACAGTTATCTCCAAGGAACAGAAGAATTCAAGGTTTCATGAGCTGCAAATACAGAAAGAATAACTATTAGAAAGCAATTCATCATACAATTGTGGATTTTTTATTATTGTGTGTGTTTGGTGTTTAGTTCATGTAAAATAGTGCCCATAATCACTTTGAATGTCATAGTGGGAATAAAAAAAATCAGCCAATTTGCTGCTGCTGCAATCTTTGAAACTGCATTTCTATTAGAGCATTGTTTGTCTGTAGCCAGCTCAATCTCTATAGTGCCTTCAAATAAATTTATCTTGTGTGTGTGTGTGTGTGTGTGTGTGTGTGTGTGAATTGTTTGTTCTTTTGTTAGCCAGCCTGTCAGCCAGTCAGCCAGCCTTTGTTGGCGAGCTGATGCCATTAATGAAAAGGCCTGTCTATACTTCCTTATCTTGGATTAGCTTGTCTAGGTTGACAGAGTGTGTGTGTGTGTGTGTGTGTGTGTGTGTGTGTGTGTGTATTTGTGTGAGTGAGTGCAGTTGCCACTGAAGAAGAGGGTCACACACATATGGCTTCATTACCTTGTAATGACACAGTGATTGTATATTCAATAATGGTTCACCGTGACACTAACATTTATATGCCTACAAACTGAAACAGAAAGAGCTGATTGGATGCTTCCAGATCAAACTAGCAGCTGATTGGTTAGCTGCACGTCCAGCTGTGAGTTGTTTCTCCGTCCACTTTGTTTATTGAGAGAGCAAGGAAGGAGTAGAGAGCAAACACAAAAGTACTTTTCATAAGATGAGTGGGTGTGTCCTGATCCAACATTGATATCAGATTTCGGTCTGATGATGTCAGACGTGGCAGATTTTTTTTAGTTCAAGTCCAAAAATTATGTCGCAGCTGAGTTTAAAACTTGTCACGCACAAGTTTCCTGGAACCAGGAAGTTTAATCTGACTAACCTCATCAGCGTTTGAAGTAAGGTGACCACATTGAAATCTGGGGACATTTCCAGCCCGCAGATAATAATAATAATAATAATGACGGTAGAGACCAGCTACCATAATAACTGTTGTTCTCAGCACGCAACGTTTTTTTCTCAATCATGAAACCCTGAAATCGTGGTCATTTTCAGGGACAGCTTTAACCAGGGACTGGTCCTCCAAAACAGGGACTGTCCCCATCTGGTCACCTTAATTTGAAACAGCATCACAAAAACGAGCATGAGGATTTTATTCTCCTGTTTTATTTTATTAAATTGTAGAATATTCTTATATTTAAGGTTAAAATTGATGTAACTCATTGGTTAATAATAAATGGGTCAGTTTTTCTCAGACCTACTGTTGCTGACTATTGTTCTCTGTTTGAGTAACATTACTTGATCAAGCCTTTTCTGACATTCCCATACTACCAAATAAGTAATAAAATTCTGTATGATTTGCACTGATATTGTATCAGATCAATATCGGTATGAGCCAATACTCAAGGCTGCAATATCGGCATCGTATCAGAAGTGGAAAAGCTGGATCGGGATTTGACCGATCAGATGCTTTCAGAGGGAGAGGGAAAACAAGCTCTTGCGTGCGATGAAAATGTGAATATAGTTTGCAGTATGAATACTTACATAGTTTGGACTCAACAACAAAGACAACATGCAGAGAGAGAAGTTTGGTTCGAGGTTCAGGGAGTTGGGATCAATCTGAAAACAATTACCACCAGCTCCCATTGTTTGGCTCTTCATTCACACCCAGCATGTCTTTAAGTGTTATTTGAACGCTGTTTTCTCTTTTCACTTAATTAAAGTTAAGTAAAGTCAAAGCTATTCCAACATGTGCAGAGCCAAATAACCTCATTACTACACCTGGAACACAAGATAAATACTGTGTGTGTGTGTGTGTGTGTGTGTTTAATTAACAGTTAAAATATGCTTCAGTGAACCGACTGGATCTCACAGAAAGGCATATAAATAAAATAGCCCAGCATTGTAACAACACATTGCTTTTTTGCATCATTTGTACATCTTTTCTTAGGTGTCATTTTTACAACAAAACTACAGCCAAAGTTTTAGGCAAACAAACCACGTAGTTATGTTTAAACATCATGGTCAGGTGTACAATGAGTTACTAAGTAAACTAAGTAGAAAACATACAGGGAGAATGTGACAGAAATACTTAATATAACTTAACTCTTTGCGTGCCATTGACATATTTCAACATCATTTAAAATCCAACGCTTGAGTGCCCTCAACGTAATATTATGTCGAAGTGTTTTTCAGCAGCGGGTCGCCAATCGTGGTCTCCTGCAGCCTGTGAGTAATTTCTGGGAGGTGTAGTTGGAGCATAAAGAGATGGTTTACACCACAGAGATCAAAACAGGAAGTGGAGACAAACGAGATCTGAAATGTTAGCTACTGTGTGATGCTCAGCTTGAGATATTCCCTCTCGCATTTTTATTAGGTACATGAATCAAAGGGACACTGAGGAGCCAGTCCAATTACGTTCAGCTTAAATCGGGGCTGTGACCAGATTGTACATTAAGCCCTCTTCAGGTTTACAATACATGTAACTCACCATGACTTTTGTCATCTTATCTGTGCTGATTAAACTGTAATCAGCATAGATAAAGGTTCATTAAATGGCTTTAGGTGGGTTTATTCTTCACTATGTACTGTAGTCCCAACCCCCATCGCATTGTTTTTCATTTCCTTTTCTTTCTCCCCATTCACTTTAGCACCACCTTTCCATTTATCCCACACTCTCCCACCTTCCCCCCAGTTAATTACCAAACATAGCAGGAAGGTCGAAGATTAATTATTTCTCTTGTGGAATAGAAATGTGTTGAGCCCTTGATGGAAGGAGAGGAGGGGGCCTGGCTGTGACATGAGGTCAGGCCAGGGTCAGCTCTTCTGGGCCTAGGTCTGTTTTTTTCTGCCTCATTTATGGATGGATGGATGGATGGATGGGCAGGTGATTGCTAGAGATAAGAGAGAGAGGAGGTTGAAGTTGGTGGAGAAAAGGTTGAAACTATGATTAGAAACCAGAAGATTGACTTGGATCGAATGGAAAAAGCAGAAAGGACGAAATCATTGGAGCAAAACCAAGAAACAAAGAGGATAAGAAATGACATAACTCTCATAAAATCTTTGAGTGCCAAAGATATAAGACACAAACAAACTTCTTCTTTCTTCTTCTTCTTTCATTTGAGTGATTCAGTGTTTTCAGAGTCATAGTACAAAATATTCTATGGGTCATGAAAGATGACTCAAAATGGGCAAAAATCGCTCGCACATCTTGTTGGACCCGATACGCTTCCATTCAAATTAATGTGTCAGTTTCCACTGAATGCGGAATGCGCCGGCATGCCGACGAGCCGACGAGCATCTATTTTTGTCGGACGTCGACAGGAAGTGTGCAGACCTGACGTGTGTGCAGACGCAAAATAAAACGCCCGGTTTATTTTCAAACTAAAATAATCCATGTTCGCGTCAGATCTTATAATCGAATTCCTTCTACTCAGTGAACTCAAGGTGGTTCTCTTTCACTGACGCTCCACTATAACCCGCTATATCTCGCAATTATATGTGATTTCCCGAGATCTCATTCGTCAGCAAGCTCTCGTTCTCATTCCAGCTGTCCGCTGCAGTGGCAGCAGGCAGATCTGGTGGGTATTGTTGATATTGTTGTTCCGCATCCAGTGGGACCCCAAATTAGGGGTTACTTTCATCTAATAAACAAAGTGAGACAGAAAAACAACTAACTCATGTGGACCTGACACACACACACACACACACACACACACACACACACACACACACACACACTGCCTCAATAAGCCCAAATGGAGACACACTGTAAACTTGGCAGCTCATCCCTTCAAACACACACTGCTGGTTCAAGGGTTTGAACAAGTCCAGAGCGGCTGTCACTGATACGCCAGTGGGTTTAATACAGACTGATAAGCTTGTTTTATGTAATCTCCTCCCTCTCTCTCTCTCTCTCTCTCTCTCTCTGGCTCTGAGTCTCTCTTGCCTTCCCTCCATCATCCTGCCTAACTCTCTCTTATCTCCTCTCAAACATATTAGATGAAAATAAAGATTAAAATCACTTCAAACTTTTCTCTTGACCAAAGACATTTAATTTAACATTTAACATTTATTTCCCACTTTCACTCTCACTCGCTGTCTGAAGTGTTGGATAAAGATCTTGATGTTTAGAATCCTTCCAGAAATCATTCAGGCTCCATATCCAGCAAAAAAAAAAAACTTATCGGTTCATCAGTTCAATTAGGAGAAGACTACAGATTAGAAACACCTAAAACAGCCAGTTCCAGTCTGCCAAGGCTTAACCTTCAGATCATCACATCATAACTATAATTTGGCACTTCCACTGCACATATGCACACAGAATGTCACAGAGATAGTGGCATTCATCTCAAAGCAAGAAAACTGCATTTAACCAGCCATTAAAGCACTCTGAAATGTCAGTGTGCTGTGTGTGCACACCATCGTTCACTTCTCTTTGTGTTTGTTGCGTAGCTCATGGAGAATTTCTCCAGATAGACTAACTCAGAGATTATGAGTGTGTTAAGCAGCCATTTGGTGAGCAGCTTGGGCGTTGATGCATTTATTGACATTTTCATGTTATTCTTTAAGAGAATGACATTTCTATTCTTATTGTACACTATGTTTCCCCGTATATGGACTATAAAGGGGTCATGCCATGGAAAAACTCACACTGCTCATACATTTGGCTATCTGAAGCGTCTCCAACATATAAACTGTGAAACAAGATGAAACACCTGCTTATAGATCAGAAAACGTGACTTAACAAGCCACTCAGAACCATTCATTAACTCTTTGAGTGTCAGCCCTTTTATAAAACAGAAAGTGTCTTGTTCCAGCGTTTTTGTCCATTTTGAGTCATATTTCAAGACCCACAGAATATTTTGTACTATGTCTCTGAAAACACTGAATAGCTCAAATGAAAGAAGAGACTCTCTATTTCATCATGAAAATAATGTTTGTTTTTACCTTGTTCCATCCATCCATCCATCCATCCATTATCTACCGCTTATCCTCATAGGGTTGCGGGGGGGCTGGAGCCTGTCCCAGCTGTCTTAGGGCGGAAGGCAGGGTTTACCTTGTTCCATTCTTGTTTTATCAGAGGTAGAGTAGAGGACACTTTCACCAAAATCACCACTTTTTTGTCCAGATTCTGTTTTGCTCTCTAATCTCGATCGCCTCCACTTCCTGCTTTGATCTCTGTGGTGTATACCGTGTCTTTATACATCTCCCAGAAGCTCCAACATTATTCACAGGCTGTGGGAGACCACGATTGGCGACCTGCTGCTGAAAAAACACTTTGACGTATTATTACGTCGAGGCACTCAAGCGTCAGAATATCAGAATGTCAAAATATGTCAATGGCACTTAAAGAGATAATACAATGCTCTTGAGCAGTTAATGGTTACATGCTTAGCAAAATGAAATGGCATCACATTATTCTACAGTTGTGTTCACCCACAAATACCTTGTTTAAAAAACATATTTGTTGAAGGAGACTAATAGCGCAGTCAGCCACCAACAAAGGGACAAGAAGGAGAAAAAACAAATGAATGAAAAGGAAATCATGGGGGAGAGGGGGATTGTTAGGACAGAGAGCGAGGGAGAAACGTGAAGGAAAGAGATTAATGTGCAACCACTCCACACTTCACCGCCCTCTAATTACCGAGTCCACTCCATGTTGTTCATCACCTGCTCCTCTGTATGTGACGTATGTCTGCGTATGTATGTATCCACGCCTGAGGGAGGGCTACTTAGGTAAGAGCTATTTAAGGGAAAGAAGTCCTGAGCTTCCTCAGCAGGTGAAAGCGCTGTTGGGCCACACATAGTCTGTGAGCTGGGAGAAAGACAGCAAGGCATCTATTTGAAAGATTGAACCTGTTCTACTGTCTGACCATTTATACTGATCGGTCGGAAAAGTTTTGACTGTGTCAAGGTAAATGTTCCTCTGCTGCCACAACACAGCTCCTTAGTCTTGCTGATGTTAAGCTCGAGGGAACTTTCTGAGCAGAGTACTGACTGCCTGATGGTAGTCAGACAGTGCGTTGGCGTCTGTCAAATGTGCTACTAAGGCCATGTCATCAGCATACTTTAAAAGTCCTTCCTTCACTGCTGCAGGAGATGTTGTTGTTGTTGTAGACAGAGAAGAGAAATTTGGCAAATACAAACCCTGCATCATTTCCCCTCCACCTGTCTGTCCTTGCTGCATATTAACTGCAATTTGCATTCTTTACACAGTGACTGTCAATGAAGGGTTGACTCAGTGACTGATTATTTAATTGATCTGTTGACAAACTGGCTGATTAGCTTGTCAGAAGACTGGCTGACTGGTTCTTCCATTGATGGGCTGTGTGACAACTGCTCATCTGGCACAGAGAGATAATGAAAGTACTTACTTAATTGTTGTTCTGTTGTTATTTATTACACACACATACAGTTGTGGAGAGATCAGAGTCACAGTGATGTGGCTGCCATGTATATAGCCAATCGGTTTGGGCTTCAGTGCTTTGCTCAAGGGCACCTCGGCATGATGCTTTTCCAGACTGCGATAGGTTTTAATGATAAAATTAGTGTTTGGTGCAGAAGTGTACAGAAACTGATCAAAGGTCAGATACACTGTGGAGGGAATATGTTTCCATATGGAAGGATGGAGACAGGAGAGGCTTTGAAGATTATGGACATGTCTGAGGTAGGTTTGTTTAAAGATCTCCGGGGCTCTCAAAATGTGACTTCTTTTTATTTTTGATGACTGTTACGGCTTATTTCTGTCACTGGGATCTAATCGTCAGTGTCAGCGGCAATGCTAACGAGAGGTACAAACTGTGGCAGCGTTTGAAGAAGCGTGGATGGATGGATGGATGGATGATGGTGTTCTGGGGTCTGTGCTCGAATATCGACTTTGTATGAGTGTGTCTATTTT
Organism: Synanceia verrucosa; assembly: GCA_029721515.1. Taxonomy (NCBI): domain Eukaryota; kingdom Metazoa; phylum Chordata; class Actinopteri; order Perciformes; family Synanceiidae; genus Synanceia; species Synanceia verrucosa. The sequence goes on from CM056562.1 coordinate 22,315,314, forward strand.
CTTTGTTTATTTCAAGTGTTTATCTGTTGTTGTGTGCATCTTTTCTGTTCATCTCAGAGTGTGTGTGTTTGTTTTTTGCACAACTCAGATGTCTGGCGGTATGAAGACTGATATGTTTTATCCAAAGAGTTTGACTTTCTCTTTCATTTAAAGTGAATCAAGGGTTGTTTTGGAGTTTTCTGCACAGGAGCTTACCTCTCCACACCAGTATGATCAAAAATATGGTGTGTGTGTAGTGGACTGTGTCATATATTACATGTTATGAGATGTTTTAATGAGTAATTTCACAAATTAGATAATAATTTGGCATTTTTAAATCCACAAATAACCTTATTAAAATTATTAAAATTTACCCTTAAATTTCCTGTTAAGTTACAGGAATCCTTAACCCAACATAAAATGGAACAGTAACTGTGTCTCTCTTTATTATAACGATGAAAGAATTGATCATAATGAGCAATTTCCAATAAAAATAATTAAAAGATACATTTTCGATAATATTATAGTAAAACACCTTAAAAGTAAATTTTATATTCTATTTTTGATTTTTCAAAATGACCGGAAACAGAAGTCCACATTTGGCAGTTTAGTTTGACAGTGCCCACTTGGTAGTATTGGCTTGTATGTGTGTGTAAGGGATTGTGTCTTATAAGATGTGTTATGAGATATGTTAATGAGTAATTTCACAAATCAGAAGATTTAGCATTTTTAAATACACAAATAACCTCATTAAAGTTATTTAAATTTACCCTTAAATTTCCTGTTAAGTTAGAGACACCCCTGTGTCTCTCTTTATTATAACAATGAATGAATTGATCATAATGAGCAATCTCAATGAAGTCAATATTACATTCAGTTGCTCATCATCTCCCTGAACCTAATTTAACCTCCAATGTTATATATTGAAATTATTCAGTCGTATAAAGTGCCTTGAGCTCATACCATACCACTTGACGTGCAAAGCACCACACCCCAACACACTGGAGCTGCAGTACACATCTGCACTGACCTATGAAAACGCAGCTTGTGGGCACGCTCAGTGAGCACCAAGAGATAACACATCCAACACCTCTGCAGGGCAACAGTGAGTATTGATGTGTGTGTGTGTGTGTGTGTGTGTGTGTGTGTGTGTGTGTGTGTGGCAGATTAGATATCTCCTGATGTCAAGTACATTAGCATGCAAGGCTAGTTCCTCTTAATAGAAAAAGCCTGAGTGAGCAGCTGCCAGATTAGCATGAGATGTTAACCTACGAGCAACTCATAGAGATGCAATTCTGTTGTATTCATTGTTGTTCGGTACATTATTTGTTCCGCCTGGGCTCCAAATAAATAGCAAAGATGACTGATGTCACGCACACAATAAAGAGTGAGGAGGCCGTCTCTGGCATTTAGAGGATGACAATAGGTTGCAGAGGGGTGGGAGAGATTTAGGGGGATGAAGCGAGAAAGTGACAGAGAATATTCAATTATATAAAGGCTATATCAGCAAAGTGTGACCGAGGATGAAAAGAGTGTGCAAGACGGAGAGGGAGAGAGGAAGAAAGAATGACTTTTGGATAACCACTTTATCAGTATAACGCCTAAGTGAGTATGGGAACAAAGAGGGTGGCAAATCAAAGAGGAGAGACACATTCATGTTTCAGGGGTGCATATATAAAAAGTAAAATAAAATGATAAACTTGCAAGTTTAATAATTAACTCTTTGAGTGGCAGTCGTTTTTTTATAAAACAGAAAGTGAGTTTTTTTGCCCATTTTGAATCATATTTCTAGACCCACAGAATATTTTGTACTGTGACTCTGAAAGCACTGAATAGCTCAAATGAAAGAAGAGACTCTCTATTTCATCATGAAAAAAAATATTTGTTTTTACCTTGTTCCATTCTTGTTTTATCAGAGGTAGAGGACACTTTCACCAAAATCACCACTTAGTTTTGCTCTCTAATCTCGATCGTCTCCACTTCCTGTTTTGATCGCTGTGGTGTATACCGTCTCTTTATGCTCTGACTACATCTCCCAGAAGCCCCAACATTACTCACAGGCTGTGTGAGAGCGCAAGTGGCGATCCTTTGCTGAAAAACCACTCTGACATATTATTACTTCGATGGCACTCAAAAAGTTAAAGAATGTTTCATCAAGTGATGCATGATGAAATATTTTCAATCTCAAGAGAAGTGTCTGTGTTCGTCCTCTTAATTTCTTAATTTCCACACGCTGTGTCGTCTGTTGAGAAGGGATATTAACTGTTACACCACCAATCAGCAGGCAGGGTGCAGCCTGAGTTCTCGGGGACATATTTATTATTAATTTCCTCAACATCCGTTCATATGATTGACTTCACACTTCCTGGTATATTGCCGAGAATCTAATGAAGCCCAAATGTGAACTTGTTTGGCTGGGCTGACCAGCTGCCATCAGACTCGTCCTGCAATGGAACAATAAAAGTGAAATATCGTAGTGGACTTGGGTTTTAGCTCACACTTAATGCCCGCTGCTCTGACGCCTTTATTTTCATTGGCCAATTTCTCAATGTGGTCGCCCCACAATGTGATTTCCCCACCCACGTAATTAACGCCCACACAGGAACAGAGGATAAAAAGAGAAATATTAGCAGAAGGACAGAGAGAGTTGGAAATGGCTCCATTCAGCCATTAAGACTGTGTGGGATGGTTGGAGCACTACTGAAAGAAAAGAGGCATAACTCAAGTAGAGGAATCCTGTTGTATAATTCATTTGTGTGTGTGTATGTGTGTGTGTGTGTGTGGGGATAAGGCCATGGATCTCTGTATTGACCTATTACTGTTCATTTATAGTTGATGAGTTGATAAGTACTCACCCTGAAAATAAAGCATGTGTTTTTAATTACATTAAAGAAGGTGTATGACCCCCCTGAGGAAACTATTGGCCCCATTAAAGTACACTAATCTATCTTTTAACCCATGCTAATGTATAGTAATTGCACAACACACAGCTTGGATGTGATTCATTAAATATAAGGCTGACTTGTAGTTTTTGAACAGAACAGAAGGTCAGGACTCAAACAGACACACTGAATTTGCAGAAATTGTCCGTTGAGTTTTGTGAAAGTGTGATTTTCTGCCAAAACTCATCTGCCAAAGCTGGTGCATTCATGCATTCAGTCCTTAATTAAAAAAAACACCAGGAAATCAAGTGTATCTCCACAAGCTGATGGATTACTTTGCATGAAATATGCCAGTAAAAAAGAATAGTCTAAGTACAAAGTTGATCTTGTCTCATAGGGAGAACAGTTGCTTTACGGTGCAGACATTTTTTGTTTTGGGTATTTTGAGTGTTTGAATGCATCATCAGCTCTAAGAAGGTCAATGATATGCAGTCAATGAATGATCTGGGTGAAATCAATACGAGATCATGGCTTTCAGTGGGATTTCCCCAGTCAGCGTGTTTTATGGAAATAGCCGGAACCCTCATTTATTCATTCATTCGACTCATTTATAAATGAAGCAGAACAACACAGGAGTTGATAGACTGCTAATAGTGTGTGTGTGTGTGTGTGTGTGTGTGTGTGTGTGTGTCTGTGTGTGTGTTTGGGATGTCAGTATCAAAGTCTAAACATTGCCTCAGGACATGGACTAGAGCCAACCACACACACACACACACACCTGTCAGTCAATGGAAGTGATGTCTTTATTTTAAAGTCTGTCACTTCAGATCTAAGCTCTTAAAGTTTCTGTCTGCAGGTGAACAGGTTCAGAGAGTCTTTTTATCGTTTCACTCCAGGTGTCTCAGGTTCAGTCTTGGACAGAAAATCTCAGCTCTTTTTCCCAGCAGGGAGAAGTTTGCCAGAAGACAAAGAGTCTCCAGCATCAGCCTTATGTGTGGACATCTCATCCATGTTCCTATTGGATAATTTATTTGATAGACACTTTATTCTATATTGTCATGATGGCACAAAGAGTGGTCTCTGTTGGAGCTATATGCTTAAATTTCACTTTCATTAGATTCATCAGCTTAACTCATTGAGTGCCAGCTGTTTTATAAAACAGAAAGTGCCTCGTTCAGGCATTTTTGGCCATTTTGAGTCATATTTCTAGACCCACAGAATATTTTGTACTATGTCTCTGAAAACACTGAATAGCTCCAATGAAAGAAGAGACTCTCTATTTCATCATGAAAAAAATGTTTTTCTCTTGTTCCATTCTTGTTTTATCAGAGGTAGAGTAGAGGACACTTAAACCAAAATCACCACTTTTTGTCCAGAATCTGTTTGTTTTGCTCTCTAATCTCGATCGTCTCCACTTCCTGTTTTGATCTCTGTGGTGTATACCGTCTCTTTATGCTTCAACTACAAATCCCAGAAGCCCCAAAATTACTCACAGGCTGTGTGAGAGCGCCCTCTTGTGCCTGCTGCTGAAAAACCACTTAAACGTATATATATGATAATGGCACTCAAAGAGTTAATATGCGTCCATATTTGAAACTTAACCTCTGCCGCCAACCTAAAGGACGGCCCGCTCTTTCCATATAGACCCTTCTTATGATGTTGCTACTGTAACAACACAAAGAACCCCGTTGTTGAGACGAATGAAGGTTTGTCTTATCTGAACTCATCTACCCACTGAGCTGCCGTCACCACTAAGTTAACAGCAAATAGCAATTTGCAAACACTTGAAAATCCCTTTGAAAACTGTATTATTGTTATGTTTGTGTCTTGACTATATGAGTTTTGTAATGGACTGACTGTCAGAGTTTTATATTTTTATTTTTTATCTGTCAGACATTTTTATATCTCTCATCGTTTAATTTCGTTGTACTATGTACAATGACAATAAAGATTCTATTCTATTATTGCACTTTGCATTATCTCTCATATTTCATTGTAATTTGCACATTGCGTTGATCTCTCGGATTTTATTTTTTATTTTTATATTTTATTTTTTTGTCTTAATTTAATTTGCACCTTGCATTCCTCTTATGTATCTATTATAGTATATATTTTGGTACTTATTGTGTTTTTTACTTTCCTGAACCCTGCATGCCCTTGTGTGTTTCCATCTTTCAAGATGTTGGAACTGTGAATTTCTCTGTGAGGTGAATAAAGTATCTATCTATCTCTTTGAGAGAATATTATTAAGGAAAATGTAATTGCAGTTATCCACAGAGAGCACCATGGATTCATCAATGCCGAGTTTAGCTGGGCCATAGATTCTCACTAAACCTCAATGAGAAAAATGCTCAATGGTTTCGTCCTGTATGGGTCAATATTCCTTCATTGCTGCGCCTGTTTTCATGAAAAGCATTCATGTTATTTGATATCAATGTTTTGGCGCCTCCTTCCTCTTTGACCTTCTCTCGCCTTCTTCTCCCTAGGTGAAGATGATGACGATGAGGAGTGCGGCGAGGAGAAGCTGCCGTCATGTTTTGACTACGTCATGCACTTCCTCACCGTCTTCTGGAAGGTTCTGTTCGCCTTCGTCCCGCCCACAGAGTACTGGAACGGATGGGCCTGCTTTGTGGTTTCCATCGGCATGATCGGCCTGCTCACGGCCATCATTGGTATGACGACATTGATATTCTGGCGTATATTAAATTGTTTTTCAACAAGTAAGTTATGACACTGTTTAAAGGATATTCAGGGAGACACTACAGGCAAAAACATATTTTTTTGCATTAGTTATCTTTTCAATTTTAGGCTTCTAAGATACACACTAAATTGTTTATTTGACTACTTTGTCTATTTACATGGATATTTATCTTGAATTCTCCAACATTTAGCATTAGATAATGCCTCATTTGCACAATTAAATATAATGATTTTTTAAAACGTGTCAATATATTAACATATTCACTTGTACTGTGCAAGTCATTTCTTAAAAGTCTGTTTTCTCTGAATGAGTATTTAATCACTCAGGAACAAACAGTATTGGGCATTTGTTCATATAGCATTCATATAGTGTAGATTTATATAACATTTTATTCCTAAAAACATACTTTTTATGGTTGACTATTTTGTGATTTATGTGGGTGATACAAAATACAAAATCCCCTCTGCAAACCCCTTTAACCCTGATCAACAAATTATTAAAAATAAGCACATATTTAATATGATAATTCCTTTGCATGTTTTAAAATAGCATTTCAGAAAATGTGTAATAGAAATAATAACTTGGTTATGGTAAATAATAAACTGGGTAAAATTCTTAGTGATATCTATTAGTATTTTTTTTTACCCTAATCACATGTAGTGTTTTTCCTTAAAAGTAAATAAAAGGCAAATGATGTTTAACAAAAGAATTCTTTAGATAGTTAAAAAGATCATTAGATTAATTCTTTTATTGACTGAATATATGAAAAGTCAGCATCGTGATCAAAGCCTTTTGATTTTTGGAACAGCGTTAGAGTGACAGAGAGGATGTTCATATACTTTTATTTAAATTTACTGTATGATTTAACTGGTGTCTGCATATAATTTATTTATTCTAAAAGTTATTTTATTGTCACAGGTGATCTGGCCTCTCATTTCGGCTGCACAGTGGGCCTCAAAGACTCAGTCACAGCGGTCGTATTTGTTGCTTTGGGAACCTCCGTACCAGGTGAGCTTTTGTTTTTGTGAGCAGCCACATGTTCATATACATGTTCTGTACACTGCTTTAATCATGTGAAACATCCTACTATTGGACTTTCAGACTAATCTAATCTAAGACCATGACCACATTTGACATTTAGCTTCGAAAGACCATTATGAGTGTGAATACCCTGAGGCCTTCACTTTGGAATAGGCCTACCTTGACCTTTTTTAGTTTGTGGCTTCACATTTTATTACTGTGAGCTTTGTTCCAACCATTTCTTTTCTTCAGTGCACATGTACTGATGAATCAAAGAAACAGCTGTTTTCCTGGAGTGATGACTCTAATAATAATAAAATCTTCATTAGTGCTCTTTTAAAGAGCAAATTAAGCAAAAACAATAGTAGCGAGGCATAATGTGGCAGAAATATAGCAGAGGTGTCCAATTTTGTTGAAAGAAACAAACATTTATTTATTTATATTTATACTTTTCCAAGCAAATGAATTTAACTGAGGACTATATTAAATCAAGTCATTTCATGTCAGAAACAACATGAGGAGATGCAATCATGCTGGGGGACTTTCTCACCATGACGGACCCAGTGCAGCTCCCAGTCTCTCCAGTGTGTCTTTATATGTGGAAACCAGTTAGAGGAGAGAGGCAGCCTGCAGACAGCTGCATGCATCATCCTCTAAATGTGAAGAATGACTGTGGCAACGGCTAAATATGTTTTAACCTTGGCCCTGGTCTCCTGTCTGTGTGCGCACCGCACGCACACACACAAACACACACATTTAACACACATGCAGACATACAGATGGGATGCTACATGTATAAAATGCAGACATATTAACTGCAAAATTGTGATAACTATGACAAAATAGACTCACTGCAACATATTATATTTTGAAATACTATTCAAACACACACACAAACACAGTTGTGTATTACTCAGGTTATGGGGACTTTACATTGACTTACATTCATTTCCTAGACACTTACTTTGACCCTAAAAATAACCACTACTTGCATAATCCTAATCCTAACCGTAACCAAAATCTAATGTTACAGTTAGCATTATGGGGACATGCAAGGAAGATGAGTCCCCACAATGTGAATGTGTAAACAGATTTCTGTCCCCATAACATCAGTAATATATGACTACAAACACACACACACACACCTGCACTGTGACCACCATGTGATATTAGCATAGGGCTATTTGTCATGTCCGGCTCAGGTGGTCTCTGCCATCCCATTCAGGGAGCTTGGGAGGGAAAAAGTGATGTATTACATACTATTGCGTGCACGCACACACACACACACGCACATACACACAAACATATGTACACACAGAAATGTGTGCTTAGTAATGGTTGCACTTAGAGATACACACACACATACACACACACACACACACACACACCAGAATGGAAACAAAGTGATTCAGCTTTTCTGACGCTTATTAACAGAACCTCCCGTGGACAGACACACACACACAAACAGACCTCAAGTTCTGTGGTTATTGCAGTTAATAAAACCTATCCTGTGCTGTGGTTCCCTGATGATTAACCTCGTTTATCACAAACTAACTCCCTCACACACACACACACAGTAAGAGATAGGAAGAAAACAACAGGAGTGGAGCTTTTAAAGGACAATTAGAAACTGAAGAAAGTAAAGAAAAGCAGTAGAAAGGTCAGTTTTAAGGTCAAACATTAAATCTTTGGACTGACTTTGAGGCAGAAATTGAAGCAGCTGTGTAAATTAAAAAAAACAAAATTCATCGCAGCTAATTGCCTCAAAACCTCATGAGCGACTTTCTATCCATCGTGTCATCTGGAGATTGAGGAATGAGCCAATATTAATACAGTGTACAGGCTGGGGGAGAGATGATTGACAATCTGCTGCCAAAAAGCCACTTTGACGTATTATTATGTTGATGGCACTCAAGTGTCGGATTTTAAATGACGTCAAAATATGTCAAAGATTTGAGAAACACGCTCAGTGTAGATATATCTCCTTCTTTCTGTTTGCTCATGCAAAAAATGAAACATGATTAATATAGATATAATATTTAATCGTGATTAATCAAAATTAATCCACAACATTGTGATGATTAATCTGATTAAAAATTTGAATCGTTTGACAGCCCTGGTGTTAGGTTTATGTCAGATCTTCTCCGCACAGCGCTCATTGTTGGACTATTTCTGCTACGTCAAAGAGAAGTTTCTTTGTGTCATCCACCACAAATAGTCTTTCCCTCCAAACATAACAGAGAATGCTGTTAAATTGTATTGGAGCTTCATTTTTAGGAGACAGGGCTGCACCATCTGCTCAAGGGGACGGCTCCTAATGTTTTTGATGAGTGCTGATTATTCCTCTGTCACCACTACCAGGAAAAGATCTCTACCAGCAGAGAGACTGCCTGATGCCTTGAGCAGATGAATGCCCCCCCCATCAGTCCTTCCATTTAAAGAGGCAGCAGGGAAAAGCAGCAGAAGAGAGAGGGATGAAAGGATGTAGAGAGGATGGAGGAGGTTGAGAGACTCTGTTTGATTGACAGTAAGGGAGAGGAAAAGGGCAGAAAACTGTCCAGGGAGGCATCCTCACACAGACGGAAACCTGTTTCACACACAAAGACACACACATACCTCACTGCTGCTACCGAACATACCACCCACTCACCCACCCACTCCATCGGGCACCCGAGCTCACAAAGACCAATTGATGCACGCAGACATGCACCAGTCTCTGCCAGCTGGTGGAGGCATGGCATCAGATCGCACCCAGCTGGCATTGTTCATTTACTAACACACACACAGTGTACATTCATGCACTGCACACAGGAACACACACATGCAGGCGAACTGGCACATATATCTCCAGCCTTCATATACACACCTAAACCCAGCAGACCTCTTCTTGAAGCTTGAAGGTGTGTGGAGAGATTTACCTCTTCTGGACTCTCTGCCTCTCCATCCTCTTCTGGTCCTCCCATCGTCCTCTCTTCTGTCGCCAGTTCGGCTTCCACTTCAGAAAACCCCTTCCTCATAATTTCTCTCCATTTTTATTAATTTCACCTCACTGAATCTGGTAGATAAAAGCAAGCTAACATGAACGTCTAACGAGGAGAAATCCCAGTCCTCAGAAAATAGTGTTGTTATTAAACGTCTCCCCAAACCACAGATATGTTCAATGGTGACACTTCTGAAGCAAAAATTTGTTTCAGAATATGTTACGATTATTTTTTTTTTAATTTCAATGAATCTCAGAACAGTTTTATTTGTCTGTTAACTGTTAGCATCTGTCTAATTAGCTTCACCAGTACGTTATGCTTTGACTTTACTCGAAGTGTAACACGATAACACTGATGGACAAAATAAATACGTTAAATACGCGACACTGTGGTGTGGTGGTTAGCACTGTCGCCTCACAGCAAGAAGGTACCGGGTTCGAATCCCGGGCGTGGGCCTTTCTGTGTGGAGTTTGCATGTTCTCCTCATGTCTGCGTGGGTTCTCTCTGGGTACTCTGGCTTCCTCCCACCATCCAAAAACATGCATGGGGATTAGGTTAATTGGCTAATTTAAATTGACCGTAGGTGTGAATGTGAGTCTCTATGTGTCCTGTGATGAACTGGAGACTTGTGTACTTGTGTACCCTGCGTTCTGCCCTAAAGACAGTTGGGATAGGTTCCAGCCATGACCCTATGAGGATAAGCGGTAGAAAATGGATGGATGACACTGAACACACTGACAAAAATGCAAAAATGTTGAACTTATCCCTGGTTTGCACGTACAATGGCAACATTAACCTGACCATTTGGGATTTGAGAAGTCTCTTCTCCTCAGTAAGAGTGCCTCTGTGGAGCAGCTGTAGTTTGGCAGGAAGTGGAGGAAGTGTGTGGATGAAGCAGCACATTGCTGATCGGCCGTCAGGCCAACATTTATTTGCCCCTGAAAACTGAGATCCATCCTTGTGAATTATTGATATTGGACCAAATTCAGTCAATGCTGGCTGCCAGCGACAGTACCGGGATTAAAGATTGTGCTTTCTAATTTAAGGTTCCCTTAAAACAGGATTTGCTCTCTATTAACACTCTGGTGTTCTGCATTTATCAGAGCGTCCTTCTCTGTCACTGAGTTCTTTTGTAACTCACAAGTTAACATCAAGGTCAGGAGCTCAACTCTGAGTGTAAATCTGTGCAGAACATTCAGTCAGCGATGTTTAATTTACGCCACATGGCTGTGACTCTGCCTAGGCCTTGTATTTCTATTTTATTGTTATTATAGTCCTGTAGTGGTCAAATGACAGAACAGTTATAAATGTAGCTCGAGAAGAGAGATAGAAGACACTTTAGCATCAGCAAGTATTTTGCATTTTTGTATTTTTTGTTTTCATGCTCTGAGAAAATCATTGTCAGATATCCATGTTTGCAGATGATGTAATCTAATTCAACACTGCTTCAGTTGGCTCCTGTGGTTCACATCATATTTACAGTAAAGCATGCATGCTTTACCGATCTGTCTCCCTCCTTTCCTTTCCCAGATACCTTTGCCAGTAAGGTCGCTGCTACCCAGGATCAGTATGCAGACGCATCCATTGGTAATGTGACAGGCTCCAACGCTGTCAATGTTTTCCTGGGCATCGGGGTGAGTCCAGCTCATTTTTTTATAAAACCCAAAGTGGCTTGTGCCAGTGTTTTTGGTCATTTTGAGTCATTTTTAAGACCCACAGAATATGTTGTATTATGTCCCTAAAAACACTGAATAGCTCAAATGAAAGAAGAGACTCTCTATTTCATCATGAAAAAATGTTTGTTTTTACCTTGCTCCATTCTTGTTTTATCAGAGGTAGAGTAGAGGACACTTTCACCAAAATCACTGCTTTTTTTCTAGATTCTGTTTGTTTTGCAGTCTCAACCCGTGCGTCAAAAACCGACGCTTGGTCAGGAACCCTCAATGTTGCTTTCTGAATCAGAAAGTGTCTCTCAACGTCGGTTTCTGATGCATTGAAATTAAAACCCACTCACTTGCGGTGATATGTGACGCTCAAAATGGCGTTCCCGGAAGTGTCCCCATCATCCATTCATTTCAGTATTAATTCAAACTTTATTAGCATTAGCATTCTTCACTACAGAGTGACCAGCTTTGATGTTATTATAGATTATGATTGATATTAGTATTTTTCTGTTTGATTTTACCAAAACAGCATTTTGGTCAGTGTTAGATCTCTGAGATGAACAGATGACAGGAACACTCACAGGAACGTCGCTCTGAGTGTTACATATCTCCGATTTCAACAGAATTTCAATAGAGAGCCCCTGTGTCAGAAACCAACGCCAAAAGACACTTTTTGCATCAGTACGCAACGTTCAGGGGTCCTGAACAAGCGTCGTTTTTGACGCATTGGGATGAGACTACATATCCCAGAAGCCCCAAAATTACTCACAGGCTGTGTGAGTGCCAGCCGCCAAAAGAAAAACCCTTCGACGTACATATACGTCTATGGCACTCAAAAATTTTGTGGTGATGTGTTTGTGTAATTTCTAGGTTGTTAATGCTTGTCAACAGTCACGTTATCCAGTTTGTGTTGATGCTCGGCAGGTGGCGTGGTCCATCGCTGCCATTTACAACAGCAGCAAGGGGGAGGAGTTCAGGGTGGATCCGGGCACGCTCGCCTTCTCCGTCACACTCTTCACCATCTTTGCCTTTATCGCCGTCGCCACACTGATGTACCGACGGCGGCCAGAGATCGGTGGGGAGCTGGGAGGGCCCCGGACATCAAAGGTCCTGACCACCATGATGTTCATCAGCCTGTGGCTCCTCTACATCCTGTTCTCCTCACTGGAGGCCTACTGCCACATCCAGGGCTTCTAAGATGACATGAGACAACGAAGGGAAGGGTGGGACAGAAAGAGAAAGAAAGGAAGAAACCAAGGGGAGGTGGATGAACGGATGGATTTAGAAATCATGGCTGTCTCATTGATCTACCACTCCCTCCCTTTACACGACAGATTTAATGACGGATGAATGGATGGATGTACAGATGAAGAAATGGAGGATGCATTAAAGCATCTCAAAACAGAGTGGAAGGAAAAAACGGCTGCATGGAAGGACGACGACAGACAGGAAAATCATTGGCGTGAGAGATAGCTCAGAAAAAGGAGTAAACTTTTTTGTCTTGATCTATAAATCCAAACCAATCAAGTTGTCTTAAACCCAGCCCTGTTTTAAATACATAAAACTAATCCCCAAACACACACAGCTGGCTCAACCATACAGAAAATGAGTTTTAAGAAAACGAGGAGCGATAGGCTTAATGTATGGCTTCAGCGACGGCATTCCCATAAATCTCAGTTCGACTGCAGCAACATGCGGACTGAATACCTGTATCAGTATGGACATGCATGACCAGACGATACTGAAAACACAATCAGAAGAAACGGGACATTAACGACAACAAACCGGTGGTGCGTGCTGGTGTGTGACTGTGTGTTGCCGTGCTCGTGTGTTGTGGGAAGATGGTCAAGTACTGTGAAAAAAAAAAAAAAAAAACGCCTCTCGTTTTGCGGAGTATGCTTTCCTATCAGAGGGTCTTTCTAACTCCCCGGCTTGTAGAAATGCTGATAGGACTCTTTTCACACGAGGGCGAAACGTTTTGAACATCACTGAGGTTGTAAATACAAAGAGCTGAACGTACATTTACAACTCCACTATTTTCCTTCTGAATATCTTGGTTACGCCGTGCGCTCCTGAACTTCTGTCTTTCTGTTGCTTTTTACAGTAGATGGAAATGTTTTAAGGTCTAATTTGAATCAAGAGTGGGTTAGTTTGCTTTTACCTTTAATAAGGCTGTGTCTGAGAGGACTAATGGCCATTCTACCGTTTAAAACTGTTAGAGATACTAGTATTGCGTAATATCTAGGTTAATCTTTTGTGTGTTTGGTCTTTTTTTAACTGTGGAGTTCTGTTACCTGGTTTTCCACCTGTGAGATCAGCCCCATCATGTGTCAGTCGTAACATCGCAATAGACTTTTAAAAACATACGTACCCTCCCCTCATTGGCTGCCTGTTTCTTATCCTGTTTCTTGGTTTACTCAAAAGCTTGTGTCATTATTGTGTGTCTTAAGCACCTCCTCCCCGGCTGGTCAGTGGACCAATCAAAATCCTCAAGGGCTTTGTAAGAAACAACCACTAATCCCAAACCCGGACCCTTGATTTATAATTGTTCACATAAATTGGGGGCTATTTAACAGGGATTTGTATTCCTTAACATTACACACCATCTGCTCAGATGTTAGGATTTTTCTTTAGTGTGGCTTTAAAAGAAAAAAATGACCCGATGATCCAAAGTCCTGAGTCGACCCAGGCTTCAACCTCTCTTGGACCCTTTCCCAGTTCATTACAAAGACTGCTGAGAAATTGCAGCCAGCCTTACTCTAAATTAAACCACCCATGTAATGTTCGCCTCCACTCCGCTGCTTAAAGATGCTTCCCTTTAGGCGTGTGGATTATGAACGTCTGACTTCACATTGTTTCTTTATTCAAGGGCAAGTGTTTTCTCTTGACTGAAGAACCATAATGTAACCTACAGTCTTAACTTCAGAGCTATTACATGAAGGAAACAGATGCTGTTGGTGGAGAAGGAGGCTTGCTAACAGATACAGTTAAATACCGTGGGGCGTCTCGCTTAGCATACATCTAATCTCACACAGCCAGACTCCCGGTTTCCCAAGAGGTTTGGAGACAATTGGGTATAGAAATATGGGATAATGAGCTTTTTTGCTCCCTCAGAAATGGCCAGTCTATGACCTGTATCTCAAAGTGAGTTCATGTTCGTCAGACTAACTCTTTCGTTGGTGATTCTGGATAACCAGTCTTTAGAGTAACTATTCTTTAAAGGTGCAGTGTGTAGGATTTGGTGGCATTGAGTGGTGCAGATTTCAACCAAGTTAAATTTCAAGTGTTCTGTAGAAAAAGAGGATTCATGCTAAGGTAACAAACACAACTGTCTTATTGCCAGGTGATTATACACTAAAGAAAATATACTTATTAATATTATTATATTCCATTTTTGCCCTAAATGCTACATATTGTTCCTTTAAGTTGGAGCTCATAACCATAATTATCTGATTGGGTCTGTCACATCATGCTCTCACTTGGTTACAGTAATGGAGGTACAGTGCAAAGAATATCAGACCAATCACTGTTTAGATCTGGATGAGACAGGAGTTAAGGAACTTCTGCACAAATATCCAAAAGCAAATGAAAACTATTTGGCCAACTAGCTCCCAGCTTTAGGTCAAAAGTCAATTATAAAGCCATACTTTCTCTCTGATACACAGTAATAATCATTTTATGATACAGGCAATAATAGGGTCTATAATCAAGTTTTCTTTTGCATTATTCTATTGGTTTGAAGTGTAATAACACACATTGTCTTAGATATCCCCCAAATTTGAGCTTCAATTTTACCCAAATTGTGCATGCACGATATGACAGGAGTTTCCATCGAGAGAACTGAGGCGATGGCTCAAAAGGCAACTGTGTGTTTTGACACACACTAGCTGTGCATTTTTAGGACACAAACTAGGAAACAGGCTCATAAGTAGCAGCCAAGCTTCTTTAGAAACCCTCATCAGGTGCAGGGTTTGATCAATTAAATTATTATTAACTACAAAAGCAACATATTGACAAACTGACACAATAACTAGAGGGGAATCTCCCTTCATTAATCAGTTATAAAGAGACATGATATGCAGTATGTCCTATAAATCCCAACAAAACATCAAAGTGGCTCAAAATCCTGTCCTGAAATATGTGTAGACTATAAATCTGTAAACCTGAGGTTTACACTTCAGACTGTTAACTATTTCACTCCAGCAAGATCACATCATTCCCAAAACTAACATAATATCCTAAAAGTCCATCCATAGTTTGTTGAATGGCACTATATGCAATTGGCCAGAATTTTCCTGCTGATGTTGTGTCTTTTTTACCTGATATATGATATAATAATTAGTATTTTAAACATCATCTGTAAAGTAAGTAGTCTGGGCTAGATGTAATCCATTTAAAACTTGGCAACGGAGAGATTTCAATCCCTGTGAGAGAGCAGAGCCTTGGCTTGGACGAGTTTGGCAAATGCACAGTATCTTAAGGATTCCAGGTTTATAGCCTGGGATACATAAATCTGGCCAAACGAACCCTCTGGAGTATGCAGACTTTTGTCATTTGCAGCACCAACGTCGCACAATTTGGGAGCAACTTGGACACAGAAACAGCAACCAAAATAAATTACGTGTATTTGCCGAAATCTGCCCAATCGGTGGCTCTCCATTAGCATAGCTGTTCTCTTGTGAAGGCCTTGGAGTGGCAGTTTACCCCTGTTTTGCCAAAGGGAAATCTTTCTATCAGAAAATTCGCAGTCCATTCTGTGAAGGGTTTTCTAACCGATGGATCTTTCTTAAAACACCAAATATTATTCATACGCCATGAACACTTTGAAAGGAGACTTGATGTTGTTTTAGCATAACCAGAATATTTCTATTTAAATTTGTATGCATTTGTCTCTTCACTGGCATGGAGCTTAAGGTTTATACACTGTAAAAAAAAAGTTATGCTAGCTTGTGCAAAAAGAAAAAAAAAACGTGGAACCATTGTGGAAGCTGTTTGGAGTAACTTCAACAGGGTTTGACTTATCTTCGATGTTGCTAAATCATGTTGAATTTACTTGAAGCAACCTTGCGCAGGAATGAGCTTGAAGCGTGAAGTAATATTGTAGTTGTTTGCATCAAATTAGTTTGCTGCACAAATTTTCCAGAGGCTTTGTGGTTGATGGGAAGTTAGTTCTTTTGCTACACTGGCTTTGCTGCACCGCCTCTCTCAGCGTATCTACCTTGACTTAAAAGCTAGTCTGACGTGAAGCTAATGGCAGATTAATGACAGCTGTTCAACTCCACAGGGTTTGAACCCAGACAGGAAGCAAAGAAGATGTTTTAGCTGTGAAATAATGGTGTCTTTCTCTTCAAAAGCAACATTTTAGGCAAAGAAAATCTGTGTATCATTTGTTCATTCATTTTTCAAAACAAAATAATGACTTTTTTTCTCAATATTTGTTCCCAAAGCCAAAACGAAAAAATGGCTAATGACTCATTTTTGTGATTTTCAGGTTTGTGCACAAATGGAAAATGGAAAAAATGGATAATGGACAGTTCAACCAATTTGGACACTTTTATTTGCAGCAAGTTGCGTAGTGTGGTCCAAACCTGCCGCCTCTTACAAATTCATTATAAATAAGCTGCTCATCGTCCATTTTCCATTTGTGCCCAAAATCGGAAAAACAAGTCGGGATCTGTTTTTCCATTTTGGTTTTGGGAACGAACATTGAGAAAACAAGTCATTATTTTGTTTTTTTTAGTTTGGGTTTTGTTTTGAAAAACAAATGCTACACGGATTAAAGAATCTCTCTTGAATTTCGCTTCCTGTCTTGGTTTGGGCTTTTGAGGTTTGAAGGGTCAAAGGTTAGCCAGACCGCCGCTGTAAATATCACAATAAGAGCAAACAAAGGAGTAGATAAATAAGCGGTAGACTACAGTCGACTGTTTTTGTCCTTCTGTGGTGGGTTATGAAGAAGCAGGTGGGGTTTTAAATGAAGGAGAAGCATTGCACTGGTTCTTGTCGCTTATGTGAAACTTGTTCTTGTTTCGTCGAAAAACACTAACAGATGTAAACAACAACAACACGTTGCGTTTTTTTTGACTGATGTACACAATAATAATGTTGCAAAAAAGAAAAAAAAAATCAGTCGTGAACCATTAACGATGTAAAGATTGATGATGCGTTTTCATCGCCTCGTTCACTTCTTAACCGGCTGTCCGTCTGGAGGAATAAACGAATGCAACTGCAAACGGACAGACAGACGAACGAAAGGGAGGAAGGACGGACAAACACCGCTGCCGGTACGAGCTAAGCGACGTCATGCTGAGACGTTGCCACGATTAATGTCATAGAACATTAGCAGAGCTACTCTCTACCCTTAAAGAACTGTAAAAGAATGATGGTAAAAAGAGGAAGGAGAATGAAGATGAACATTAAAGAAAAAAAAACATGAAGTTACAGCCATACATTGATTTCTGGGTCAGTGAGATTGAAATGGACTTCTCCTGCCCAGCTTGTGTATTGTTCTGGTGTCTATCTGTCCCCTCTGTGTCTCTCCCCCTCCTCTTTCTGTCTCTCTGCTGCCAAAGCAACCAAACCCGGCAGCGTTCCTTTCTTTCCATCATTTCCTCCTTCTCCCTTTGCCATGTTTTCCATATTTTGGAATGTCAATGTGCTACTTGTTGACACTGTGCATGAATGATAACATGTCTGTATATAGTTATAGAGAATCGTATCCCATTCCCCCCCTGGTGTTGACAAAAAAAGGTTTGAATGTTGTACAGATTTCTGTTCATCTTTTAGTCATTTGTTTTTAATATATGTAGAGCTTAAAAACAGTATGTTTTTAATTTAAACGAAGACGTAACTTGCACATGATTAATTAATTAATTAATTAATTAAGGGTTTTATTTTGCTAGTAAAAAAAAAGGCAATATCTGCTGTTATTGAATGAGAGCTGAGATCTTAAAGGAGTTATGTATCTTAAAAGAATCATCTATACAGGAGTTGCATGGGTTATGTGTAAAAACAAAAGAAAAAAAAGAAGAAAAAACACACTGCTTGCTACTTCTAATACCGTGGCTGTATTCTCTGACAGATGGCGAAGAATACTGTATGTACATCTAAAGGTTATTTTGTCATTAAAGAAATAATAATAATAATATTGTGTATATACTGTACAGTGTTAAAAGTGAGGTGGACTGTGTGGCCATCACGCTAACCGTAGAGAATTAAATCTCCATATTTATTTTAAGGAAACACTCACTGCACTCAAGAATGACATATATTGCCTTTTTGGAGAAGTTTGCTTAAAGTTGATCTCGCTCTGCGTCGCTCTTTTTTCTCTGGCTGGTTTATCGCTCTCTTTTTTTCCTTCCATCTTTCATTTTTCTCAGATCGGCGGGGCGGTTTCCATTTCAGACGAACTTCTGTCGATCACTGTTGGTTGTGACTCGGTCGTTATCCTGCAGTATAGCAGTATTCACCTGTTCTCTACCTGTCTGTACCTCAGCTGTATGCATACACAACACATCTGTACTGGAATTTAACAGCTGTCTGATTCAGAAACCTTTTCTTTGTTTTAGAGCATCTTCTCCCACCTCCACACCTTTTCTTTCTTCCTCCGTCCCTCTCTTCGGGTGCAGTCGGAAAATTCCATGTTCGTCATTTTTTTCAATGGAACAATAACCGTAACAGTTGTGATGTTGGTAATAACAAAGAAAATATTTTTCTTTCTGTGTTCTGATTTATTTTTTCTTTTTTTTCTTGTTTTTTGCCACTGTCCTTTGTGTGTGCGCGTGTTAAGTTAGTTTATTTCTATTCTAATTTTTGTTGAACACCAACTGATCGGAGGAAAGTTGTCGTATGTGTGTTGCCACTAACTGTGACTGCTCTCCATGGTACTTCTGATAAAACCAATAAAATAAAGTTTGGGATACCCTGTTTCAGAGACCCCACGAGTCCACTGACTTTCTAGTGTGCCTGTGTTACATAAGATAAGATAGTCCTTTATTTGTTACTAGTTACTCCATCCAAAAAGTAACTCAAATACCTTGTTAATTGCTTACATCAGTAAGTAAAGTTACTGTCAAAAGCAGTTTGCCTCATGGTGTGTTCACTGGAAGTCAGAACTTGGAGCTCAGACTAGAGCTGTGCAATATTACGATATATATATCATAATGCGGTATAAAAATGTCTACTGTATGATATAAGCTTCTGTTGTTGTTTTATCATAATATTAACATGTAGCTACTTAGTTAGCTCTGTTGCTATGCTAACATAAACATTAGTCTGGTTGTGGTTTACATACGAAGTGTAAAGTACAACTCAACGTTGGAATGACCGCTGGATAATCCAAATATGTCATGCAAGTTAAAAACGTGTATTGTATGAAGCATAGACATAATAATATGACGGCTACTGTAACCGTAGCAACGCTACTGCTTTGTGGTAGCATGTTTACGTCACCTGTCACCACGTCACACAAACGCTGCTCTCCCAATGCTGTTACAATGACATTAATTCTCTGTTTAACCGGTAATGTTTGTCTCCTTATGCTGGAAAAGTGGAGGGACGGATCAGTGTCTCTATGAATCTGAAGGGGACATGTCCCCCCCATCCATAGAGACATCTGAGAGCATGAATGAAAACAGTCTAAATTCATCGGGAAATCATTTATAAAGTAATGGACAAACGCAGCAGGTTATAACAGTAACTGTTTATTTGTGTTAAAAGTAATGCATTTGAGTATTAGTTACTGTCAAAAGTGACAATGTTTCTAGTAACACATTATTGCCCACACTCAAAAAAGCCAAATTAGGTGTCTGCTACATTAATCTAAGTGTAACATGTAGCTTCTACTACATATAGTCATGTTTTGTGGTTGAACATCATTAAGTAATGTTATTTTAGAATGATGTGCAATAACTTAACATTGTGTAAATTAATTTATGTTGACAGAACCTAATGCATTTTGGGTAAGACAGCAAATTTCATGTACAACTCCAGAGCAGAAGGTGGCAGTAGTGTGCAAGCCCGGAGTTTTAGAAACTTTACTTCCTGAAGTTCAGCACACAGTTTAAAACACATGCTGAGAGTTTATTGTTGAAGACAGTAAGATAAGTCCTTTAATGAACTTAAAATAACTTTGACTTCAAAATAAACCACTGCACAGAAATGTCACATGACTTGTTATTGTCCACTATATAATTTTGAACGATTCATTTTGTCACTGAATGTTTTCGTAGTGTGCTCACTAATCATAGCAGCATTAGCATCGCTTGCTTAATGAGCGTATTATAATTGGGTGGAAATTCTTTCCATAATTTTTCATGTTCGCCCAACAAATGACTTTTTGGAGTTCAACACTGCTGCAGACTTGGTCTAACCTGAACTTCAACAAGTGACCTTTCAATTCTCAGCCCAAGTCACTACAGACTGAGCTGCTGCCACCTCAATGAATGAAAAGCTTTAGTATGAAAGCCTAATTGTTATGCAAATTTCCATTTTAGCTTAGTGGATCTAAATAGGCAACCAGCACTTTTGTGTTCATGTGTCACCTTATGTCTCCTTCACTCAACCTCCCGTCCAAACAAACATCCATTTTCTTTCACACATTCAGACTGTCAAACACTGAAAATGACATTTGTCTGAATGAACCCACGTCTCATTAACTGTCATCTGACTCGTTCTGTCTTTGTGTCAGAGATGGAAGCGGCGGCTGTGTCGCCGCTGATTAATTCTGTTTTATTTCATGTGCCTTGTGAAAAAATAATGGATGTGCTTTGTCTGTTTTCGCTGTGGCTGCTTTTCCCTTTAATTCATGTATTTGGCAATCTTTCTTTGTCAGAGAAAATTCAGACCAGATCAATTATTAATTTGTTTTAAAGGAAAATGTCTTTTTAACCCACTAAGGGGTAGAATATTACAGAGAATTAAATGTTTCACTAATGGGCTAATTAAATCGACTCGAGCTGGTAATCTTTAGAAAAAAAATTTGCTATAGCCTATTTGTTGAATTTCTCATTTAATTCGAACAGAAACTCATAAATACTCTGACAAAAAAAGAAAAAAATCCAATATCTTTAGGTTGTAGTGTTACAGAGAGAGGGTTTTGTTGACCCTGACACATTTTACTCTTAATATTTTCTGTTATATGATGATACGGGGTTAGGTTTAGGGTTAGGTTTAGGGTTAGGGGGCACAACAGAATCAGGTGAGGAAAAGAATATCAGTATGCAACACAGTGACTGCATCATGTTGATTTTAATATTGAAAAAAGTTCTTCAAAGTTCTGATTGACAGCAGGACAGACATTTGTCCTGTACTAAACCTGACCCAACTACCAATTTCCACTGGATGTGGAACGATGCCGATGTCCATTGTCGTCTGTCCAACCAGATCCGCCTGCTGCAGCTCCTCATGACAGCTGAAATTGCAAGAACGAGCTCTCGCTGGCTACCGAGATCTCACAAATTTACGTATAATCGTGCGATGTAGCGGGTTGTAGTGGAGCATCAGTGAAAAGGGAACCACCCTTTGTCCACTGAGTAGAAGAAAATCGATTTTACGATACGTGCACGACTTCCTGTCCTACACGATGTGCTCTGTGCTGAATTCATGTGCCATGTGCCGACGACCAACAAAAATAGAAGCTCTGTCCATTTGTTTCAGCAGGCTGGTTGTTAGATGTTCTTCACTAGTTATTCTGTGTCTCGCTGCAGTTGCGCTGGTCGTAGCAGTGTCCTGTCAGATTAATGTTGTCATGCTCCGTCTGTCTGGTTTGGTTAAGTTCTCCATTTTTGTCTCTGCCTGTTGTCTTGTCCTGGTTTTATTTTGAAGTAACGCTGTCTCAGGTCGTTTTGCTTCCTGCCCTCCTGTGTTCCAGCTTTTGTGATAGTCAGTCCCTGCCCTGATTTAGGTTTTGTTTTTTCTCTTCTTAGGTGAGCCTTTTTGTTTCTAGACAAGTGTAGTCAGGTGGTTGCATGCTTCTCTACCTGCCGTCTACTGTTGCTGTCACGCTGCAATAAAGACTGTCAATCGAGGAGTACTGTGAATGATTCATGCATTTGGGCTTTCTGAGAAATCAGACCTTCACAAATGTGACTTTTGTTCTGGTTCAGAGAGGCTTTGGCTGCATTCACACCAAATCAGGCACTACTCCAATTCATTTGGATGACAGTGAGTTTGGGCAAAGGGGACGGTAGGGGATGCTGAAAAACAAAACATGTAAGAAAATGTTGAAACTGAATCAACTTTGGAGAAACTGTAACTGCTGAAGTGAATAGTGTTTCATTTAAAGTCTCTCAATTTGACATTGTGCATCAGTAAATAAAAACCCAATGTTTTCATTTCATTTATTTCAAGACCCACAGAATATTTTGTACTATGACTCTGAAAACACTGAATAGCTCAAATGAAAGAAGAGACTCTCTATTTCATCATGAAAAAATGTTTGTTTTTACCTTGTTCCATTCTTGTTTTATCAGAGGTAGAGTAGAGGACACTTTCACCAAAATCACCACTTTTTATCCAGATTCTGTTTCTTTTGCTCTTTAATCTCGATCGTCTCCACTTCCTGTTTTGATCTCTGTGGCGGAAACCGTCTCTTTATGCTCTGACTACATCTCTCAGAAGCCCCAACATTACTCACAGGCTGCCGAAAAAACACTTTGACATATTATTACGTCGATGGCACTCAAGCGTCAGATTTTAAATGACGTTGAAATACGTCAGTGGCACTCAAAGAGTTGGGCCTCGTATCCTGGCTATTCTTGAAATAAAATGTATAATCTGTCAATGCAAACAGGCTGTAGGACCCAGCATACTAGCAGCGCTAATCACTGTATCGCCTGATTTCAACGTGAATGCAGCCTTACTTAGGATAAGTGGTAGAAAATGGATAGATGCAGCCTTACCACACTTGTATTAGCTGATTAGCATCTGTAAAGATGTACAGCTCATATTACATCTCACTGTTAATGATGCTGATGTTGACTGCAGCTCCTTCTGCCATCCCAGCCTCTTCCTGTGCATGTGCTATTTGCTCGGTATTGTTGACAGAGATTTATTTTTAAGTATAAACTGGGGATTAGCTCCCCAGCAGAATCCTAATTGTTGCCCAGATTATAAAATCTAATCGTTTTACCATTTGTCAGCCCCTTGATGCAGATAGAAACAGAGAGATGGAAGTTATAAACTTGGTTTATACATGGTTATACTCCACACTTACCTGAACAACTGCACGTTGTCAGGAGTAGAAGTGATGGCTGACCTTTCCAAGCATGTGCTGTAAACAAGCTTCTAGTCAGCCTTCCTGTGGTCAAAGTGGAGTTTGTCTGTGGACAAAAAACAACCTGCAAATCTTTTAAAGAAAATGTAAATGCCGTGGACAGGATGTTCCACAGATGGTCAGTAAAAAGCCTTTACCTGACTGATGGGTGAGTCATATTCGCTTCTTTACCTTCTCCCATGCTGTCACTGTGATGGATCGAGCCCATTCGCCATGTGCAGAGTGATGGATCCCTCCCATCATCCTCCATCCTGTTTTTATTCCATTATAAATAAATGGACAAAGTATGTGTGCATTTAAAGTGCACACAAATTTATTTACTGCTTACATAATGTCTCTGGATGAGTGACAGTGGCGTCATTAGGCCTATTTTGGGGGGGCTGAAGCCCCTCTAAAAACATTCTCAAGAACCCCCTAAATAATTGTTTTTTTAATAAATGTTTCTACAAAAAAGTGCCAACAAATTCAATATAAAGTGTCCAGAACATGAATATACATATATTTATGATCTATGATCTATAGAAAAACATTTTTCTATCAGATAATGAATGTTCTACAGCAGCTCATCGATCTGCCTCATGGCTGCCATCCCAGCATGCACTGGGGGAGCATCAGGTTATAAAGAAACACCCTGTGCATCTCCTGGGAACTAAGCCCCCATGTCCTTAAAACCTAGTGA
This sequence comes from Synanceia verrucosa, assembly GCA_029721515.1. Taxonomy (NCBI): domain Eukaryota; kingdom Metazoa; phylum Chordata; class Actinopteri; order Perciformes; family Synanceiidae; genus Synanceia; species Synanceia verrucosa. Next base: position 22,339,491 of record CM056562.1, read on the forward strand.
CGCCTCTGATGAGTGAGTCAGTAAAAGAGACTATTTGTTGCGGTGTGTTGTTTCAGGCTGTTTTTTGTTGTGTACAGGTGTTCATCTGGACTCCTTCCATCACCTGCCCACTGCTGTGTCTGTCTGAAATCTCATTATGCTGTGACACTTGATTTCTAGACGGGCATTTGTCTGGACGGCCTCAGCTTGCGGGTTAACATGCTGGGTAATTTATGTGAATTTGTGCCTGTATGTGTGCATAGAATAATGCCTAAACTGTCAGAGCGTCTGTGCAGGCTGTCAAACTGTGCAGAAGCACTTTGGTGACAGACAACAGGGCCAGCCTTGATGTTCCCTCTGTTCCCTCTGCTTTGTTTTAGCTGTCTGTCAGGTCTCAACCAAAGCCTGTACATTAAAAGTAGTATTTTTTATAAAGAAACTTTTGATTTACATCATTGTTACATCTGTTATGTCTATATTCTCTCAGGAAGCACGCCAGTTTCTCCCCTATCCTGGTGAGTGGCGTTGTTCTTTTGTAGTGACACTTTTCGTTTTGTGTCAGGTTTCTCAACATCTGGTCTGTGGTCTGCAGCACTGGTGAGGTCAGGGTGGATGGATGGATGGATCAAACAAACTCAGGACGCTGTTGTTTCTGCCCTGTAAGTAACATTATTTTAACTGTGATTTTTTACTAAATCCTAAAACCAGCAGGTTCACATAAACTTCATTGAGAATGCAGATCTGAAACGCTGATAAACATGTAGGCTAATCTATGTAGAACTGATGATATGAAACAATCTAACAGTGGGTACAATGAGATTTTTTTTATTTTGCCGACTGGATTGATAAAGACAGAAGGTGTCATGTGTGGTAAAAAATTGTAAAGCCCCCTGATGCAAATTTATGATTTGCAACATAGGCTATGTAAATAAGTGTTTTTTTCTGAATAACTGAAAACACCTGCATGGATGGGAAAATGAAATATCTGGAGAGATACCTGGCGTTACATAATAGGATTGGCATTATATTCATCTCGGAGATGGTGTTCAGCTTAGCACAAAGACGGTGATGTAACACAGGGACGAGTGTCTGTCTGGATGCTGCATTAGTTTAATGCCACTCTGCCACTGGTGTCCTTCACGAACATATGATTTCAGAAAAAAAACACGTTTCATCAAGAAAGAAGAGAAGCTACTGAGTATTGACAGTATAACAGGGAAAATGCACAGACTCTTTTCGGGCTGCAACTAACGATTATTTTAATTGATTAATCAGTCAATTATTGTTTCGATTAATCAATGAATCGGATAAACAAACTTTTCGATTTTCCATCCCTGAATTCAAAAACTGGAATCAGAGAGATAGTATGAGTAAATATATTAGCACATTTATTTAAATCAACTCAGCATATGCCGTGTTGTTTTAGTGAAGAATTATGTAAAGATGACTAATCAAAAGAGCAATTACAGCCAAGACATGTTTAAGACAGGGATGAATAACTTGTTACACCTACTCAAATATGTGAGAGCACTGGAATAACAGCAACTGCCTAACTTAAAAAATAGAACCACATAGAAATATAATGTTAAACAACAGATGGCACATGGTGACAGTATTATTTTTCATAATTAATTGGCAAAAAACTGTAATCCTGTAAACTACCACCATCTATTTATCTATTTATGGTGAATAGATGGTTTTAAAAATAGTGGCATGGTTGGGCATTCCACAGGGCTCTATTCTTGGTCCCATAATGTTCTGGTTTAGCATATAATAGATTATAATGCTGATGTATACAGCACATTAAAGCCTGTACTTGTTATCGCTGGCATTTTCCTGAACTGATTGTTCTCTGTTGAACGATCCTGCAGACCCACATCTGGCATATCAAGCAGCATTTATGCGGCAGTAATGTCAAGCTAAGAGAGGGTGGAGGGGATGTCTGGATGTTGGAGCAGACCAGGGGGTTACGGTTTAGTAATGGGACTGTCACTACTACCCCACAGCACTTAAAGGTCCGGGTAGAATCAACACACACACACACACACACAAAATATGTAGTAAAAGTCTATTAACTGTCAGGCAATAATACTGTATTACTACACACACTATACACCTCCGCAAATTGAGTGTGTGTGTGTGTGTGTGTGTGTGTGTGTGTGTGTGTGTGTGTGTGTGTGTGTGTTAGGCATGTTTGAGCAGGTGTTTCACACACATAGAACGGACTGAAATTAAATGTCAGGCAAATACCAGAGCGTGAACTCTCACCCAGATTGTGTGTGTGTGTGTGTGTGTGTGTGTGTGTGTGTGTGCGTGCAGCTGAGAGCCCTGGAATAATACCACTAAAGGCCTCTGAGGATCAGCTGGGAATCAAGCGAACCAACATCATTCATATCCAACACACGTCTTCCCAAACAGATCCTGAACTCCCAACTGAAGGAAGATCGAGAGAAAAGGACACATCACATCAGGCAACTGGGACCACAACAAGCACTCCTGGAAAGAAATCCATGCAGGAAGACGCTGAACGTCATGAAACTGTCGAAAGCAACTCCATCTATAAGAGAGAGAAGATGCTCGACCACCACTTCCCCCTGACCACACTGAAGCGAAGTAGGTGGATCACAAATCAGCCTTTTCACACACATCTGGAAACCCACAAGTACAGCCGGCAACAGGGATCTCAGAATCAGAAACAAGTTTATTGCCAAGTAAGTTTGCACAAACAAGGAATTTAACTTGGTGACTTGGTGCATGACATACAGACATATAAACATAAAGCTATATACATATAAACACATAAACATTGTGCAGAGATAAGAACCAAAGTGCAATATGGCAGATAAACGAAGATAAGAACAGAAGGTGCAAATAAGGCTGGTGTCTTTTACACTGTTCGTAGTTATTCCCATGAAATGTAATGTATTTGGGGTACAGGATATCCTATGTAACCAAGTTGTATGTAGCTCACCTATTAGTGAGTCTGGGCAGGTGACGCAATATAAACAGCTCTTACTGTCTAATACCCCTTTTCCATCTAAAGGAACTTGGTGCTAGTTCGATGCTGGTACTTAGTTGGTTCTTGCGTTGTGAATTTGCGTTCCTTCTTAGCAGGTCTCTGATTTGAGCTTAAAGACTACCAGAAAACAATCATGGACGTAAAAAAAAAAAAATCTTGAAAACATCCATGAAACACACCCATGGCCCCTGCTCACAGCTGACAATAATGGACCTTTGATAAATAAATAGTTCACTGTGATTGATTATCTATCTCAAGCAAGTTCCAAGTCAGTGAAAGTTAATTTTCCCCAAGAGAAATGAATTTAATCCAAAAGCTGCCTCCAACGTAGGAAATCAATCTAAGAGCTTATGTGGCTCTGCAATAATGTAAAGTGTGTGCAATTTGGAGTTAATGGGCTAAAACATGCAAAAACCACCAATATGGTGTTTTAACACTTAAAGTGTATTCTGCTGCTGAAGCTGCACTAATCAGTGTTTCTTTATAATGATGATGGATCAAACGGCTGTGTGTGATGTAAGAGGTGATGCTCGAACCCATGAGGTGAAATAAGGTGACAGTATGTCAGAAGTGTTCACAGAAAGTGCCTTGTTCCAGTGTTTTTGCCCATTTTGAGTCATATTTCAAGACCCACAGAATATTTTGTACTATGTCTCTGAAAACACTGAATAGCTCAAATGAAAGAAGAGACTCTCTATTTCATCATGAAAAAAATGTTTGTTTTTATCTTGTTCCATTCTTGTTTTATCAGAGGTAGAGTAGAGGACACTTTCGCCAAAACGACCATTTTCCTGTTTTGCTCTCTAATCTCGATCGTCTCCACTTCCTGCTTTGACCTCTGTGGTGTATACCGTCTCTTTATGCTCCGATTACATCTCCCAGAAGCCCCAAAATTACTCACAGGGTCCGAAAAAACACTATTACGTATATGGCACTCCAACATCGGATTTTAAATGATGTTGAAATACGTCAATTACTTTCTCGCATCCATCATTCAAACCTTCCTTTCTCCCCGTCTCTATTGCTCAGTCTTCTCTCCACCTACTCCTTACTCCTCTTTCCATGCTGTTATTTGAGCTCTGATTAGTGGACAACCTCCAGACCTGAAGTGCCTTAAACCTGCATTATCTCTACCAGCCAGCAGGGGGCAACCCCTCTGGTTGTATAGAAGTCTATGAGCGAATGATCCTAATTCTAACTTGATTTATTCCCTCAGTAAATGTTGTAAACATGAGTTTATGGTCTCAGTCTTTCTCAGTCGTTTCAAATCTTCTTCAATACATCATGATGTTCATTTAGTAAATTATAGTCCCAGTTAGAGTCACACAAACTATAAAGGCTTTAAGGTGGGGCTACCTGCTGATTGACAGGTCGTTACCATGGTGTTGCATGGTCAGGGGTGTGTCAGTGTGACAGCAACAACAACTAAGTTTATACACTGATGTACTGCACACACTCACTCGACAGTATGGGTTACTCTGTGTCAGCGACTGCTTGCTGCTCACAAGCTGTGGGCGGTGTGATGATGTTGAGTTACTGTGGTGATTTTCTGTTGCCGCGGAGACGCTTACATGACAACAGACTGTGGCATACAACCACAGACGCACTGACAACCACACACACACCTACCCAGGGATGAAGAGGGTATATGGCAACATATAGATGCACTAGGTGGACGTAAAGATCCAAAACCTTTAATTTACTTTATATAGGGTTTGTAGTGAGGTTTTAGTTTAGATGTTTGTTTTTTTATTTCTTTTTCATGTGTGTAAGTGGAATGTTGTTATTGTTTGAATGTTGTACTTTGGTATGGGATGTGTAATATTTTAAATTATCACTGAGCAGGACAAAGCTCTTGGTCAGTTTGTGATGGGGCTGTTTTTATCTTGTTCATAGGTGTGTTAAGTTGAATTAAGTCCCAAATAATGAGCAATAAGCAATTATCAGTGGTATTTTTTAAATAACTTGCATAATATTAAAACTAAATTACAACTTTGTGTAAATCCCAAGTCAGCAGTAATAATCAGGGTTTCTAGGTCTCTAAAGCAACAATAACAACAGTACTTTTGTGTAGTTATTTTTTGCCAAATGAGTAATATAATAATATATATACAGTAATATAAGCGGCTGTAAGTTAGTCAGCACTCACCAGCTGATGGGAAGACAATGCATATCCCTTCAAATATAGTTTTATTAATCTGTTTTTTTCCTTAGTTGTATAAAATATGTAAAAATGAAATACTCAGAAACACTGACAGCATATAAGGCTGTGAACATCTGTTTCTTAGATCGATCCTGGTGACGTTTTTATGTATGTTCTGCTACAAAGGGAACGTTTTATCAATAGTGCCAATAAATCAAAAGAATATGCTGCTAGAATGAAGTACAGAGATCCCAGGGAAGGGATTACAGAGAAATAAATCACTCTCGTAAGAGCCGCTTCTAAAGATCATAGCTGGAAAGTAGAGAGAGACTGAAAAAATTAATAAAAACATGAAAATGAAAAATTAACTATGCAAGTGTTTGCTATTACGCTGCAGACTGTATGTGAGTTACATGTACTGTTTTACATTACAATACATAATAAAGCCACACTAATCTGATAGCCAGTGGGAGGAAAGGAAAAAAGAGAGAGAATAAAAGAGTGAGAGATTGATAACAGCAATCAGACAGCATTAGCAGAGCAGAGAGCAATAATTGGAGCTGTGAAGTGTGACTCATCAACACACACATGAAGCCATCAACCATGTGTGCCACTGTCTTTCTGCAGTGCAATCACTACCATCCCTTCATCACCTTGATTTGAGCTCACACATAATCACTCTCCCATTTGTAAAACAATGTAATGTGTAAGAAACACGGTGTGGATTCTGCACATCTTTCTCTGATGGATACACAGTAACACACACACTCTGCTTTCCCAGCTTGACATTCACACATCACGTCCTAACAGCTCCTTCCTGTTCTGCTCGCCCACCTGCAGCATCACGCTTCGTATTACTGAGAGAGAAGGCCTCTTTTCAACCTTTCTGAGGGAGAAACACTTAGCAGAAAGTGCCATCTCTCTCATAAATGTCACTCAAAGTGTCCCCTTTTTCAGCATGCATTTCCTCTCATACAGTGTACAGTAGTGGGAAAAGGTCAGGACTTGATTTAGGAAAAGACTGTGATAAAAAAAACAGCAAAAGTGGCTAATAAATCAATGTTGACTTCACTGGTTTCACAGGTGGTATGAACAATAATCTGTAAGAGAATGACCTGACAGATATGATACTGAGGAAAGTTGCAGTCATGTGATTTGATAAAATTAGTCCTGCATTTTCATACAAAGGCAGCACAGTATGAGAACAGGGGCGTCGCTAGGTGTTAAGGGCCGAGGGGCTAGCCTATATATATACATATATATATATTTATATATATACGTGTATATATATATATATATATATATATATGTATATATACACATATATATGTGTATATATGTGTATATATACACATATATATATACACATATATATATATATATATATATATATATATATAATGTGTATATATACACATATATATATGTGTATATATATGTATATATACACATATATATATATATATGTGTATGTGTATATATATATGGCAAATTAATTCCAATGAGGGCACTTGAGTGCATGTTTTATAAAAAATTGGGCCATGTGGGAGGCAACCATATTTAAGTGATTTATGAATAATGCTAGGGTATATGATTATTTATTTAAACCCATATTCTGGCTACTTTATATTAAATTTGTCAGCACGTTTTTGTATAAATAAATAAATAAATAAATAAAAATTAAATAAACCAAGACCAAATTATTTAGGAAAGAATATTTCAGGGGGGCTTCAGCCCCCCTAAAATAGGCCTAGTGCCGCCACTGATGATACTGATAATACACAGTGTTAACATACATATCTCTACTTTATTACAAGCTCAGGTTTAATTAAATTTATACAATATTATAAATTCCAGTAACCATAGAAACGTGTTTGCCATGGCTATGCGGTTGCAGAAGTGTGACTACAGACCTCGTAATGTGCATCATCGGACATGATCCATGCTGAAATATGCATTTAAGATTTCAAAGGGGAAATGGATTTAACTTGCATGTCATTGTCTCCCTGCCTCTTTATCTGTGCGTCAGTTTCTCGCTCCATATCTAAGGGTTTGATTATTTATCTAAACATATAGTTTGACTCTGCCTGGATGAGCAGTCATTCAAAATCTGCTGTTTTTGTAGGAAATACCTCCTTGACAACCGCTAGTAGTTTTACTGCATAGTGTGGATGTATGCTCGTTACCTAGTTCAATCAGTCATTAAATTTCAGCAAACATGGCTGACTGGTAAGCAGGAAGTGTGAGGAACCTTTTACATGATTTGTCTTTAAACTGTGTTTAAAGATACAATAAGATAAGATACCTGATAAATGATACAAATTATGAATGGTTAATGTTATGTTACATGATTTAAGTCAAAGTACTGAGTTAAATAAAATGATGTATGGCTTCCAAGATCTGTCACTGAAAAGGAGATTTAGATTTATTATTATTATTTTCTAATTATGCAGTCAGCTTATAAAGCATCATATTGATCATGTGCACAGGATATTAGAGTCAGAAGGCTTTGAATATTCTGACTAGTGATGAACAGGCTGATATATGCATAGTGTTTTAGAACATCACTTTATTCATTGATATGAGTAATGATACGTGACATTTTTTTTTTGAAAAAATGTCACTTAATTCAGACTAGAGAGAAAAAATCCACCTTTGAACAGGTTCTGGCTGAACAGATTACAAACACGGTGGCGTTCATGTACTTGTTGCTCAGTGATTGAGGCTCTCATCCGGCTGCGTCTCCACAATACTCAGCTGCAAACCTTCACATCTCTGCTCACATTCCTCCGTCTCGTCTCGTCTTCCTCTCTCATCCGTCTTGCCCTGATTATCCCCTTCGTCCCTGTCCACACCTTGCTCTCCATCAGTGCCCTGGGCCTGGACTTTCTGATCCACTCCATCACTTTGTTCCATCCTGTTTCTCGCCTCTGTCTTGTCTGGACATCCTGGTTGGGTTCTTAGTGTTCTCAGACTTTCACTAGCCGTGATGAAGTAGTTCTCCAGCTCTGCCACAGGTCCCTTATCAGAGAACAGATGGTGCAGGTACGCCTGGGCGTACTGATCTGAGGTGATACGGTCCGGATTAATGGAGGAGGACACTGTTGCAGAGGTGGCATCAGGCCCAGAGACTCCCCCTCCTCTCCCTGTTGAATTCAACTTAGTTCAGTTAAATGCAGCATAGCTGACAAAAGGCATAAGCAGTTTTCCTAAAGAAAGTACCTGTCTCTGTCTTCATGGCAGATAGTGGGATGGTCACACTCTTTCCAGTCTCCCTGTCTGTCACAGTGAGTCCCGTCATGGATCCCTCCTCTGGTACCTCACTGGAGGAGTCACACGATGCCAAAAGACCCCCTCGGCATTTTACAACACACACTATATTAGACTTATAACGCCTATAATGAAAGAAAGAAAGAAAACAAGACAAAAATTTGGGATAAATTTTGTCTTTCACATCTTTTTCCCATCATGCTGCTGATTGCTACTGCCTGTCTAGATGGATATTTTACTGCAAGAAAGCAGCAACTCTAAATGTTCACTGAAAATTTAGTGCTTTTCTGACAGGTTGATGTGCTTTTTATGTTTTTGTGCTGTCATATGTGGGGCAGGCTGCAGAGCAGCAGACAGCCAGGCACTGTGTGGTGCTGGTTTCCACTGCCTGGCTGCTTTATGAGGCTCCTGTGTGTTTGCATTTGGACCGTATGCTGCGTAGTCCACTTCCTGCTGGATCGTCTGCAGCCTGCAGCTCTACCAAAGCACCATCTCTGCACTACGTTCACATGTTTATACGTATGTAGGTTTATGTTTATATGTCTATATGTCATGCACCAAGTCACCAAGTTGAATTTCTTGTTTGTGCAAACTTACCTGGCAATAAACTTATAATAATAATAATAATAATAAATATTGATGATGACCATATAAAGGCCAAATTACACAAAATAACCCAATTCAAAAATGTTCCTGCGTCCCTGCCCCAAAATACGTACGTATTGTTTGAAAAATTGTTTAATTGCTAAAATTAACAAAAAGCTTTTATTCACCCGATCCAGTTTTGAAACAACATCAGCACACAAAACTACACCAATAAAATTAACGAAGGGCCCCTGACTCTATTGAAGAAGTCACTGCAGTTTAAAACAGCGACGCCACAGCGATCGGCTAAGAATCCCACCTATCTGCAGCGAAAAACAAAACAGAGAAAAGGGCCTGGCTCCAAAAATGACTTGAGTTAAGTTCAGTCGAGTTGAAGCGAGCAGTGGAAATGAGGCACTAGGCAGCAACATCCCAGCCTGAAAAAGTTTAAAAAAAAAAAAAAAAAAAAAAAAAAAAGGAAAGTTTTGCCACGTCATAGTTAACTCTTGAGTGTCATTGACGTATTTTGACGTCATTTAAAATCTACATCAAAATACGTCAAAGTGTTTTTTCAGCAGCTGGTCGCCGATCGCAGTCTCCTGCAACCTGTGAGTAATGTTGGGGCTTCTGGGAGATGTAGTCAGAGCATAAAGAGACAGCATACACCACAGAGATCAAAACAGGAAGTGGAGACGATCGAGATTAGAGAGAAAAACAGAATCTGGAGAAAAAGTGGTGATTTTGGTGAAAGTGGCCTCTACTCTACCTCTGATAAAACAAGAATGGAACAAGGTACTGTATTACCTGTATGCAGGTATGATGTGAGTGAGGTCGTCCTTGTATTGCTCCACTGCAGCCCTGGCAGCCAGGGGCTCAGCCTGACCCTCAAGACCAGCCAGGTGAACCAACATCTGGGTATGAAAAGCTGCTGCACTGGCCCAGTGCCTCAGAGACCTGGAGGAACACAACATGTCGATCCTTCTCCCCTCCATGCAGCTACTCACTGCTCTCCTACCGTCTTTACTCTATGAATGCTGCTCTCTCACCTGGAGTCACAGTCTCCACCCAGCAGACAGGTCTTCAGCTGGGTGAGGGTGAGGCTGAGCTGGGCCTCAAGTCTGAGGGAGTCTTGGATGAGCCTGTTTTTGTCGCTCAGGTTGATGCGACAGCGTTTGAGGTACTCCTCCATCACCTCCTGGAGCTCCCAGACTCTCTGCTGGAGGTACAAAGCAATGCACGTTTGGTTGATTCAAGATAAAAGTACGGATGCACAGAGACAGGGTTCATGCACCATTTTAAAAGTCAAATTTAATACTTATTAAGACCTTTTAAAACCTCAACAAAAGACCCAAAAAATGTCATTGCAATTTCTTTGGAAGAAACAGCGTTTTTGAGGCCGATGCCAGTATTGATATTTAGTAGGAAAAAAAATCTGATTACTGATTAATCTCAGATAATAATTTTTCAGCCCTTTAACACTTGCAATAACAATATAAATTGAAGGCATAACACTTTTTTCTACTTTAGTTTCACAACTTCCAAGAACAAAGAAGTGAACTTTGTGAACAAAATAAAGTGGAAAACTGCAGTAAATCTCTGAATACTGTGTTTTCCTATTGGCATTAAATGCACCGTCTGAAAATTCAATACCTACTGCTAATTTATGGCAATTTTAAAGACAATTTAAGGCATTAATTACCCAGAATTTAATTTAAGACATATTAAGACTTTTTAAGGAACTGCGGGGACCCTGTGAGAGGCAAAATAAATCTTTTCTTTTCTTTTTCTTTTTTTTATCTGATGCTTGTATTGTTGACTGTTTAATTTGTTTGTTTGTGCGTTACAAATAAAAGTTATTATTAGTATTAGCATTAGTATTCCTTTTGTAAATCTGACTTAGAAAATGGATCACCTCTATTTTCTTTCTCACTTGCCTCTCAGGGCTTCTGTACAGACAATATATATAATATCTCAACAAGCACTCTTATTATTTATTTCCTTTGAGAGGCTTCACCTGGCAGGATGATGACCCTGCTGACCTCCCTTTCACTCCTGACGACTGTTTCGAAGATGTGAAGATTATATCCATCACCATAGTAACCACTGATCCAATCAAGCCAGCCAGGCGTGGCTCATCTGAGAAGGATGACAATCGACCAATCAGATCCCTCAGGTAAGTTGGCGCTCTGTTCCCAATGTCGCTCTGCAGCTGGACGACAAGAAATGAACAGAAATTAAATGCAGCATCCTGCTTCCGATCATCCGTCTCAATAAAGTAAAAACACCAAATAAGTCGATGTTCTCTCTTCTTTTTAAGAACATCTTAGAACTGCATTTTGTCATCATCACATCACTCCTTCAGGCCATTGTATTGATTTGTTACCTCTTACCATCAGGACCACATGTCTAAACCCAAGTGGTGACTCATTTTGTTCAAACACACTTTTTTTTAAACTCTCAAGGCAACAACATCTTTCTTTGTTTCCTGCTCATGTCCATCTGCACTGCACGACTCAGCAGACTTCAAGTTCAGTCCATGTTTTCTACTTGTAAATTCTGTCATATTTTTCCCTTTAGTCCTTATTTTAACCTGTTGTAGTTGATGCTGCAGGCTGGTCCGGGACTCATCGTGATTGACTAGGAGGAGAGGGTGGACGACACCCAGGTCAGGTACGGCACCACCTTCCAACATGGCGTCGTAGAGGAGGGAACCAATCACATCCTTCACTTGAGAAAGCTCCTCTTCTGATGAGAACAGCTGTCCCATGATGCTGCTGGTAAGGGTGACCATATCTGAGAGAGAAAAGAGGGAGAAAGCTATATCAAAAATATAAACCAATCCTTCAGCATTGCATAAGCAGATAACATTAACACTGAAATTACAGTCTCTTATTTTCTCTTTGGCATTATTACAAACCTAATAATAAACTATGACCTTAAGGATTTTCATGCATCATATCAGCTCGACAACATTTTCCAACTGCCTCCAAAATAGCTCTCTAACATTTCACACTGAAGCTGGACTTCCTCTTCCTCCTCTTCCTCCTCTGACCAGCCGTCTGCTGCAGAGATTAACCAAGACAACACAGCAGCAGCATGAAGCTCTGCAGTAAACCTAGACCTCCACCTAGCTGCAGGAACCAGGAACTGCAACCTCTGTGGATGCTGGGGTCATGTCTACAAGACCAAGGATGTCAGCCTGTTGGGGGTTTTATACCAGTAACCGGTGCATGCAGAATCAAAACATCTGGCAATAGTTCTTATGCACTCTTTGTCATAGTGCTATCTTTAAGTGAATGCATGGTAGTGAAATTAAACTAATCCTCCTGGTGCTTCAGGGACTCCGTGAAGAATCTAGAGGTCCTTGGGAATGAAAGTGACACTGAGGAGAAAATAGGCCAAGGCTCTTTTATTTAGCTAAATGGAACAGCCTTGGTGGTGGTGCGATGTTGACTTTTTATACTTGATAAAATGTGGGGCAAGGGGATTTGGGATTTTATGTGGTGTGAGAGATGTTCTTTGATAACTGGGACAACGACTTGTGCACCGTCAGGCCTCAGAGGGTTGGTGTGCTGCAGCTCTAGTTAAATAAAGTGACCCACTGTGTTTCAGATCAGGTTAACGTGGAGGTTAATCACTTCGATTAGACCTTCATTCTCACAACTGTATTTTTTTACGATCAATTCAGCTATGAAAATACTTTTCTCCTTTCCAGTTTGTGTTTTGTTTATGTGCATCCTTTGTAACAGCCAGCAGCAATAGACTTGATTTATTCCCTCAGTAAACATTGTAAATATGGGTTTATGGTCTCAGTCTCTAGTTTCAAGTCTTCATACAATGGAGTATCAGGGACACATTGATTTTACAGACTTCAAGAATAAAGTCAATATTGAAGAGAATAAAGTTATTACTTATGAAATTAACATAATTATTTACAAGAATAAAGTCATTGTTTATGAGAATAAAGTCATAATATTCTAACATGTTGTAGAGGAGGAGTTGTCATAAATAATGACTTTATTCTCAAAAGTATTGACATGTTCTTTTAATACATTATGGTCCCATTTATGGTCAAATAGACCATAAAGCAGGGGATGCTTTAGATCAAGGCTACCTTGTGATTGACAGGTCGCTACCATGGTGTTGTCCAGTCTGGGAGTGGGAGTGTTTTCAGTTCATGACAGCTAACTCTAACATTTTTCCCTAAAAATGTCTTATTCAGCGTTCGGTTTGCACTCTACTCTCCAACCATGGTTGCAAAAAACCAAGATGGCGATGGCCAAAATGACAAACTTGTGGCTTCAAAGTGTCTACATCCACTTCTTACACACAGTCTTAACACCTGTTACTCAAGCAAAGTAGTTGACTGAAATAAACTTAATAGTAGATATTCTATTTCAGTGCACGCTCTCCTCCCCACCAGAGCATTTATTTCAGGGTAGGACCATTTCGTTACTCTCTCACTGATCTGATAAGCACCTCTGCAGAATAGCAAAGCATAGCAGCACTTAAGCAGATAACCTAACTTGACTGAAACCACAAATAGGAAAATGGGCCTTTATTCACTGGAGACGTTTTGGCATTAAAGGTGCAAATCATCAAATTGAACATGGCTGAATTCCATTTTGCTGCTTCAGTTCAGTTTTCCTGTTATAATTAGACTACGGAGATGCGATAACTCCGCTGATCTGACTGTTATCAGGTCATTAAATAGGATTTATTGCTAACTGTAAGCACCAGGTCATTGATGAAATGTGTGTAGCGACGCAGATTTATGAGGCTAATGACCACACATAACACCTATTTAATGGCCTGATCACTGTCTTATCAAGCTAATAAGTCATAGCATTAGGAGTGGCTACTTGAATTAAGATAAGTGTGCAAGACTTTGAGAGTTTGGGACACATGGGAATTGATTATTGACCTGAATAATAGAGAATATGTATTTTTTACTGCTGTTTGCTGCTGCATGTAAACTCGTGTTTGCAGCAGGTATACCAAGATGTCACAGTGAGTTTGACAATGATAGGTTGATGTTTAAAAAAATTGAAGGCGGTGAAGCTTCATGCACGAAACAACCCACACATGGACCAACACACACACCTTTCCTCGTCTCCTTCTCTTCACCTCTGTCTTTACCCCTCAGTCTGTTTTCCATGCCCTGCTCTTCCCCTGTTATTGTTGATTTTGATGGATTCTGTCAGTGTGATGCTGTGTTTACTGCTGGAGCTCTGCTGATGAATGTCTCTCTCCACAGATGCTGTGTCGACGCACACTTCACACTCCTCTGTAGGCAGTAAATATTTAAATGTGTTCACGTCACACACATGGTTATGTGATGGAAATTCACTGCTGCCTTGCTTTTGTGGATTTTCTCACATTGCCTCTTTGTGAAGGTTTAATTTCCACCTGAGAGTGAAAGGAAAGGAAGTAGAGGTGAGGGAAGTAGGAGAGAAAAGGACACCAGAAGATAATAGTCAGTTTTTTTTAAAATGACAGCTCCATGCATATTAATCATCACACAGTGGAATTTCACGAGATAATGCCACTTGAAACTCAGGTTTGATTTTCAATTAGAAAATGAGACATTTACATACACTATACTGTGTGGGTGTGTGTATTAATGCCTAGTATATGTATCATTACTCCTTCCCCTCCACCCTTCATCCCTCCTTCTGATCATTTATGGCATGTGGAGGAGAATAAAAACAAGTTTAATGTACAATAATACATCACGCCTTGACTGCTGTGCCAAGCCAAGTCCATTTCGTGGAGCTGTTATGTTCACTTTGCAGCACTGGGGCTAATTATTGCACATGACAGCTGTTGAAAGGAGTATTAATGTCTCCTTTCTACACGGATAAGTCCAATATTATGGGCTGCTTGAAGTAGTCATGGGCTAAAATTTAACGAGTGACAACGAAAAGGAGAAAACTGGAATGTATCTTGTTGTGCACAAGCCTCGTAAATCCAACTCGACCATTTTAATTAGAGCTGTCACTTACTAAAGGTATTGTAATCATCCATCTCACAGCCCAGTAATGTTTATGGAGCATTTTGATTGAATAAAGCCTCTGAATGTGAGATGCTGTATAGTAATTATGTGACCCACAATGTGTGCTGTATTTCTGACCGTAGAGAAGCTGGAAGCATCTATTTTATTTGTTATTGCACAGAAGAAAAGACTCACCTCATGTGCTAAAAGGTTGCTGGAAGGTGTTTCTCAAAGTGAATGATTACTTTCTTAAATAGGAGATTAATGGTAAACAGTTGTTGACTGTCAATTACTCATTTGGAAATTAAATATGTGTTGAATTTGATGAATATTCATACAAATGACACACTTATTGACTCGGTGGGAATTAAATCCCATTGAGGCAATATTATATCACTCTGAAGTAATATCCATGTCTGCATATTGACTCACCATAATTCTTCAAATTGTCTCCAGTGAGTACTTCTCTGTGGCAGGTCGCACCAGTCTGTCAACGTTTGATGGGATTATGGAGCGAGCACAACCCTATTCATCAAATAAAGTATGGGGATTAAATATGTTTGGGGGGGTCATTAAAATGTCAGAGAGTGAAAAGAGAGAAGGGCGAGAGGAGAGACATATAAGAAGGAGATTTAGAGTGATTTCTTTGACTCCGGTAGAGAGAAAGAAAAGGTGAGAATTATGTAAACACATTTATTTCCAGTGCAGAAGTTTCTTCACAGCTTTGGGGAGCACCTGTTCATAACTGCCTTGAGATAACAACCTATGCTGCAGGAAAGGAGGATGTGTCTGTCCGAACCCACGTGTGCATTAAATGTGAGGATTCACATTTGCAGCTTGTTATGTGTGTCTGAATGTGTGTACTGAGGCATTTGGGTATTAAATATGTGTGTGTGTGTGTGTGTGTGTGTGTGTGTGTGTGTGTGTGTGTGTGTGTGTGTTTTAACAGCCCTCACTTCAATTCACATATTCAAATCGTAAAATGAAGTCTTGTTGTTGTTGTCTTATCTCTATTAACCACACTACCATTACTGCAAAGAAAAAACATATGAACATGTTTTACACATAATTACATTCACATTGTGATAAATGTTGGGATTATTACGTATTATGAGTGTTTGTAAATCCAGTGACATTCTCCACTGTATAAGAGAGGCCCCTGCTGGCTGACACTGGTTATGGCATCCCCCTGACGTACTTCCGCTTCCGGTGTAAACAAACATGGCGACTTTCGTTGTGAGAAATGTGGGATGACAGACTTCTACTTAAAGATAGAAGCTTTTATTCACAGTGAACACACTGTTTAACATAATGGATGAACCGAGAAGTGATGGGAGCTTAGTTCGCTACTATTGCACCGCCGGCAACGGCATGGAGTCCTTTTTAATGGACGAGGTGAAGCGGAAGCTGGCAGCTGAAGAGGTGAAACCAACGGTCATAACGGCTGTGTGCGAAACTCCATTCAGAAAAAGTTAGTTTTAGAGGACTTGATAGTCAGAGCTGAGAAAGATGCCCTTTATTAAGCAGCTGGTTTATATGAAATATTTTAACAGACGTTGGTGAAAAATCCAGAAGTAAACCAACTGTTATTATTGTTATATTGCTTATTATTGTCATTGATCAAAGCTACAATTTTGTGGTACTTGTACTTTGCTTCACTACATTTTCTTCACTTCTACACATCTTTTTATTCCACTATTTCTATTTTATTACTTCACTTACTTGGTGCTGTTTTCAAAATATAATCAACAACTAAGGTATGATGAATCAATAAGACACTTACTACCCAGGAATGTCTAACATTATACAAAAATATAAGTAAGTTATAAATAAATTAAATTATCTCCACAAGTGATGTACACTCAATCCTAAATCTCAGACTCCCTCCAATGTTGCTCATAAATTTAACTATAACAAGAAAATTATACCATCAGTCCAGCAATTACAAAAGGAATAAAGTGTGACAGTATTTTGTGGATAGTTATGTTTAATTTGTTTTTTAGTAGTGATAAGCTTTTACGAATCAAATATAGAGGATTTTTGCCAAAATATTCACATTTTGTGTTAGCTGGAAAAGGATTCAGCCGAGGTGTTAAGTCGGTCCTGAGACATCTCATGTCGTGATCAATTGTTAACAATAACCACATAGTAAATATAAGTGACTATAGTAAATATAAGTGTTTGCTTATGTGAAATTCTCCACATACATTCTCCTTCCTTTGTATTGTTGTGTGTGTCCAGGTGTGTCAGTTGCCAGGTAAAGTTGTGTTCAGCTCCTCTGCAGAGATCAGCAGAGTCACTGAGCTCAAGGCTGCAGAGAGACTCTTCCTCCTGGTGAAACAAGACTCACCTGTACAACTGTCGAACCACACCAGCCCAGGTAGCAGCCTTACTGTGTGCCTTAATAGTCTGATTAATTAGAATTCATTTTGTTTAATTCATCAAGTCAATGCACATGATGTTTTGACTTGAATCGTGTTCTCTGTAATGCTCATAGCAAAAGCAGCGTCTCTGCTTCAGTCCAGAGTGTTGGGCGACAGCTGTCAGTGGACCAGTGCTGCAACGACATGGAGCTGCCTGCAGGGGGAGCTGGCAGGCAGAAGGACCCCTGTCCACACATCAAGCTCTGCCCTGGGACTGAGGAGGAGGGCAGAGGGGAGAGGGAGTGAAGATCCTCACACAGAGACAGTCCACAGAGGAGAAGAGTCGAGCAGGGAAACCCATGAAGTTCAGACTCTGGAGAAGAAGAGAAAGAGGGATGATGAAGGAAAGGAGACAGAGAAAGAGAGGTCACAAGAGAAGGAAGGAAAGAAACCGTGTGAAGAGGACAATGAAGACGGGAGGAGGATATCTGTGGGGTTTAGTAGCAGCAGACAAAATGGAAGAAAAGTAATTCCAGAAACAGATTTGTCCACATCAGGGTTAGATCACAACATGAAAAGAAGCAGTAAGATGGAGGCAGAGGACTTAGCTGTGAAAAGTATGGAACAAGCTAATATGATTTATTTTTCTTTATTTTTTTAAGTTTAACTCATAATCTTTAGGCTTTTCATTTTGTCTTTCTTGAATTCTGCCTCCTTGTAATAAAGTGAAGCCTACTGGAGGAGGAGATAAGATGCTACTCCAACCCAGCAGGACCAAACCAGAACCTTGTTCTCCAGCCCAAGTCTCTTTTAGGATCAGCTGCAAGTGTACTGGATCTCTGTCTCGATACTTCAGCACACAGGTAATGAAATGCCAGTGAAATGTAATCCCACAGTTTCCTTCAATATGTGCATTAAAAAGAGTTTCAGGAGAATAGTAATACATAGTAATACTAAGATTATTTTGTGTCAAATACAGGATGTGAGTAAAGTGCTTGGGGCAGGTCTGAAGAGACTGCTGGGCTGGAAGGCTGACCTGAAGAATCCACAGTTGGAGGTAAAAAAAAAATCTACTGTTAAACAAATTCATATTTTTTTTAGATCAGTGTGTTGACAGTTTGGACATAACTGGTGATATTATGATATTATTTCTGCAGGTAAATGTTTATTTGAGTGACGACCACTGCCTGCTGGGGTTTCCACTCACCAGGTTACTACACTTTCTCTGCTTTTAACATTTATGTCTCATCGTTTCACACTGCAGCTTTATACTAATGTAATAAATAGTCATAAATTACAGGTCCTCTGTCACTGTCCATCAGGTTACCTCTGGCTAACCGGAGCTACATTAAAACCACAGGACTGAGGTCGACTGTCGCCTGGGCGATGGCCTCGCTGGCTCACATACAGGTATTAACACACACTGGTGCCTGCTGCTGTATTCTTTTTTGTGGTTTGTACTTTTATGACTTCTGGTTAATATAAGGAAACTACTGCATTATTACATGAATTTCAAAAGGCATTATTTATTACATCTAATATGCATCCTTGATATGATACACTATGCATGTTACATATTATTTATAGATATAGTTATGTATAGAAATACATATACCTTTCTGTGCAACAAGGGGTAACAACAAATGTGCAATAATTTAATTTCTGCAAATGTACAATAAGGTTTTTGTAGCAATAATTATGCCTTACTACTGTAAATATTAGTTTATGTCTTACAAAACTTCTCTTTTCTGTCTTTTCTGTTTTCTTTAAGCTTGACTCTTTGTTACATTTAATGTCTACTATATACTGTATACTGTCATATAATGACAATAAAGCTTTTGATTTGATTTGAAAAAATAATTATCATATATTATTATTGTTATTCATTTACACACATGTAATATAATATAATAACACGTTTGGTCTTGTTCTGCAGAGAGATCCTCTACCATTTAGAAATTTTGTTTTACTAAATCCTCCAATAATGCCTGACAGATTTAAACGTAAATATGAGAAAAGCTGTTGAGCATAATCTAAGCATAATGTTTGTCGCCTGTAACTTGACAGGCTGCATGCTAAAAAAAATTGCATAGCAGACTGTGATGTTTCTGAACAACAGCGCCTTATCTCTTGTTTCCCAGCCAGGCTCCTGTGTGGTCGACCCAATGTGTGGAGTGGGAACCATCTTAATAGAAGCAGCACAAGAACACAAGGTCAGGACAGAAATCTACACCGAGCTCCTGTATATCTATGTAGGAAAGTCTGAAAAGTGGACTAGTTTATGTTTTGGAATTGGACAAAGAGATATCAAATATGGTCGTGGTTCACAGGGCTAGACATTTTGTACAGTTGTTGGCCTGCCTTTTGTTTCACAT
Source organism: Synanceia verrucosa (assembly GCA_029721515.1). NCBI lineage: Eukaryota > Metazoa > Chordata > Actinopteri > Perciformes > Synanceiidae > Synanceia > Synanceia verrucosa. Next base: position 22,359,220 of record CM056562.1, read on the forward strand.
GTATTGATATTAACTCTTTGAGTGCCAGCCTTTTTTTAAAACAGCGTTTTTGCCCATTTTGAGTCATATTTCTAGACCCACAGAATATTTTGTACTATGACTCTGAAAACAGTGAATAGCTCAAATGAAAGAAGAGACTCTCTATTTCATCATGAAAAAAATGTTTGTTTTCACCTTGTTCCATTCTTGTTTTATCAGAGGTAGAGTAGAGGACACTTTCACCAAAATCACCACTTTTTGTCCAGATTCAGGTTTGTTTTGCTCTCTAATCTCTGTGGTGTATACCGTCTCTTTATGCTCCAACTACATCTCCCAGAAGCCCCAACATTACTCACAGGTTGTGTGAGAGCGCGATTGGCGACCCGCTGCAGAAAACCACTTTGACGATTTTTTTACGTCGATGGCACTCAAAAAGTTAAAAGAAAAAATGTTCAAATCACAATCAAGTGTAATGAGAAATGTAAGATTTCCTTGTCACAGTTAAGGCACATTTTTAGTTCATCAGTTTTGTTCATTGATTGCTTTTCAATGGACATCTAAATCTAATCTAAAATCTTTAATTTTTTTTAAGTAAGTACAGAGATTAATACATATTGTGTACTTTAAAAATAGTGTAGTGGCCATGCCTCTATAACATAATAGAGGTAATATATTATGTGATATATGTGATCTCTCTCCAGGCTGTCCATTTCCTGGGCATGGACATTGATGATGGACAGTTACAGAAGGCCAATGAGAATGTGGAGTTTGCAGCGCTGGGAAACAGGATACACCTGCTGAAAGCTTCATCTATGAGTAAGAAACCTGCACAAAATGATCACTGGAAGCATGTTAAATAATTGTCATTCAACCTTTTGATATTTTGGAAATCACTTTGCTGTGTATAGCATAGTAAATCAAAAGCCATCACTATATTATTTTACAGTATTTATTTTCAATAGATGATAAAAATAACCTTTTGTCCACAAATTAATGATCACCGCCATCACATGTATGTCATGTTCAGATTTATGAAACCATTTCAGTGTAAAGTACACACAATTATGTATATAAAATAGCTTTTTTTATTTAATATACAGTCATTTAAAAAAATCCATTGTAAATCCAGGGTTTCCACGGTTCCTTAAAAAGTCTTAAAATGTCTTAAATTTACCGTAAATTTGCTGTAGGTAATAAAGTTTCAGATTGTGGGTTTAAAGCCTATAGGAAGACACAGCATTCACAGATTTATTGCACTTTTGCACTTTATTTTGTTCACAAAGTTCACTTCTTTATTCTTGAAAGTTGTGAAATTTAAGTTGTAGAAAAAAGTAAAGTGTTATGCCTTCAATTTATATCGTTGTTGCAAGTGTTAAAGGGCTGAAAAAAAATCATAAAAAAATATTATCAGAGATTAATCAGTTATTGGATTCTTTTCCTGCTAAATGTCTATTTACTACTATTTTCCACTAAAGAAATTGTTGATGATATTTTTAGGTCTTAAATTATATTGAATTCTTAAAAAGGTCTTAAAATATTAAATTTGATTTTTAAAATGGTGCAAGAACCCTGTAAATAATTGCCTTTTGGAGAACTGTCACATAAACATGAAGAACTCAAACTGAAAGCATTTTCAGCGACTAAAATGTGTCGCACAGTTTCCGTTAAGCTGTTAGACAAATCTTAAGAATGAATCTCAGGTGATGGTGCATTTACTTAATCCATATGTAGCTTTTAGAAATGGCTTTTATTTGTTCTGGTGATCCAGAAGCTGCATGTTTTGGATGGGAATCACTGAGTGGGAGGTGAGCCTGAACCCTGCTGTCTGCTACTGAATTACCTCTTGGCTTGCCTGTCCTCCTCTGTGTTTACAGCGCTGCCTCTGCCCAGCGCCAGTGTAGACGCTGTTGTCTGTGACCTGCCATTTGGCAGGAAGTTTGGCACCAAAACAAATATGACTGCCAAGCTGCCACTCATCCTCACTGAAATGGAGAGGTTTGTGTCTCTGTGTGTCTGTTTGCATCGCTTCTTTTGGAAGTATTCAGTGAATCAGAACATATAAACTAAACTGTATAAAATAGACATTTTTATAGTGTGTCCGGTTGATTTTAAAGTGAAACTAATTGTTTTATTTATCAGTAGAAATTTTGCAATTTCATATGTTCATAAGTTATCTTATGTTTGTGTGCGTCTAGAGTCCTGTGTATCGGTGGCTCCCTGGTTCTTCTTCTGAGTCCTCAGTTATCTTGTCTCCTGAAAAAACTCTTGGCACAGAAAGACACCGGACCGATATCTCAGGAAACAAAACCTCAAACTGGGATACAAGAGTGCCCGTCTCCTTCGCTGGTTTCCACAAAACAGCAGACATCCCAAATCCAACAAGGGATCAAATCCCCTCCTACCCAGGACACAGACTCTCAGTCTGGGCTCCAACACAGTCTGCCTCCCCAGCCATCCTCACTGAAGCACCAGGCAACTCTTAGAGTCAGCTTAGGTGCGATAGATGGACTTATTCATAAATATGTCAAGATGGATACTTGATCTACAGCAATAAATGTGGATCAGTGGTTTGTGCCATAAATTGAGCCTTCATTTTCCAAGGAAATCATATTTGCTGGCTGACAGAATTGCATAGTGAAAGGAAAACAGTGTCATTATGAAGAAAATTGCCATTTTGATTTCATACTATTTTTTCAACATCAAATAATATGAAGAAAGCTATTTTTTAACCAGTGTGGAATTTTGAAGTGAGTGAGCTGTGGATTGGAAATATTACCACTCCAGAGAAAACTACAGTACTCTGTCCATCGTCTTATTCTACATTTAATTTACATTGAAAATCACCTGAAAAGAAATTGAGAAAAAGTCTGGCATCAATGTTGATTTGTGCTTTTAAAGTATTATTATTTTGGAGTATTTGTGCCATTCGGATTGTCAATAAATTCCACTAAAAGATCAAAACCATCAATGTTCCAGTTTGTCTCGCAAATGTAATGTGAGCAGGGGGAAATAGTGTGTTTTTAATAGTTCTAGTAGCAGGCTTGCCGAACAGACAACATATGTTAGTATATATTTATTGTTGGTTTGGCTCATTTGCTGACCATAACTATGGAATATCACGAACATATCCTGTTAACAGAGTGGATTTGCAAGTATTTCTATAAAAGGTCTTGTTCTGCTTGAAACACAGAGCCCATCAGCTGAATGATGATGTCACCATCTGCCGCTGTTTAGCCCTGCTTAGCCCACTTTTATACTAAGGGGGCAGATAAGGCCATGTGGTGTTTTTATTCATATTCTCTTTTTAATGTAAACCACCTGTGCAGATTAGAAAACAACTTCACTGTATGGATCAAATAGTGCTGAAACTGAAGGAAAAAAACAATATTTAGGATAAATTGGGTGTTTTTGCTGACCCTTTTAACACAAATAAATTATCAAATAACTCAATGTTTATTTTTGTCTAGTTTAATGTAATTTTATCTCCACTTTGATGTCATGAAACCAGTCTTAAATTCTCCATCCCCCTGTTCAGGTTCTACGGGAAGGGTACGCCACGATGTCCACTGCGCATGCTCAAAGCGCAGTGGAAGCCATGTTGGAGCTACAGTGGATTCGGGCTGAGATTTTCTGACGCCGTATGTTTTTCTTGAGATATCTATTTCCAAACGTTGTTGGGGGTTCGTCAACCGTGCGCGATCGGCGCCGTAGTCGGCAGTGGAAATGATGAACTCCAGTGTCGACCTGTCCCGGCGGAATCCGCAGGAGGATTTCGAGCTGATCCAGCGGATAGGAAGCGGCACATACGGAGATGTGTACAAGGTAAAACTGCAGTGAGGGAAGCAGCCACAGAGTTCCATTATCGGACACTGGGAGATGCATATAGCTTTCTTTTGCAACACATATTCGGAATAACAGTAGAAAACAAACCATTTGGCCACCATTAGCTTGTTTTGTGTCTTATTTCGTGCTGGTGTAGTGTATCATGCACCTGATTCCAATGTCGGACAGGTAGCATTAGCCAAGATGTTGGTTTTATGACTGTAGTAATGTTTTTGGCCTTTCTCCCCGGCTATTTGTAGACGTTATGGGCATCCAAGTTGTCATTAAAGATTAAATATTGATTGGTACACGTCTTGGTTGCTAAGAAGCCGTATACATAAGCGTGGCTAATACTAACTTTGACTGTAAACCTCCAGTCGGTGAGCAGGGGCGCATACTTTGTCGTTGATTCTGACTGTGTCGAGCAGAAAGCATTCAGTTTGTACTCCACAAGTGTCAGTAGTTACAAATAATTAACGTATGCTACTGTGTAATGTATGTTCACACCGTAAGCTGTGGCCGCAGTCTTAACACTGCGGTGTTGTTGTTATTTTTAAACGACGTCTGACTGGGACGTTAGCTAGCTGTTAGCTGTCCGAGAACGGACGCAGCTAACTTATTAGCACCGAGAAGCTAACAAGGCTTTTCGCTGTTTTGTGGGAACATTGTGACAAAATGACAACAAGCAGCGATGTGCTACGCGAGCGGGAACACTAAACGGAAGCACAGATAACATAATAAGTTCACAGTCAATCGTAATATGGCAGAGCTTTTGCTTAATTAGGTTTAAAGTGTCTCCGTTTTGCCCTGACACTGAGTGACAGCTGCCTGCTTGGAAATCTAGTTTGGCTAAAGCGCTCAGGGCTGACAACAAGAACAACAACCATGATTTAAACACCTCTCGTTCCTATTGTTGTATCTCTTCTAACACCTGTAAGACCTCATAACTATTATCAATGAGCTGGGTCGTTAATTTCTATGCAGAATGTCTGATTTATGTCTTATTTTAGTTGTTATATTTGGTCGTAGACTTCACAAGGCCCTGTGCTGTGCTGGTAGCAGAAAGCCTGCATCCTTAAAGAGAAGGCAGCTCCTGAAGCACAACTTCACCAGGGTCCCAAGCTTATTTAATGCTACATAGGCTACACAATTAGTAGCATACAATATGTTTAAACACTGGCCACAGCAAGGCCATGCAACATTAATACTATCACAGATAACAGCTGCAGGTTGGTTCTGTGTTTATTTGCACATCAGCTCTCTGTAGTAGGGAATATTAGTCAGGTTATAGAAGAGAAACGTTCAAACTCTTAGCCGTGTTGTTTGTGTTGCTGTCACCCTGCTGAGGTATTTCATTTCACGGCTGTGTGACAGAAAGGCTTCTGGGCTGGAGATTCATGAAACTCTGTAATAGGACTCAGTGATGTTTGGTTAACCTCTGGGCTCTTAGCGGTAATTACAGGGATATACATGCTAAAGACGACAGCCGTGAATGATTTCCAGGCTGTTTGACCAATTCCAAATGTACAGTACATGCAAACCCTGTTGTCTATCATTATTTATTTTTTTCAGTGTGTGTTTTCCTTATTGCATCACTCCCTGCTCCAACTTAGCTAGTTTGTTTCTAATTCAGGTTCAGTATGTTGCCTTGTTGCAGATACCTGTGGTCTGACAGGATCTTAGCGATCTGGCCTGCTTCATAGCGATCCCTGCAGATGATTAATGTGTACTAATGTAAACAGTTATTATAATGTCATAAGCTTGGCAGGATTCCTGCTTTTAGGAAGTAAGAATATTTCGAATTTGTGGACAGGTGCTGCATCCATTCGTGACGTCGATGTATAGTGAGTACTATAGTTATTCTGGAGCTGATGCTTTAGTCCATAGCAACAACAACACAAACCTGAAACCTCTGGATTAAAGGATGTTTCTTAAAGCACAGGGACACTTTGTAAAGCTCATTGATGCCTATATTTGGTTCTACCACTCTGTGGAAATCTGTGGCTTGGAGAGGAATGTCTGTGCAGGAAAACAAAGTGTGAAGTCTAGTTTGTGTCCTCCTTGTTGACGTTAGTTAAAATGGGAAGAAGGAGGATTGGCTGATAGAGGGACTGACCACAAGATCACAGAAGGTTTCAGGTATTACAGAGTGCTGCCACGTCTGGTGGAGTAATCTGTTAAGTCGGTCTTTTCGGTTGGCTACAGTTTCTTTTGTAGTAGTTGTTTTTATGCATTTTTCATGCTGAGTTTCCAAGAAAGTTGTGATAAGATCATTTTTGTGATTGTGATTTTGTGGCAAAACTCAGTTTTGCAGAGCTAACGATTAAATCAGCCACTCGATCATTTCCCTGTGGACTGTATTCATCAGGGAGTCAAATACCTTAAGCGTTTAGATCATTCAGTGGCACCAAAACTGTAAAAAAATACTTTATTTACACCTTAAGGCAGGTTTGACTTCTAAAGACACCACTGAGGCTTTGTAGTATTAAAAAAATCACACTTAATCTCCCAGAATGATTCCTGAAATGCTTTTCATTGTGTATTTCAGTGTGAATGTCATCACATGTCATTTACCATTCGTACAGGAGGCATGATTTCCCTTTTTTTAAACATATTAGGCTGCTTCTCATGTTTGTGGCTTGAAGCAGCAGCAGGAGGAAATAGTTTACGTCAACGCTGAGTCTTGATGCCAGTAAAATACACACGGTGTGCTTATGTGTGCCAAGTCAACACTTGCCATTTACAGTCCCTTTTTGTTATTTCAACTTCTTCAGAAGTAATAAATAACAATAAATGCAATAAATGCCAGTAATCTGCTTAATATGTAGGATAGCTGTTCTGTAGATCTGACAACCTGCTTCTTAGGTGCTGCTGTGACAACTATCTGCACCTCAGAAAAAGACACATTTACCAACACACAGGATCTGATGCAACATGCATTGTTTAAATAGGACGACTGGCCGCTTTTCTCAAGGTGACAGTGGCTTCAGACAGGAAGTGGAGGCAGACGACGGCCTTCGGCTGGGATAGAGATTGGTTAATGACAAATCAATTTTGTTAGCAGTGTGTGCTCCATGAACATGCCAGCCATCTGGGTATTTTTGGACTCGCATGTAAGAGGCAAGCAGTGCAACCAGTCTTTGCTTATGCCTGCTCACTTTTTTGGGTGAGTTCAGCAGCACAGTAAGCCAAATATCCCAATGGTGATATGGTTATATGGGGCATGTTGTCAATAAAAAAAATATTGAAGAAAATGGTACATGTGGCCATATTGTTTGCTATTAATATCCCCTTAATATGCATTTAAATCTTCAAGAAAAGATCATTCAAAGCTACATTTAATGGCTTTCTGTGTGCACAGTCACACTTCTGGTGTATTTGAGGGATTCAGTTTTAAATGTGGTGACTGTAATGATTTGTGTGTGTGTGGCACAGCTGGGCAGCCGTGGTCCAGGAATGCAGGATTCTTCACTTCCTCTTCACATGTGTGTGTGTTTGTCCTATTGTTTCACACTACAGCCTGCAGCACAACACACACACAGCAAACAAGATGATTGTATTGTCCCATGCATGGACACACACATGCACATATGGCAGCAGTGTCATAGTTAAGAGCTGCTGGCCCAGAACCATCCTGTTTTTGTCCCCGTTCCTCCAGATGTTCGCTCTCTCTGAGGTTGATATACGGACCTCGGCCTTCGTTCACAACAAGCAGCGTTCCTCAACTCCTCTTATATCCCCCGATCGGAAATTTAGTCCTCATCCTGGCAGTCTGGTTTCTGTTCGGGGAAGTACAATTAATGTACTCTGCAGGAATTTGTCTCTGTGCTGCTGGTGCAGTGACATATTGATAACTTGCATAGTTACACAGTAGTTAATGACACAGAGTCAAAACCAGATGTACCAGTAAAAATAGCCCTCTGAACTCAGCCACTGTGCATTCAGTTTGGTTTCTTTGAGAGCTATCTGATTTCCTGCCTTTTAACTTCTTTTGAGAACAGTCAAGTGGTGATGCTCAGTTAGATTGGTTGAATTAAACATAATTACATAATTTATTATGTAATTACATATTCATTCACAGCCTTAAGTGACATATTTTTCTCTGATTGCCACATCTGACATGTCTGTATCTTGCTCTAAGCACTTAATGTTAGCTGTGTAAACACTAGTACAGTGGTACATTATATTGGTGAAACAAGCCATTGAAAATACAGTTGAACTATGTTAATAACAAGCCTCAAGCAATTCCAGTTCATTATGTTACAGGGTTCCTATGGTTCCTTTAAAAAGTCCTAAAATATCTTAAATGAAAATTTGGGTAATAAAGGTTTTAAATTGTGTTAAATTTACCTTAAATTTGCTGTAGGTATTAAATTATCAGATGGTGCATTTAATGCAAATAGGAAAACACAGTATTCAGAGAGTTTCCTGCAATTTTGCACATCATTTTGAACAAAAAAGTTCACTTCTTTGCTCTTGAAAGTTGTGAAATTAAAGTTGTAGGAAAAAAGTTAGGTGTTATGTCATCAATTTATATTGTTGTTGCAAGGGCTTAAAAAAAATAAAAAATATTTTCAGATATTAATCAGTTGTCAGATTTTTTTCTGACTAAATATCAATATCAACCACAATAAATAAACAAGAAATAAACAATAAATTTACTATTTTCTGCCAAAGAAATTGTTATGACATTTTGGGTCTTAAATTATATTTGTTGAGGCCTTAAAATTATTATTTGACTTTTAAAGTGGTGCCAAAACCATACGTAATAAAGTTTTAATAAAAGATCCTGGAATGCTGAACATAATGTCTGCAAAGATAAGCTGCTGGTTTGGCTCTGCAGATAGTGGATGGTGTGATGCCTCCCTGCAGGGTGGCTCAACACAACATAAATAGTGGTGTGACAGGTGACAAGACGTCTGTGGGACTTCCCCCGCAAACATCCACATTTACAGCTCTGTGTTGCTGCATTTGAGCTGGAAAACCTCCACTCAGCAGGTTTTACTCTTCTGTATTAGAGGAGCTGCTCCCGTCGGTCATTATTCAAACCAACTAATGGTCTCCTCTTTTAAACGGGCTGCATTAACACTTCTGTTCAAGGCATAAATAATTATTTTGCAATATCATGTCAGACAAAGCAGCCATCACATTTCAGTTGGATAAGATGAGATAATCTTTTATTTGTCTCACACATGGGGAATTTTGCGTCATTATAGCAGCGAAGTGGATAGAGGAGCAACATTACAATAAGAATATATACAATAAAAAATAAGAACCAGTTATGAGTAAATAAGTAGAATAAGTAGAAAACATGTCACAATAAGGTAACAAAGGAAAATAAGTAATCAATGTACCTTTGCACCAGTAAATATACCCTTTTTGTAGGGGTGGGTATTGGCAAGGATACTTGAGTAACAAAATGATACATTATCGTGATTTTATGTTGTGATATATTATGATATTCTACGTTATTCACTGAAATGCAAGTTGTTTGTATACAGCTTATATATGAGACACCCTGCAAAGGTCAATCTGGGTTTATCGTCCCAAAACATTACTTTTTTTTGGGATTAAATATCAAGATATGTTCCCATCCCTACTTTTTTTGCATGTTTTTTTTTTCAAGCTGGTATTATTATTAAGCCAACACTGGACCATTTTTCTGAATTTTCCCCCCAGATGTCACTTTTTATTCAGCAGCTGATTTTCAAGTTGAACGGAACGAAACTGAGAGAGGCCATGAATTAGGGAGTAAGGACTCCAGGCCATGTGGTGGTAATGTGCCTATGGGCTAGTGTGACAACTGCCTGTAAAATGATAAGAAAAAGCGGCACCACAACTAGCAGGATGACATGTACGTCACTTAATATATTTCTTCATCTCATCTCTTTCATCAGCTTCATATCCAATATGTTGCTGAGTTCGTGCAGTTTTGTTTCTTCTTTGAGACTGATGCCTGATTCATACCGAATCAGTGAAGGCCGGACTCGTCTGCACGGCCAAAGTGACGTCACAGCAACAGGCGCACCTTTACCTGTTATTTATTCATCAATACCGTTTACACCAGTCAGTCCACTGTGTTCACTTATGTTGTATATATGATGCCTTAATTATTCACTTAGCTTTTCCACTTTTTTATTTTTTTATATAGGCTCTTCTTGTAATGCTGCACTATCCACTTTGCTGCTGTAACCATGTAGATTTCCCCACTTGTTGGACTAATAAAGGATTATCTTATCTTTTCGCCGGTGTCTTGAATTTGCACTGTCGTGTTTCTCCTGCTCTGCCTTTAGACTTTATGTTGTACTAACATCATAGAGATTTCACCTTTCTTGGTTCAAGGAAAATTTTACAAGTATAAAACCTCATTAATCAGAAATTCAGAATAGAAAGAGTCATCAGCCTCAGCTGCAATTCTTTGCATCCTCTCAACAGTCTTACAGATGTCACTCACTCACAGTGACAGTGGTTGTCTGTGGGCAAAATGCTGCGTGGAAACCATGCTGTCGACTGCCCTTCTATTTGTGGATATCGTACCTGTCAGTGTACCGCGCTGCTGCTGAGCTGCTTCAGAACATCTTGGCAACATGTTAGTGCAAGTGTCAAATCCTATTTTGGGATTGTGCGCTCATGTGATGGAGTTGTGATTGTGCAAACCAAGTTTGGACTGAATAATTAATAGTTTAATACCTCAGGAAATACTTTCAGTGTTTTTAGGTTGGACTCTTGTCTGGACTCTTGTGGCTTGTTAAACCATTTAATATCTCCTCTGTAAAGACTTCTACATGCATTCATGCACTGTTTGCGTGCGTCGGTGTAGCTGGGGTATGTGAAGTGTGTGGTATGTGACTTCATAGGCTGATACCAAACAGAGCTGCCGCAAATCAGTCGCATTCATTTCATCAGATTGGGGCGTCCTGATCTGATATGAGTATAGGATTATATCGGCCTGCATCTAAAATCTCACATATAAGCACTCCGATACCAGCAGTCCATTCCAGCCATTATTCTGTTCAGTTGTAGAATATGCTTATGTTTAATTTAAACTAGTGGTTATAAATTTTCATTTTATTTATTGGGGTTATTTTTCAGGGTCTTCTATTTTTTTATTTATTTTATTAAATTGTAGTATATGCTTTTGTTTTATTTAAACTAATAGTTATTTTGCACTTTATTGGATTTATTGTTTTTGGTTTTTTTTCAGGGTTTTCTAATTTATTTTTTTTTATTTAGGGACAGCCCTATCATCAGACATGTCGGTTTGATAGAATTAAACTGCTTTGGGTTAGTAGCGTAGCGATTTTGTGCTTCTGGCGTCAATTTCTTTTTCCAGTTGAGCTCCACTTCAGAGTTTTCCTTTTAGCTCAGCAGCGTTGTATCGGAAATAAATGTTGTTATTTTGCTGCTGGCACAGCCCATCAGTTGCTTTAAGAAAGACTGATTTCAGGACTAAATGCTGGATCAAATGACTCCTCAGGCTGGATGAATTTGCAGTGAATGGACAAAGTTACTTTGCTAAATTGAAGTGGCCCTGAGAGGTTTTGGATGGTTCTAGTGTGTGTGTATATTTGTGGGTGTTTTGCTTGAGTGTGTGATTAGTTTGTTGAAAGACAAGGTGTGCTAATTAAAAAAAAACAAACAAATTTCTGCCTCACCTGTTCCCCTCCTGGGGCCATGTGTCGGTAATGGCTGAGCTGTGTAGCTGTTCAGGCTGAAAACAAGCTGGCGCTGCAGCCATTTTCACAAAAAACTACTAATGAAAACAGTAGTATTATGAAAATGGGGAGCATGCATGTCATTAATGTCAATAATTGACTAGAAAAGTCACTGCTGCATGGCCTAACACATTAGCCATCTTAAAGGTCGGAGAAGCGCAGTTATCACCTCAGATCTCTGGTGAATAAACAGCCACTGCAGCAGTCGTCGCCTCAGGCCTCAGCACCCTGACTCAATGTGGTGGAGCTGCTCGGTCAAATAAGGGTTCGAAAATGTCAAAAGACGGATTAATGATGAGATAGTAAACGAGCGTGAGATTGTGATCACAGCGGAAAGTTCAAGGGACACATTTTCCAAGTTGTCCTGCATAACGTATGAAACGTGACGGGAGAGGTGGTGAGCCGCCGATGTGCTTTTTAAAATGCCCCATAGAAACTGAATATCTTTTCTCTTAACAAAAGAAAGTTTCATAGGATGTCAGTATCAGAATATCAATTCTTTTCTCATAATTTTCTATAAGAAGTAATACTGTGTATGAAAGTATCTGGATTAGTCAAACGTTTCATGCTGCAATATTACAACCCAGACTCAATCAGGTTTACATGCCGTGTGGCCCTGATTATTTTTTTTTATTATTATTATTATTATTGTTATGTATTGACCAATTTATTCTGCATAATGCATTTAAAATATCTGAAAATGTTTAAAAGACCACATCAGTACATTAAGAGCTAATAAAATATTGCCTGCTGATTCCCATTGGAGCTACAATGATTCATCAGTTATTAAATTATTCGCCAAACAAATCAGTTAATTGGTTTGGATATTTTTTTTTTGTCAGAAAAAATTCTATATTCTCTGATTCCAGCTTCTTAAATCTAAATTTTAACTTTTTTTCCTGATTTATTCACTTGTGTATGACAGTAAACTGAATATTGTGGACAAAACAAGACATTTAGAATAGAAAAGAATAGTTTTTTATTGTGCCACAGCAGAGAAATTACAGTTATAAAAATAATAATAATAATAATAAATAACAGCAAAGACAGAATAAGTAATAATAATAGAAAACATTTATTCAGAGAATGTATTTTGAATTGCAATTGAAGCAGAGAGTAAGTAGGTGAATCCTCAGCCATGAACCTGTGACCTGAAATGACTTTTCTGTGTTTCGAGGACCTCTACCCTGAGGTGACCTCTGACCTCATGTCAGATAAGGCAGGACTAGTCGACTACCGTCACACCAGATTAACTGTCAGAGCCGTAGTGAGGAAAACTCTGTAAACAAACATCCTCAGACTAAAAGCACATGGTGTTAGTTCTGACAGCAGTTACAGGATCACAGCCCCAGCTGAGTGGGTGGATTAGCATGGTGAGCTGCTGTGGTTCTGTTTGTTGTTCATGGTCAGAGAGAGTGAAATGCCACACCGATGCTCCACTGAGCAGGCCATGTGCTGGGTGGGTCTCTGTCTCACACACACACACACACACACACACACACACACACACACACACAGGCCTGGTAGACATCTTAGTGATGGATATGAGCTAAGTTTCCCCATTGCTGTGTAGTATTAGTCCACATTTAGCGAGTGCAATATGTATTGTGATACTTGAGTCACGAAACAATATATTGCAATATATTGTGATAGAAATATGCAGCTTAAAATACAAGTTGTATGTACAGTTTTGGTATTGAACAACAGTTAAGTACTGTCAAGTCTGTCTTGAATGTTTGCTCACATTCACTTTTTCTCAGATGTGATGTTTTTGTGCATTTAAATCACACAGAAACTGTTTGCGTTGGATATACATACATTTTTTTCCTCTAAGTATGGAATAGAAAAATATATGTTGTTCTGGTGTCGATGCAGAAGTTCACTTGTTATTTCATACAGGGCATCCTGAATCACTTTTCCTGTTACCTTGTGTCGCCATCACACTCAGTCATCTGTGCCTCAACATGTCTTTATGTCCTGGTGATATCAGTAGTTATCATTAGTCATACTTTTACATAACATTTTAGCTGTTGGGTGGGTTTGGATTTTTCACCCAGGATTCATTAAAAGAGCAGATAAACTTTGCTTTTTTGTTTTTTCATCCATTAAATGTAAATAATAGTAGAGCGTTGACATTAATTGCCAAATAATAATTCATTAATTGTTTTGAGTAATTGCTAAGAAAAAAGTTAGAGATTTCTTTGATCATGCTGTTCATTATGGAGCTAGAACAGTTAAGAAATATCACTATACATACAACAAGTAAAACAACATTTATGTCATTATGACTCCCAAAATATAAGCTAGGCTTATATCACAAAATCTATATATTACTTATCCCTATAAGGAAGAAAGAGAATTGGAATTTTAACATCCCTAAAAGAGGTTGTCAACCTTTTATTTGTAGAAGGAAACTGATTGGCGGCGATGGACACGTTGAGTTAGATTAAATCTTTTGTGTCAGGATAGTTGATGTGTCTTTGCTAGTTATTCAGTGATGGGTGACACCGAACGGCTTCAGTCGGTCATAACAGGGCTATGACTCATCTCTGGTCTGTCTGCTGACTGAAGACTCACTGTCTCTGCTCTCCACTCTTAGCGTCTCTTTGTATCTCCTCCCTCCTGCCACAGCTTTGTTTTGAAGTGGCTTGTTCTCTTTTATTCCTCCTTCGTTCTGTAGTTCCTCCTCACTTCATTGTCATCTTGAAACAACCTTCCTGTTAGACAAAATTAAAATCTGAAATATCTAGGCTAATTTGCGTGTGGTTATCCTTGAGTTTTATTTTGTCTTCTAGTCCTTATTTTGTCCCTGCAGTCCTCTTGTGTGGGCATTACTCCACTGCTGTGTGGCTGAAATCTGACTTCCTGTTGGTGCTACTTGTTTTGGGTGGCTATCACTGCTCATGCTGACCTGGAAGCTCAGTTTGCACATGATATTGATCACTGTGTCACAGAAAACGTTGATGTAATTTGGCATAATTTGTCTTATGTTGGTAGTGTGTTAAGTTTGAGCTGCAAGCTTTCCTTTAATTATTAGTACAGTTTGTTGCTCCACTTTTAGCTTAAATGAAGTGTTTTTTTTAACTGCAGAGAGCTTACAGGAGATGAGGAAGATGAAACAGGTCTGTCATCAGTAAGGCTGGGTACCTAACGTCGATACTTTTGTAGCACCGACCAAAAAGCTTCAACTCTATTGGGTATCAAAAAATTAATAATTTTTTTGTTTCCATTCCAATACCCAAGTGTCTTTGAGCCGTGCTCTCAGGTGTCTCTGTGGACGAGGGGACATGTCCCCTTCAGATTCATAGAGACACTGATCCGTCCCACCACTTTCCCAGCATAAGGAGACAAACAAGTTGCAAATCAATGACTATATTCAATATATTGACCCTTACTTGTAATAGGTAATATATAAAAACCTCACCAGTGAAAAAAGTCTACTTTTTTTATTTGGAAAATGGAAATGAATGGAGGCTTGATGGATGTTCTTATTAAACAGAAAGTAGGCTGCGATATGTGACGGCATGAACAGACCAGAATGTAAAATGTCATGTTTAATGTTGCATGAACATGCAGGTGAGGCTGCAGCAGGATCAGGGCTGATGAGGGTGTTTCCGTTTCTCCAGCGAGACCAGAAGCGGTGACACGTTTGTGGTTCATGATATTGAAGCTTTTGTCTTTCACACTAAAAGTCTTGTTTTGTTTTTTTTTGATCAGTAAGGTGAACTTAAAGTGTCTCAACCTCCTTTACTTCTGCAGTGTTCAGTCATACCTTCATGCTTGGCCTGAGAGAAGTACTTCATGTCTCCTCTGAAAGACCACCGTTTATTCATGAATATTTCACGCAGGATTCCTCTCCCACCTCACCAGCTCTGCTGCTAAACATAACACAGCTCAGTATTTATAGAAAATCTGCCTCAGTTTCCTGCAAAACCCCTGCTTTTTTTGACAAAATTCAGCTTTTCTGGAATACAGGAAACACGTCTCCATTTCTCGTTGGAGTCCAAACATTCCTCTGTCACCTCGCCTTATCTACGTTTGTGTATTTTTAGTGAGTTGTGCATAAATTCTAGTATTTTGACTGCAAACATCACATCAGATTATTCGTGCTCACCAGGTTCATCTCTGCTGGATTTCCTGATTTCTTAAAACGTCAGGATAAAGGATAAACCTAGTTTCTGTAACTAGGGAAACACAATATTCCTTAGCTAGATTCCTGCTGGAGAACAGTTTTTCGTCATGCATAACAGTGTTTATGCTTTGCATGCATGCGCACGACACAAGACTGCACACACGGGAAGTAACAGCTGAGTGACTTTCTGTTAAATTCAGTCATATTCACGCAAGCAAGAGGCTCCACTCAAATAGGGATGTCCCAATCCGATATTGATATCGGATATTGGTCCAATATCAATATATTCAGTGTTTCCCCTATATGCATTTAGCGGTGGTGGACCGCCACCGCTGGAAAAGTACCGCCACTGCTGATTTTTTTTTTTGTTGTTGTTGTTGAGGAGAGGGAGAGAGTGAGCTCAGTCTTGTCTCTTTAGAAACAATCAAGGCTGCAATATTGGTATTGAATAGGAAGTGAAAAAGTTGTATCGGGACACCCTTGTTTCCAAACGTTCACTGTGTGTTTCTGACTATTTTTTTTTCTCCTTCAGGCTCGTAATGTAAACACAGGAGAGCTGGCTGCTATCAAAGTCATCAAACTGGAACCGGGTGAGTTATCTCTCTTTCTGTCTTTATTTTCTGTCATCTGTCCCTGTGTCAGCCTTTCTCATCAATCATCCTCCATTCATCTCTATTTTCTCCTCGGTGGTCCTCTCACCGTCTTTTTTCTGTTGCTTTTTTCCTTCATCAAACCACTTTTCCACACCGAGCTGCTGCTTTCCATCTGCTGCTCCTCCATTAACAAAAGGAAAAGTGTGGAAATGTATCATCACACTGTTGCTGAATAATTAAGTTCCTCAAGTGTGGAATTTATAAGAGGAAAACTGTTGAAATCTTCTCTGCTGCTCTCCATCCTTTTCCATTCAGTAACAAACTGTCTTGTCTACTTTTACTTCATATATGATTATAACCATAACAGCATGTTGAGTATAAAGATGCTAGAGTATTATTTAATTACAATTATATTTATAGCGTACAACCTTCCTAAAAATATTTTCTATGTGTACTTGTGTTCCCTCCAGGTGAGGACTTTGCTGTGGTCCAGCAGGAGATTATAATGATGAAGGACTGCAAACACTCCAACATCGTAGCATATTTCGGCAGTTATCTCCGGTAAGTGTATCAGATGTGTGTGATATTAAATCATTTTAGCACAGCGTGCATGTGTGTGTGAAATGAAAAGACAGATGCGTGAAAGGAAGGGAAGATGTATTGACATTGTGTTCTCTGTGTTTAACCAGGAGAGATAAGTTATGGATCAGTATGGAGTACTGTGGAGGAGGTTCTCTGCAGGATCTCTATCATGGTAAGAACGACATGCACAGTAGGACTTCACAATACAATACAATACCTGAGTCACGATACGATACATTATTGCGATGTTGTGATATTGTGATATATTGTGATATTCTACGTAGATCACTGAGCAATTTAAAATGCAGCTTAAGTTGTATATATGTACACAAATTTATGTGTGCATATACAAGTACATATTATAAACACACAGATATACATATGTCCATACTTATATACTCGTTACCATGATCATGATCAATCGGCCCAAAACATTATTGTTTTTTTTTTTAGGAAAAAAATTATATTAAAAATCAATATTATATCAGAAGAAAAATTATCACGATATATTGCCATATTGATATTTTTTTTACTACCTCTAATCCACACTCCTCACTATCAGTTATGTCCACTTACTGCTAGTTTGTCCTGCTGACAGTCTCAGATTATTACATTAAAGGATAATCTAAATGTTTGACAACGTTATGGAACTCTACAGAGAAATAATATATTTTTACTTACATCTTTTTGCTTGTTAATTTTTTACATTTGTAATTGCAGTTAGGTCTCCCTCAAAGACACATCTTATAAAATCAAAATCTATGACATATTCATATTATGACATATATTTTTTTTATATTTTTGTTCTCCACAACAAACTTTGACAATAACGGCGCTCAACTCATGTTTTCATCGTTGTCTATTGAATATTCATCCATCTCTCTCTCTCTTTGTCTCTTCGCTTCCTTGTTTCACTCCTCCAGTAACCGGACCTTTGTCAGAGTCACAGATAGCCTACATGTCACGGGAGACCCTGCAGGTATCGTATACACTTTTATTTAGTGTCAGTGTTGTTATATTTTGGAACGGGAGAGCGGGAATAAACAAACATGCCTTAGAGACCTCAGCTAGTAATTAAGACTTTAGCATTGACTCTGATAGAGTGTTGGCTACTTTCTGCACATTAATGATATGATGATTAATGATAATAAGCTATTTTTTTCTGCTAGCACCAATAACGTGTGTGACGCTGTGTGGTTCCGTTTACAGGGGTTGTACTACCTTCACAATAAAGGCAAAATGCACAGAGACATTAAGGTGAGTATGGAGAACTCTGTAAGGAATAGACACATCAGCAAAACTTTGTCCTTTGTGGCTGGACAAAATGTGCTTTTCAGCATAGAGTGGTTCATTTAGTACGACGTAAACACCAGAAATCACCACACAGGTGAACCAACACCTTCTCTGATGTTCAGTGGTACTGGATGTCTTTATACACATGGAAGGAAATTCTCTTATCATTAATGATAACAATGAAAATGAAAATGACAGGGGACAATAATTATTGATCCACAGCTGCAGGCTGCATCGATCAATGCAGAACCACTTAGGGTCAAAGCTGCGCAGCTGAATGTTCCTCTGAAGTTTATCTGAATTGAACCTGAAGTGTGAAATCTTGTGTTGTGTCCTGATGCGTGATGTGTTTGTCTCTGACAGGGAGCCAACATCCTCCTGACAGACAACGGCTATGTTAAACTAGGTGAGTGGAACCCGCCAAACCCCCTGCAGTTACTTTCTGCTTCAAAACACTGAGCCTCAGTGGCCTCATTTACTGTCAAGGTTTTCTTCTCTGTTGCTTTAATCATTTCTATTCCTCCTCTCCCACTTTTTCTTTTATTTCTCCTCATCACATTCCTTCTCATTCTGCCTTTTTATTTCGGTCACTTCTTCTCTATTCTCTAATCCCCCCCTCTCTTTCTGCTCTACACAGCTGACTTCGGTGTTTCGGCACAGATCACAGCAACCCTTGCCAAGAGGAAGTCATTCATTGGAACTCCATACTGGTTAGTTATGCTTCCTTTACTGCATGCAAAACGATGTTGATAAGTTCGGGGAATTCAATACATTTTCTTGGACTACAAGGACTTCATGATAAAATATGTATTGCGATACTTGAGTCACGATGAGTCACTGAGAAATTTAAAATGCGGCTTGCCAGAATGTTCCTCCAAACCATAGACTCAATTTATTATTTTAGGTGCAGCTCAGCTCAGGTTGTTCTAGTTGTAAATCTATAATAAACATTGTGTTTTCCTCCAAAGTGTATACATTATGATGAAAGTAAATGATGATGCTTTTTTTTTACCATTTGTGACACAGATTTGGTGCTAAATTTAAACGTCCCATATTCTGAAAAGTGGGATTTCCATGTTATGTATGTTTATAGTATACAGTCGGGGTAGGTAGTGGCAAGGAGTTCATGAGACAATACGACACATTGCGACACATTGTTTCTATATTGTGATATTCTACATAGGTCACTGAGACATTTAACATACAGCTTAAATCAATATTAAGAAATTAAAAATCAATAATATATCAGAAGAAAAGTATCACGATATATTGCCATATTGATATTTTTCCCACACTTGTATGCAGCAGGTTTAAATCCTATATAATTACTATGAAGGTATTGAAAAGCTCAATCCACATAGAAATCCACGCAGCCGTATTCAGAAACTTTAAACAGAATTTCTGCGTTTTGGTGATGTCACAAATCTACAATATAATATAATAACAATGATATAAGATACAATTCCCTGTTGTACTGAAATAAAATATATATAAAAACTATATAAATTTGATCAATATTTCTTAAGGTATTGGATAAAAAAATCCGAGTATTGTGACAGCACTAGATCCTACAGACGCAGCGTCATGGTAAAGTTGACATTAGTGTGAGATACTACACTGCAGAGAATTAACCTGTTTTAGTCAAAATGTGCATGCATTTTGCTCCCAATTTCATTGTTTTTATTTTTCTTCTGTCTCTTCCTCTCTGTCTCACTAGGATGGCTCCAGAGGTAGCAGCAGTGGAGAGGAAAGGAGGTTACAACCAGCTGTGTGACATCTGGGCTGTGGGAATTACTGCAATAGAACTGGCTGAACTCCAGCCGCCCATGTTTGACCTGCACCCCATGAGGTGTGTGTTATGTGTTTGATACCTCTGATAGTGTCATGACAGCAGACAGAAGACAACATCAGATTGAACAATAAAGGCACATGTTAATAATAGGTGATATGGAGATATAATTCTTCCCACACATTGAATCAGTACTGCGCTGAAAAAAAGTTGAGGTTTAATCTTTGTCCCTCTCTTTTCTCACAGGGCTCTCTTCCTAATGACCAAGAGTAATTTCCAGCCTCCAAAGTTGAAAGATAAAGTCAAGTGGTAAGAGAGATTTGTTTGCTGAAGATGTGCTTCGCTTGTTAGAGGACTGAAAGATTAACCCTCGCTCTTTTTCTCTATGTCTTTCCCTCTCTCTGCTGGATAACAGGACAAATAACTTCCACCATTTTGTCAAACTAGCCCTCACCAAGAACCCAAAGAAGAGGCCCACGGCTGAGAAACTGCTGCAGGTGAGATAAAAGAACATATTTACAGTTCTTTAAACCAGGTTACCCGTCTCAGCTCTACCGCTATTCATAGATACACACTGCAGATTTTATTTCCACAATAAAGCTGCTTATTATGACTTTATTTTAGTGTGTAAAGACTGGGTTATATACTGTATATTTCTGGTGGTAAAAACATTATTATATATAATACATTAACTGGAACGATACCACTGCAAAATATAAACAGAAGCCAATTAAAATCCTTTTATGATGATCTTTAATCACAAGATTTATTTACTGCATAGCCCCTTTCCCCTGGAAAAAACTCCTTTTTTTTTTCTTTAGTGGGAAAGGGTGCATTCAGCATTATTTGACAGAACTAATTGACTTCACTTAATCAGCGTCTTCAGCTCCGTTCACTGGTGATGGAAATATAACACAAATATTTTCACCCCTTTTCTGACGTTTTCTCTTTGTCATCTCAGACACAAACTCTGTCCATGTCATTCTAACCAGCACTCAAACATTGTTCCAAATGATACTTGTTCCCACCAATATTTATGTATTATATCATATATCACAAAAAACATTAAAATATATGATAGACTCCTTTCCCATCGCCAGTAGACAAGTGGCTTTTCTGTTTTTTGTTTTTTTTTTCTGGTGTCATATTTGTTACTTATTGAGTCTCTTTCAAATGGTCAAACCAGAGTTGGTGTTTGTTGGAGCACAGGGTTCCCTTGGTTCCTTAAAAAGTCTTAAAATGTCTTAAGTTAAAATCAGGGTAATTAAGGTCTTAAATTGTCTTAAATTTAATGTAAATTTGCTGTAGGTATTAAATTTTCAGATGGTGTATTTAATGCCAATAGGAAAACACAATATTGAGAGATTTACTGCAATTTATCATTTTGTTCACAAAGTTCACTTCTTTGTTCTTGAATATTGTGAAATTAAAGTTGTGTTATGCCCATGTTGTTGTTGCAAATGTTAAAGGGCTGAAAAAAAATCCTAAGAGATTATTATCGAAGATTAATTGGTTATCAGATTTTTTTCTTGCTAAATATCGATATGTGCATCAGCCTCAAGAACTCCATATTGTTTGGGCCCTTCAATAAATTGACTATATTCTACCAAAGAAATTATGACATTTTTGGGTCTTAAATTATATTTGTTAGCGTTCAAAAGGTCTTAAAACGTATTAAATTTGACTTTTAAAATGGTTCAAGAACTCTGGGAGCAGTTTTGATGAGTTTTATTCTGTCAAGTTTGAATGAAATGTTTTGATATTAAATCATGTAGTAGATCCTGTGCATTATTACAATATATATGGTATTGCGTTATAAAAATGTTACCGTAAGATACAACCCTCTGTTGTTTGTATCGTAATTTTAACATTTAGCTACTTAGTTAGCTTTGTTGCTACGCTAAATTTAACATTACTCTAATTGTGGTTTAGATACACCATGTAAAGCGCAACTCAGTATTGGAATGGCCGCTGGATAATCCAAATGTATCATGAGAGTTCAAAACACGTTCACTGTATGAAGCTTAGACAGACTCGTTTACGGCACTGGTAGCTCAGGAGGTAAAGCAGCATGGAGGAGGTGGAGGAGAGCAATGGAAAGAGAAAATGACGTTACCAGTAATGTTACTTCAGAAAAAAATATTACATCATATAAATGTCATTATCGGGATATAAAATTAGCTACATGAAGACGTACAGTATTGTCCATGTCGCACAACTCGTAACATTGGTCCATAAAAGGGGGCTAAAATGAATGTGTCCACCCAGATGTCATGTTTCCATCACTGCTGATCAGAGCTGGAGCCTGTAAACACCTGTGACCACTGCAGAGTCATGTATCCTGGAAAACAAGGCTGACGGAAACTTTTTTCCCGGTTTCTCACACAAACCAAAGAGTGTTTTTAACACAAGCTCTGCCTCTCGCCACTGTTTTCCAGCACCCTTTTGTGTCGCAACCTCTCAGTCGAACGCTGGCAATAGAACTGCTGGACAAATCCAACAACCCCGACCACAGCACCTACAACGACTTTGATGATGACGACCCTGAACCGGAGGTAACCTTTGACCCTCTCAGGTCTTTTCTTAAGTGTGTCAAGCTTGCAGACAGGTCAACACAGTGGTCATTATGTTTTATTTGCTGGCTTTCTCGCCTCTTCCTTCCCTTCTCTCCTTTTTACCCTCCACAACCTTCAGGCACATGTGACTCATCTTTCTGCTCCTTGTCCTTCCCCTTCTCCCTCTTTCCTCTCCTTGCTTTTTCTGTTTTAATCTTCTTTGCTTTTATCTTTTCTTCCTCTTCTCTTCCTCTTTGTAGCACTTCTCCTTTCTCTTCTCCTTCTTCCTTTTTCCTCTCCTTTCTTCTTGTCTCCACCCCCCATCCTCTTACCTCCTCAGTTTAAGTACAGGGGTCATTTCCTACCCATAAGCCCCGGTGCTCGACGCGCACCCCGCTTTGCAGCCCGTAGGAAGGTACCAGTTTGGGCTGCGGTGTCTGCAGTGATGTCATTCTAACACAATCGATGCTGTCAGTTGTTTTGTCTCTTGGAGGAGGACCACAGAATAGAAATGAATAGAAAGTAGACTTCATTCAGTTCAGTGGCTGCTGGTGCTGTCATGGAAACGGGCATTGGCATGTAATTTGTCAGACGGCTGATGGATTACCACGGCAGTCGCATAATTAGTTTAACATGCCGGTCTTTACCGTTCATAATTTTCTGTTTCATCAGCTTCTTTGGTTATTTTTATATCATCATTAAATTCCAGTCGCAATCACACTTCTAGTGGCCTCTGTTTAAGAAAAAAAAATCAATAAAACATTTCATTGATCTATATATTGAATATTTGGCTAGACAAACAACACAATGCCATTGATTTTAGCATGGCTGTAGTGGTGTGTTTTATCGTAGTAGTAGTGGTAATCACTTTTATAATATATTTCTTGCCAAGAATTAAATGAGAAGATTAACACTAATGATAATGATAGTGACTTATTACCACTAGTGATAGAGACCAATAGTTGTAACTAATGTAGAATCACTATTATACTATATATATATATATATATATATATATATACAGTCATGGAAAAAATTATTAGACCACCCTTGTTTTCTTCAATTTCTTGTTCATTCTAATATCTGGTACCACTAAACGTACAATACAATGAACACAACAAAAAATGCAGCTGGTCACATAATACTTTATGTCCTATTTGACATTCTTAAGCTTAATTGATTCCCAGGGTATATAAGAGGCCATTTCATGTCACAAGCAGCACTGCACATGCAAAGGCCTAGAGTGGTTTCCTGCTTACATTCAAGCCGTAGCACAACTCAGAAGTTGTCAGCTCTCACATAATGCCTAAAACAAAAGAATTATGTGAAGCAACAAAGGCAGCCATCTTGGCACTGCTGGAAATTGGCATGAGTGAGAGACAGGTAGCGGAAAAACTGAAGATCTCCAAGACAGCCGTTCATTACAACAAAAAAAAACAAGCTGAACATGGCACTACCAAATTGCTACCTGGCCGTGGCAGGAAACGTCTTTCTACCCCACGAGATGACCGTGCACTCATCCGTTCCTGTGTCAGGAATCGTCGTCAGACCTCCAGGGACCTTAAAAATGAGTGGGCACTGTCGAGAAATGTGACTTGCTCGGCAAGGACAGTTCGAAACCGACTTGTTGAAGCTGGTTTGAAGTCACACAGAGCACGCAAGAAGCCCTTCATCAATGAAAGGCCCGGTTACTCTTTGCTCGAGACCACAAGGATTGGACTGTTGATGATTGGGCTAAGGTTCTCTTCAGTGATGAATCCAATTTTGAATTGATGCCCACTCCAGCCAACTTACTGGTTAGGAGGAAGCCTGGAGAAGCTTACAACCCAGACTGTCTTGCCCCTACAGTAAAACATGGGGGTGGATCAGTCATGATCTGGGGTTGTTTCAGTCTGAGTGGAACAGGGCAAATGCAATTGTGTGAAGGCCGAATGAACCAGGTCAAGTACAGGACTACCCTTGAATACAGTCTTCTTCCATCAGCTGGAAAACTCTTTCCTGCCTCGAATGACTGGATTTTCCAACAAGACAATGCCCCTTGCCACACGGCAAGGTCAGTTAAAGCCTGGATGGAGAACCACAACATTCGCACCATGCCTTGGCCTGCTCAATCACCCGATCTTAATCCAATTGAAAACCTGTGGAAAATCATCAAACTCAAAATGGAGAACCACAAGCCCAAAAACAAAGAAAATTTGTTTGAATTTGTCCAACAGGAGTGGGCTGCTGTGACAGCAGAACAATGTCAGAAGCTGGTGGAGAGCATGCCAAGACGCATGGCTGCAGTCATCAAAAACAATGGTTATGCAATCAAGTATTAACTCTTGTGTGTATCATGTGTTTAAAGCAAACAGAAAAGAAAACATGGAATGCTTAAAAGTAGTGTTTTTGGCGGTACAATGCCATAGCTATTGATGTAAGAATTTAAGTAATTTTGGTTATTATCAAGAAAACCATGGAAAATGAATAATCCTTAGTTCTTAAATTAAACTCTCATGAGCTATTTTTGTTGTTATCATTATAATTGTCCAAACAAATGTACCTTTAGTTGAGCCAGGCATTAAAATTAACAAGAAATTGAAGAAAACAAGGGTGGTCTAATAATTTTTTCCATGACTGTATATATATATATATATATATTAGTATATAGTATAATAGTGATTCTAGGAGGAGTTTAAGATGGACAGAGGCAGGCCAGCTCCAGCCTTTTTCCTGGGCTGTAGCTTCATATTTAACATACACACGTCTTCCTAATTAAAGGAAAACTGTTCCTCTCATTTATATATGGGTGTAACTAATTTCATAGTGACCAGTGGAAAAGAAAACAAACTGTGCTCACTTCCATGACAGTATTATTGCCATCGTGGCTAAACCACAGCAGGTCACTAAAGCTCTTTTCATTCTGTTTCTATGGCGGCAGCTCGATACATGAAGATGCCTCCCAGAGTAATAATGCATCTAAACCAACGTCCAGCTCATGTTGTTTTTGCAAATGAAGGACTTTAACATGTGAGAAAATCTGTGATCATCAGAGGTACAGTAAAGGCTGCCAATCTGTTCCTCCGAGCAGCTTAAAATAGACACTAAGATTGTTTTACTGGGCTCTGATGAAAGAATTGTGTCTCCATTTGGCAGTTGGGAAATAAGACACAGATTGTATTTTGAAAAGATGCTCAAATACGTCTGTGATGGAAGCCATCTTCATCTATTCTTTCTGCCGTTACAGGTACTAACCATGAGTTATGTGCTATGATGATGGACTTTATTTGGCCTATAAGAGGTGGTTACTTTCTGCATAGATTTGGTTTGTTTTCTTCCAGTGCTTTACAAGCATGGTTTGAGTTTGCTGTGTTTTTAGCTTTTCCTACGAAAGCGAGTTTACATTTCAAGATTAATCCTGAAGATGTTGTAGAGAATACAGGGTTCCAACAACAGGAAAACCCAGCATTCATAGATTTACTGCACTTACTGAAAAAAAGTTCAGTGTTATGTGTGTTAAAGGGCTAAAAAAAATTATAAAACGTTATTTACGGAGATTAATCGGTAATCAGATTTTATTTTTCCTGCTAAATGTTGATATCGGCCTCAAAAACCCCATTGTTGTATTATTGTATTGGTCAGACCCTACAATAAATTCACTATTTTCTGCCAAAGAAATTGTTATGACGTTTTTGGGTCTTAAGTTACATTTGTTGAGGTCTTAAAAATGTCTTAAAAAGTATTAAATTTGACAAGAACCCTGGAATAGTCTGGAAAAAAGAATGTCCCGAACTTTACTGAACTTTTTATCTCTAAAGGAAACCAACAGCTTACATCACATAGACTCAGTGTAGTTAGTGCGGTCAACTCTTCGCCACATGGTCACCTGCATTAAAACACCTGTGATTGAGGCGCTGCATGGAGGTTTAAAGACCAAGACGGTCCTCTAGCATTATTTCACAAGGACAGTCCAGCACCGAGGGGAAACGTTGACGTCTTTGTCAGGGAAGGTTTGTGTTTTCCGTCAACTGTGTTGCTATGTTTTGGTTGTCTGGTTGCCGAGTGCGGCTGGCTGTTTTTGCTGTGTCATCAAATCCCAGCCACAGGAAATAGCAGAGGGATTGTGTTTTTTTTCTTCTTCTTTAAACCCTATTGTAATCTCTTCAAGTGTTAACTGCTCCTCTGTGAATTTTCTTTGAACAGCTATTTGACTGTGTGTGTTTCTCTCTCCTGATAGTCTCCAGTCTCTGTTCCTCATCGTATTCGTTCCACCAGCAGGAGCACCAGGGAGGGAAAGACGCTGTCAGAGATCAACTGTGAGGTCAACAGACACGATTAAATGTCAGCAGGTGTATTTTCAGTCAGAAAGCTCTCTAACTGCCCTCTGTTTTCACCCCTTCCTCTGCCTCCTCCTCCTCCATCTTTCTCAGTTGGTCAGGTGAAGTTTGATCCTCCTCTAAGAAAGGAGACAGAGCCTCATCATGAACCGGTGAGTTATTAGCCATGCCATACTGTATGTATGTTTGTATGGGTGTGTGGAGAGACAGTGTCTGGTTTCACTTCACCAGTACCAGCATGGCTGAGCCTCACCTACACACAGGAAGCACACCACATTGTCCACATTGTTGTCAATCTGTGTTAAACCAAACATGAAGCCATCCACATAGTTCACTCTGGCGGTTCCAAAGTAGGGATGTCTTGAGTTATTCCAGCCACGGCTCATCAACATCTTTTAGCAGGAAGAGTTGACATCAGATTGATTGAGATCTGTAGAGTCGAGGTGAGGGGCTTAAAATCCGAAGGAGCTCAGAGTAGAGGTGGTCCAGCATGTGATCAGGAAATCTGGACAAATGAGAGGAGAAACCAGAACATGCCGGAGGGATAATGTGTCCCATCTGGCCTGGAAAGCCTCAGGATCCACCTGTAACTGGTGGCCAATATGTCTGGGGAGAACAACACCTGCTGTCACTAGGGCTGGCTACCGAACTTCAATACTTTTGTAGCACCAACCGAAAAGCTTGGATCCTATCGGGTATCAAAAAAATTAATAATTTTTCGGTGCCAAATTCCAGCACCCAAATGAGCCATGCTCTTAGATGACACTGGAGACTGAGGGGACGTCCCCTTCAGATTCCATAAGGCGACAAACATCACAGCTAAAACAATACTACTGTCAGTGCCGCAGCATTGGGAGCCCTGTGTCTGTGTTTAGCTTCATGGTGCGTTCAAGTTGTACATGAAAGCTCCAAGACAGAATTTAAATCAGAACCTCCTGTGAATCTCACCAACTCAACATAGAGTTCATGTTATCTGCTACTGACGTAAACAGTAGCTACATGTTTTATTGTACGTCTGTAAGATTGGGAAGTGCTGGGAGCACTAAGGTTACATTGATTAGAGCTCCAAGATCCAACTTCCAGTGAACACACCACAAGGCAAAATCTCACTCCCCAGGGTCGATGCATGATGATGCATTTCTGCAGTGTTGGTGAGGCATCAAATGAAAGTGGGTCATTTATATATGCCTGATTTTGACATAAAATCGTGGTTATTTTAAGTTTTGTTTCGTAGTTGCTTGTTAAGTTGATTCAGCTGTTACCATCACTTTTAAAACTTAAAGGAGTGTTTGCTCATCGACAAATGGGATGTTGCTTCATGCACAATCATAGCGTCTTGTCTAAAGTCCACTGCTCCTTCACTTCACTCCTTCCCACTTTTTCTATCCTTCATTTGCACTTTGAACTCCCGTTTGCAGTCCTTCTGGTCTATTCGTCCATCAGTGATGATTCATGTCATGAAACACACACACCAGTGTTGGTCTGTGTGACTTTCATCTGCGTTCATCCATTTGTCCTTCGTCTTCCACCCTCTCCTTGACAGTAATATAATCTCGGGGGGTCTCGCTGAGCAGTGTGGTTTTTATCCATCCAGTCAGGAGTGTGGCGCTATAAGTAGCATTTTAAAATCAATTAATCATTACCACATTAATGTTGTTATATATTGATAACATAACTGATTAGCATCAGCATTTTGTGGCACCTTTGCAATGGTGCAAAGAGCCAGTGGCTGGACTATTTTCACCATTAAAAAAACACCCTAAGCAGCACTCAGGAACCTGGATTAAGGTAACACATGATCTCAAAGAAATACCTCTGCAATAAGAGGTCCTCCAGTAGGGAGGTTAGGTAAACCTCTAAGTTTCATGTAGCACCACTGATATGTTTATGTCATTTATTAATGTCTCTCCTCCTCAGTGTTTCTGATTTTTCCACTCACTTCTATAACAGTCTAAACTGGACTCATCCCCTCTTTACCTCAGATTAATGCTCCGGTATGTCCCTCATTCTCTGTCTTGCTGATCCACAGACTTCAGACCCCATTTTGGCCTTAATCCATTTTTTTCATCAACATCCTCTCTGTTGCATCAGTGTGTCCCCCCCCTCCCCCCATCAGTCCAGGTTAATGTATTAACTGAGGTCTCTCTCGCTCTGTCTTGCTGACCAGTGTGAATCTGAGCCCTATCTGGACTGTGTTGAGGAGCTCTACTATACCGCGAGATCTAATCTGGTAGTACTCTTTCTGTCTCTCTCTCTCTTTAAGCCTCTTCCTGTCCACCTATATTTTTGTCTTCATTTCTTTAATATGCCTTCACCTGCGTCTCGCTCTATCTGCAATATTTTCCCTTTCTTTCTTCCTGAAGGATCAAACCTTGTCCTTTGTTTTGGCTTTCTCGCTCTCTTGCTGTCACTTTCTCATTTATTTCTTTATTTTATTTTCATTTTCCAGAGCACTGATCGTTTTAGCTGCTCTGTGTCCAAACATGTATTTTTTGTTGATTTCCACAGTTTTGTTCCATCTGTTTCTGGTTCTTCCATCTGTTACTGTTCATTTTGTTCTCCTCGTTCCAGCTTTGGCTTTTTGCCTCACTAACTGGTGTTGTGGTTGTCATGGTGAAATGCGTCCTTAGTTATGTTGTTGTTCTTTTTGTTGTTTTCAGATGTATACGTACAATGCACACATTCATGCATCCAACACTCACTCACACTAGGGATGCTCCAAACGAGTAGTTTCTTTGTTTAAAGTTGAATTCGGTGACTAGTCTGAGAAAACGCTTGGAGAACAGTCAAAGTTGTCTGGAGGCAGCAGGAATATCTGTGTTATCTTTTCAGACCGAGGATCAGAGCAGGTCTGGGGCAGTAAACAGAGTTTGGCGAGCACCATCATCTGCTGTCCTTGCTGATTAACATCCACATACCTACAAGCAAACTTTCCACTTTCTAGCAAATCAAAATACCTCTCAACTGCAGGGGATGGTCCGCTCTCAACAGCTAACCCTCTACATCTGTAGTAATTAAACGGATTATCAATAAGGCCTATTACTATGACAACTTTGATTATTGATTAATTGGTTTGTGGGTTAAAAAAAGTTTAAATTCTCTGATTCCAACTTTTTAATTCCGTTTTCTTCAGAGTCAGAAACAAGTTTATTGCCAAGTAAGTTTGCACAAGTGGTGAATTTAGCTTTGAATTGTGGTGCATGACGTGTAAACATAAACATGTAAATGCAGTGCAGAGATACAAACCAAGAGATGACAAAGTTATGACGGAGTATTTGGGCCACAGTGAGGGGAAAAATTCACAGACTTAGAGAATAAAGTCATTATTTATGAGAATAAAGTCGTAAATTCACCCGATTAAAGTCATTATTTGCGAGAATAAAGTCATAATTTATGAGAATTCAAGTCATTGCTACAAGAATAAAATAAATTCACAAGAATAAAGTCATTATTTACAAGAATAAAGTTTTAACAACTCTTCCTCTACAACAACACATTAGAATATTTATCTATTTTATAATATTTATGTATATTATGTATATTTTTCATATTTTCTCATAAAATGACATAAAATAAACAACTTTAATCTCGTAATTAATAACTTTAATCTTGTAAATAATGACTTTATTCTAGAAGTCTGTAAAAAATCATCTCAATGTGGCCCTAATACTCCATTGTACAAAGTGACTAAGTATAAATACAATATGAAAGCAAAAACTGTTATGTGACAAGGCAAAAACGGTGCAGTATGGCAGTTAGAGACTTAAACTGTACTGTAAATGTGCAGTTAGGCTAGTGGAGAGAGGGTGGACCTTGGGCCTTGTTGATTAAAATTAATATAGTTGAGTTGTGAACAAAACATGACATTAGATAATCACTTTGGGAAACACTGATCCACATTTTTCACCTCTTTCGTTAGTTGTAGTGTTGTTTTTTATGTGGCGTTGTTAACATTCGTAGCTATTTGGTTGTTGTTGTGTTTCTACACAGCAGCTTTGACTATGAAGATCTTCCTGTATATATTTAATTTAAATGTGTACATTAATAAATTAATGACCATGGATATGACGGCTATAAGTAGTAGTATTTGTATTAAGTCACTAAGGAAGTCTCTCGTCTTGGGTCACTGTTATTGGTTTTTGAATAAGCAGGGTTCCCGCTGTTCCTTAAAAAGTCTTAACATGTCTTAAATTAAAATCAGGGTAATTAAGGTCTTAAATTGTCTTAAATTTACCATAAATTTGCTGTAGGTATTCAATTTTGAGATGGTGTATGTAATGCCAATAGGAAAACACAGTATTCAGAGATTTACTGCAGTTTATCATTTTTTTCACAAAGTTCTCTTCTTTCTTCTTGAATGTTGTGAAATTAAAGTTGTGTTATGCCTTCAGTTTATATTTTTCTTGTTGCAAGGTGTTAAAGGGCTGAAAAAAATCATTAAAAAATAATCAGTGATTAATCACTTATCAGATTTTTTTTTTTTCCCTGCTAAATATGGACTCAAAAACCCCATATTGGTCACGCCCTACAAAGAAATTCTTATGACATTTGTTGAGAGCCTAAAAAGGTCTTAAAAGTATTAAATTTGACTTTCAAAGTGATCACAGTCTGTTGCCATAGCTTAGAAAAATCTGCTTTGTTCCAGAAATATTCACGTTCTGTATGAAAATATTCATGGCACTAAAATGCCCCAGTATGTAAAGTTAATCTGGAGCTGATGGTCGCCACATTTAATCAATCAGTGGGTCAATAATGCACGTCCTGACACACTCAGACGGTTTGCAGAGCTGCATTTCTGTAGGCTGGAATTGACGCAGCACCTCAGTGACACTTTAAACACACTCCTTACACTTTCAATGTTCTCTGTATTGTTCTTGATATTTGTTTGCTCTTTCTCTCTGCAGAATGTGTCTCTTCTACATTACTGCTTATGTTCTATAACCTCATCCGTCCTGTAGTTGACCAGAGCAACGAGGCCTTTTTCGTCTGTCTGTCTGTCCACAGTGTGCGTGCGTGCGTGCGTGCGTGCGTGCGTGCGTGCGTGCGTGTGTGCGTGTGTGCGTGCGTGCGTGCGTGCGTGCGTGCGTGTGTGTGTGTGTGTGTGTGTGTGTGTTTCCCTCTGCGTGCTTCTTACGTCATGTCATTGTCTTTAAGTGTTTTTCTGACGCAGCGCTGCATTCACATTGTGGGTTCTGCTGTCATATTTAAGATTTTTTTTCACCCTTAAAAAAGGTTTTAAACTTAATGCAGTTTGTTTCTATTAAATTGCAGCTAAACAGCACATGTATACCCATTTATGCATGCCTGTAAACAGTGAAAATGTTGTTGTTGTTGAAATGTTTTTAAACAAATGTCAACATATATGAACTGAAGCAGCAGATTTTTTTATCAAAATGTTGTGAATTTTGGAAATATATTCATAAAGCCAGACATACCAACCATCAGTCTTCTGGAAACAATCGCATACAACGGCCCCTATTGACTATATAAAAACTTAAAAAAACGGCATCAGGAGTCCAGGAAAATATTTGTCGGGACACATTAAATGTGGTGCCGCCTTACCTGAGCCAACCTGAGTCCCAAATTACCTGAGCAGATAAAGGTGTGTGAGGGGGAAAACCAGAGCAACATGGGAAATGAAGACAAAAAGTCAGGCAGGTCACCATGACCAATTATTCTGATATAAATAATAATTAAATAATAAGAAATCAATCTTTACTGGGGCTAAAAGAAACAAAAAAATATTTGGCTCCTACAAACTCTTTAATTTTCATTTTAAACAAAATTAATCACCAAAAAAGAAGATGCACAGTATTTAAGTGTTGATTGAATGTGACCTTTATGAATGAAGCTTTGTACTCGTTTATCTTGACGTTCTTAAGCCTTTCCCTCATTTTTGCTTCAACCTCTTTCGATCTGCTCTCCTTGTTCCTTCTTCTAATTATGATAAAATAGAAATAGAGTAGCAAATTTTACTGTGAGAAAAACAGACACTGGTGATTTTGTTTTGGCTACATTTTTCAGATGCCTGTATTCATCAAAACTATGAAGACAGGAATCCCTATTGAGGCTAACATCCTATTATTTCTATATATTCTTAGACCACAATGTGAACTCAGCAGGAGACTTGTTGTTATTTCTAGCAGGCCGCTGCAGTAGCAGCCTCTGCACTAATTTCACTGTTGAACTTGTTTAGCTTTTGTAATAAATCTTCCATTGTGGTTTATTGTGTCACAAAAGCTCCAGCTCTGTTTATGCCCCTGGAGAAATCCAGTAGCACCTCTTTAAAGAGCCAGTTATGAAGTCACAGTAGTGATGTCACATGTTTGTCTTGTCTTGTAGGACTTGCAGTTGGAGTATGGAAACGATTCACCAAGTCTACTGGGAGGAAACAAGTAAGTCACTTCATGTCCTTTTTCCTTCCTCTTTCTGTCTTTTTCTCACCCTTTCCTCTCTTTACATTTCCAGTACTTCTGCCATGCTTTCATCTACATTTAGTCCTCAACCTTGAGGGAGGTTATGGACCGAGAGACAAGGTTTTCATCTTGTGTTTGATGATTTATTCAAAATTGTAGCTTGAAGACCCTCTGTAAGCTGTGTTTGTTTCCTTTGTTGCAGAAGGCACACAGCTATGTGGATTTCCACCTTTAGTGAATGTATTAGTATTATTATTATTATTAGTAGTAGTAGATGTTTCCAGTCTTGGTTAGGTTTTGGCAATAAAACTACTTGGATAGGTTCAGGGAAAGATTGTGAACCATTACATAAAGAGGTGACAAATCCTGCATAGAACCGTCATTTTAACCCCAACTGCAATTACATATAAGTTGATTTTTTTGGGATATAGATCCACTTTACTCATTGTAGGTATAGCTATGAAAGTTTTATGAGATCAGCTTGAATTATTTTTATTTTCTCCCCACTTGTCCGACAAACAGGAGTCTCCTGAAATCTGTAGAAGAGGAGCTGAAGCAGAGGTAAGTCAGATCTCCTCTTGCATCCTCATCCACTCTTGATTTGCTGGTGTCCTAACCACGCCCACCCATCAGCCAATCACGGTCGACGGCAGTGACTAATCAGGCCAATCACACGCAACTAACGCTGTTGTCATGACTTCAGGCTCTCGCTGCTTTCAGCGCTTTGGATTCCTCTGGGTTTTCTTTCCCTCTGCGGCTTGCTTCACGCTTTGATGTCATCAGGAGAGGGCTGTGCTTCATAGGAGCTTCCTGCAGAGCATGGCTTACACACACACACACACACACACACACACACACACACACACACACACGTGTATACATACCGATTTCCATCCAAAGCTGCAGTACTTTTTTACTGGCAAGTCTGTGGAGACCTTTTTCCCCAAAGATAATGATGATCACGGTGCTTTGCTGTTTTCTATGAGACAATCTGCAAATCCTCATTGTGTAAAAGCCAGTTCTGCTGAATCAATGTTTGAATTATTAATCAGATTATTAGTTTGGTGGATCGGATGTTTAGTAGAGTGGATAACAAAAATTATGTAATGATGATACCAGCTCAAAGACAGAAACATCTCCTGTCCGTGGTTTATTTTAACATATAGAAGTGGTGAGTTTTGGCGTCTGATTTGCTTTTTCTTTGGTTTGTTACAGCAGAGTTTTAATATCTTATTGTATCCATGTACAATAGCAAAGAGCCAGTATAGTCTATGTGGTATAGAACCAGCGGTTTAAGCTCAATGACACAAATGTGCTGTGTATATTTGCTTTGAAGGCTTTTGTCGATAAATTTAACAAGCTTAAGGCCATTTGGAAAAGATGTATTTCAATAGAAATCTGAATTTTAATGGTAGCATAATATAAGAAAATAGCTGTGGAAGGAGCAGTGTTATTATGTGTTATGGTCATTCTTTTTCAAATTAATGCTGCTATTATTCACTGTGCTGTTCTTTTGGTCAGTATGTAAGTAACATTTCAGTGAAATATGGAGACTTTTGATGTTCAGGTGTGTAGGAATGATCAGACGCCTACTGATTCGTAGATTTTGTCAGGGGAAGGAGCGTTCAGATCTGTTCGTGGATGAAGCTTCACTCAGATCTCCCTCTCCTCTATCCTCCTCTTTCTCCTGTTGTCATCTCCTACCTCCCTTGCTTGCTCCCTTAATCTCTGCCTCTGCTGCCCTCCCCACCCTCTCTTACAATTCTCCTCATCCCCTCCCTCCTCCTCTCTGACCCTCCTCCCTCCTATCTTCACCTCCTCTCCCAGGGGCCATGTGGCACACTTAGGGGATGATGATGATGAGGATGATGATGGTGCAGATGATGATGAAACTCACACTCAGTAAGTCCTCTCCCAGTCGTAGAACTCTCCCCCATCTTGCTTCCTTTTCCCCATCCGTTCCTCCGCCGTTTCAAAGAGGAAAGGATGAGGAAGAGGAGTAAGATGAGGTGGAAGACTTCCTGTCTTTGTCACAGTTTCATCAGTGCATTTCTAAGCAGCACACCCCACCATCACGCCACATATGCCATGTGTTTGTGTGTTTTCTGTGCCATCACTGCTGTTTTGTGTGGCGTTTCATAACCACTAACAGTAACCCTAATGCCTAAATTCACCTAGAAGCTGTTAATATATATAGATTAAAAGGTGTATTTTTCTACATTTCACTTCTAACACACAGGGACAGAGAATAACTTGGGTAAACACTAGGGCATCACTGAGTAAACACTGAGTATCACAAGGTACCTCGCGATACGATACGATCCCAATATTTTTCCCATAATAACGATAATATCACAATATTCTGCGATAATCAATATATTGCAAGAAATTTCATCCATGGTATCTGTGTCAATGAAGAAATTCAGAATTTATTATCTGCACTGAAATCATTTTACAGGAATTAAAATCAATCGTCAATCAATTTCACACGAACGACAGCCAAGTAAAACAGGTGTATGCGGCATTTACATATATACTAGGGGTGGTAAAAAATATTGATATGGCAAAATGTTGTGATACTTTTTTCTTCTGATATAATATCAATTTTTAATTTCTTAATATTGAAATTAGATGGACTGTACATATATTCAACTTGCTAAATTTCTCAGTGATCTATGTAGAATATCGCAATATGTTGCAATATCACAATATTGCAATAACGTATCACATCATGACTCAAGTATGTGTATCGTATTGTGAAGTCCTTGTCAATACCCACCCTTAATATTACACCAGAAGACAAAATGTTGCGATACATCGCCATATCGATATTGTATCCCACCCCTACTGAACATCAATCTGAGAACATTCTGGCTAAATAATGTAATTCTGGTAATTTAGTTCTGACTGGATTCTTAGTTGTGTTTTCATTCATAGGTCTGAGGGGAGTTTCGTCACTTAGATAACTGATCCCAGCGACCTTGTCGTCTTATCTGCTGTCTTGTTTTGTTTTCCTCTTGCGTTGCCATCTGTGTGCCTCCCATGTGTTCGTGCATTCACGCTGTCCTCTCCAGCCTCCATTAAAACTGTATATCTGGCATCCAGCCTCATCCCTCATTGTGTAATAGCCAAATATCTGCAGCGGACCAG
The DNA here is from genome assembly GCA_029721515.1 of Synanceia verrucosa. Lineage (NCBI taxonomy): Eukaryota > Metazoa > Chordata > Actinopteri > Perciformes > Synanceiidae > Synanceia > Synanceia verrucosa. The sequence continues at coordinate 22,395,562 of CM056562.1, forward strand.
AGCTTTCTTTATAGTCTTATTTCCTGCTGCAGTCAGAAAGGCCATAGCACACAACTCATTACTGTGACTTCAAAAACATAAAGAAGCTCAATTCTTAAATAGACTCCAGTCAGTAGAATCAGGACACCAGCTCCATGCTTATCAAGCTGTTTATATGACTGAAATCACTTAAATAAACCATTTTAGGTAAATTAGGTAGCATGGTCAGTGTCCCTACATGTCAAACTATGGTGCGCTTCTTGGCAGTAGATGATGGCAGTAGTCAGGTTTCATAGTATAACATCCAGATAAGGAGAAATTTGGACCAGCAGATAGCTGATGACGTTCCATGGTAACCCAAAAATACATTTCAGCTTCGTTAAATTGTCATGACGTAAACAGTGCCTACGTAACTTATTTTAAGCCAAACCATGATCTTTTCCTAAACCTAACTAAGTTCTTTCCTGCCAACAGAGGTTTATTTTGGGTGCAACAAGTTGAAATTGACAGTGTTCCTGCAGTTCCTTAAAAAAGTCTTAAGGTGTCTTAAATTATATTAAATTTATTGTAAAGTTGCTTTAGGTATTAAATTTTCAGATGGTGCATTTTATTGCCAGTAGGAGAATTGAGAGATTTACTGCATTTTTGCACGTTATTGTATACAAAAAAGTTCACTTCTTTGTTCCTGAAAGTTGTGAAATTAAAGTTGGAAAAGATAAGTGTATCATTGTTGCAAGTGTTAAAGGGCTGAAAAAAAAAATACAAAATATTTTTTTCAGAGTTTAAACGATTATCAGATTTTTTTTTCCTGCTAAATATCGATATCGGCATCAGCCTCAAACAAATCCAGATTGGTCTGGCCCTACAGTAAATTGTCTATTTTCTGCCAAAGAAATTGTTATGACATTTTAGGGTCTTTTTGAGGTCTTAAAAAAGTATTAAATTTGACTTTTAAAATGGTGCAAGAACCCTGATTGACACGTCCAAAACTGACCCTGGATGGGTACATAAAGCGTCATAGTTTGATGTGCCGGGCTGCTGATCAAGCTGCCCTATTTGATGAGGTGGGTGTGAAAACTTTTTGTCCAAAGTTGTCAAAACCACCACCTCCAAAAATAGGCTGCATGCACTTGTTAAGTTGCGTTTTAATGAAAACTGAAATTCTGGAGCTCATTGTCCTAAAACAAAAATCTTCTTTTCTGTATTGCACTGCCTAACCAACCTGCTTTCTTTTTAGATGCTTTTTGCAGCTTCTTTAGCTCCCATAAGCTCTCTTGAAGGAACATGCCACATTTCACAACACAGTGCTTCTGTTCTACCGTTTAAGGCTGTAACTTTCTAGCTGTTGTTGCCCTGAATGTGTCAACTCTGTCAGTGACTGATGACTTTTTACTGGCAAAGTTCACATTAAGGGGTAAAGCGCTGTACCTGTTGGACGCCATGTCACTTTTTATTGGTGTTTCTGTATTTGTGCTCACTGTGATTGGCCCCCAGCCTTTGTCTGCTTTGATCTATGTGCTCTGATTGGTTCTTTGTCCGTCACTCATTAACAAGTGCCTCAATACATCTGCAGTCTGTAAGTGGAGGAAGTCTTTGCGAATGTAGTGCTGATCTGAATTCAAGATAATATGTATTCGGTGTCAGAAAATCAGAATTTAGAGAAGCTGTTATTTAGCACTTAAATCCACACTGGCTGTAATTGTATCAGCACTGCTGTTCTCAGAGACTTAGCACATGATCCATCTGTAGTTTTTAATGATCTTACTGTGAAATATTGTGTCTGTCGCAGTGTCCAATAGTGTCAGGCTGTGGTTATACCTGTAATTTCTTTAACATTAGTCACTCCATAAATTCAGCTATCTGCTATCCAGTCTGGTCTGGATGCACAGGTCATGTTTCAGAAACTTTTTCCAATCTTTTGATTCTTAATCTTATGAAATTTGTACTTTTATAATCAAGAAAAAAATTGCTTTAAAATGGCTGGTTAAACCATAGCCTCAGTGGTGACACGTCTCCTTTGTAGCAAACAGCAGTTTTTGTCTGTTTTGTGTTTTGTAAAGCAGAATCTCAACTTTCCTCCTCTCATCCTTCAGTAAATCAAGCACTATCATGAGGCCAAAGGTCCCACCTCCCCTTCCACCCAAGGTACGAATGATTCAGCTCAAGGTTTATTTTGGATCACGGTTGTCTTGAATTCTGCTTAATGTCACTGAAAATGTGAGGAAGTTATGTATTTCCTTTCAGCCCAAGTCGATCCGCTCGTCCCAGCAGCAAGAAAAACATGACGACAGCCAATCACACAGCGAGGACGACGGCGGCGGGGGAGGGACCATCAAACGCTGTCCGGTCCCGCAGACGGCGAGCCCTGCCAAGCCCGCCTCCAACGTCCCGCCACGGCCCCCGCCCCCGAAGCTGCCGCCCCACCGCCGCAGTAGCCTAGGTAACGAGAGCCCGAAGCACACGGACGTGGAAAACTCTGCCCCAGAGGATGATGGGAGTTTTAGGCATTTCTGGGAGTGGCTCCACACGCCTCACACAGAGGAGGAGCTGGAGGAGGCGTGGGAGGTGCTGAAGGAGGTGAAAGAGGAGCAGGAAAAACAGGAGGAAAAGGAAGAGAGTAAGAGCAGCAACCACGTAGTCCGGTAGTGTCGCAGACCCCGTGGTCCCCATTAGTCCTGGCAGTCCTGATTTTTTCTGTCCCATGAGTCCGTGACTGACTTTGAGACCTTTTGTTTGTAGTTTTCTCCGTCCATCAGCTCCTGCTTAATATACGTGTTTGTTGTGGGTTTTTTTTTATTGTGAAGTCCAGTTGGTTGTTTAACCCAATCAATCATAAGCCAATAGTCTGCTACCACTCCCCATGCCCCCCGTCTACTTAGGAGGAAGAAGCAAGAGGAGAAAACATCGTCCTGATTGGCTGATCAGAACTCAGGCAGCAACACATGATGTGATGCGACACCAGAGCGATAAATCAGTGATTGAAGTTCTGTTCAGTTTTGTTTCTGTGTGCGGTTCTTCTCATTATTTGATTCAATTTGAATCAAATAAAGTACTAAATTTAACTTTGAGTACTAATCAAACCCTTCAGGAAAAAGCAGAGAAATCCCAGTTTTACTTCCAGTCTGATGAGGACAGTTTTTAAAGGCAGAATGAGTAGGATCAATTCTCAGAGAACCCGGCATATCCATCACCATCAACACAATAGCTCTGAATTCTTCAAATCTGATGGCTTTCATCCGTTGGGATGGAGGAGCCAATGTTAAGTTTACAAAACACAACCTACAAATCTTACTCGTTGTGCCTTTAAGAAATGCACAAAACAATATCCAGCATTTCAAACGATTCCACCATTCCCATAAGGTCCACGTCAGATCATTTCCAGTGCTTTTATATATTCTAGTTCACATTTTCATGACTTCCACTAAAAGAAAAGGGCATTTTATAAAAATCACAATTGTGTAAGTTCAACCTCTTTATTTCGGTGCATATCTGTGACATCTGTGCCGTTCTGCCAACCATGACAGGAAATGTTTTCATCCATAGTGAAAAAAGTCATTATTTTACCATTTATAACTGCTGAATCTTTCAGACAGAATAGGGATATTTGTTGGATACTTGCTGGAGATGCAGAGTGGTTGAGGGGAACTGATCAATATTGACGTCCATCCTGTAGCTTGTATGTGTTGCATTAACGCCTCCCTGCGCTCATGACTTTATTTGATCCTCTGTATTCTTCCTGCTAGTCTGCTCCCTCCTTCCCTCCCTCTCTGCTCCCAGTAGTGTGTTTGTTCCAGTGTCTTCAGTCCTGCAGATTAGACTGTACTCATTGAAATTGACTGTATGTATTCAGTGTCAGTGTGGGCGGACTCTGCTCGCAGCATTTTCTGCAGCATAAATTCACTGTCTCTGAGTTTTTCTGTCACACACTGAGTTATGTTTCTGTCCTTGTAGGAAACGGGCTGAACACAGCTCCACATGGTGGGGAGAGGGACAGTCCAGCAGACAGACAGTCCACCATGCCCCCTAGTGTCCCCATACGGAAAGACAAGAAGGACGTTCCGGTAAGCAGACCTTTGCTCTGGGACCTCCGGAGATCTCTGAGGAATTTCCTGCGCTGGATGTCTTCAAAAAAATTGCTTTTATTGATCAAATCCCCTAATAATTGACATAATGCTGAGGAAAAAAAGACAGGCACCATGTCAAGTTCCTCACCTGTTTGCACCTATGTAAATGAGGAAATATGCAGATTTGGTATAAAATTTGCAAATGCACTTTTTGCAAAAACATTCAGTTTTTACATCGATAACAAAGGTAACATTCACACAGTTACAGATAAATTATTATTTTTAGATTTTAATATATATCATTATTAAAATTTATTTATTTTGGGATGCTGTGACAGACCAAATGTATAAAAATCCCTGACAATTTTTCAAATAAATAAGAAAAAAGTAAGGGTATTATATAAAGCAATAAGCAAGCAATTTATCAATTTAGTTCCTCTCCTTATGCAAAAAAAAGCAATTTGCACTAAGCTGCAGCACGTTATGCCCCGTGTTTGTGCTCTAATGTAAATACTGTAATATCTTGTGCAAATCAAACCTTGAGATGACACACAACGGCTGGAAGTGATGCACAATTCATGCTCTTTGTCTGCAATCCAGCCTTTGTGAATTCACCCCTGAGCTTGCAGGACATCTGGGCATTTGTAGGAAATATTCTTGCTGTCACAAAAACTATGGGATGTTTTGTTTTTATGTCATCATTCAAGAATCACCATCATCCAGTGCTGACTGACTTTGTGTTTGTGTTTTTGCCTTAGAAGCCGATCAGTAACGGCCTTCCTCCTACACCTAAAGTCCATGTAAGTCACTGTCTCTTTGTGATCTCCTGTTGTATTTCAAAGGAAAAGTGTTTTTGATATAGGTTGTTTTACTCTATGAACTGATTAGGTGTTTAAAACACACTGTTTACTCCTTCTGAAAAACACTCAGAGGTAAAATAGAAACACATTTATATCATAATCTCCTCTTCTCATTCACAGATGGGTGCATGTTTCTCCAAAGTGTTCAACGGCTGTCCTCTGAAGATCCACTGCGCCACTTCCTGGATCAATCCTGACACCAGAGGTAACCTGTAGGAAACCAGATACAGGATCAAACCAGCCTGACTCTTTCAGGAAGTCACTGTTGTCTAAGGTGAGCTGCCTCTTTGCGCTTTGTGTTTCAGACCAGTATTTGATATTTGGAGCTGAAGAGGGAATCTACACTTTAAACCTTAATGAGCTTCATGAGACCTCGATGGAACAGGTAAGACTGGAGATCATGGATAATAATAATAATATACTTTACAAAACTATGTCATCTCATGTGTTTAAATTCCATGCAACTTATTTCCTGTCATGTTAACGCATTTTTGCATTTTCATTTAAAGCGCTAGTGAGTAACATTTCAAAGGATCTGTGAACAGAAATGAAATATAGTGTTCATGATTGTTTTTATAGGTGTATTATCATCTGAAACTGAGGATCGATGTGTTTTCTTTAGCTTAGAGTGAGCCCTTCATATCTGCATAGAGAGCAGGTGTCTCCAGCCACAGTCTGACTCTGTTGCTCCTAAAATAGTGTTATTTTGGAATAGATGACTTCATGTTTTTACACGTTGTTACAGTGTCGGGAAGGTAGGAGGGGAACTCATCCAACTAACACCAACACTATTTGGATATGTTTAGGAAAAGAGCATGGTTTAAGTTAAGTAGTCAATGTCACTAAGTCAGTAGTTGACTTTTAGTTTCACGGTCATCACCTGAAATGTACTTGCCCTGAGCGTTTAATGTTACTTTGGTGTAAAAATAAAGGGCAAAAAAAATCAGTAGTGATAACATAAAATCCTTCAGAATATGATGAGTTAATTATCCACTAGTTTGTGAGGCCAGAAAATACATCAGTGGCACTTAAAGACTTAATTATTAAAGCTAGTTATGTTCTAGTTTGCTCATTTTCTGCATCTTATTCTGTCTTGCAGCTCTTTCCTCGGCGGTGTACCTGGCTATATGTCATGAACAGTTGTCTTCTTTCCATCTCTGGTGAGCTATAACATATCTGTGTGATAGAACTCTTCTTATATAAACAGTTTGATTGTCATAAGTGCTTTATACATTTTGATCTTGTCTGTTTTAGGAAAAGCCTCCCAGCTGTACTCTCATAGTCTGAGCGGTCTGTTTGAACAGGCCAGGCAGTTACAGAAGTTACCAGTAGCCATTCCCACACACAAGCTGCCTGATAAGATGATTCCCAGGTAACTCTCCCAACAACAGCTCCAACTTACATTGTCATGTAAATAATTCAGGGTTCCCGCGTTTCCTCAAAATGTCTTAAATTTACTGTAAATTTGCTGTAGGAATTTGCAGATGGTGAATTTATTGCCAATAGGAAAATCAGAATTAGAAAGCCTTTATTGTCACTGGTCACAAGTACCAGCAAAATTAGCCATTAGCCTGTCCACACATATACATTACATACATACAATATGGGGGGTAGGGGTAGACAGGACTGGAAGACAGAGCAGGAAAAAAAATACAGCATAACATGAGAAAAAAAAGGCAACCCCAGACTGAGCTCCAGTAGGAAGCACAGGGAAAAGTAAAAATAAAACACACCTCAGCAACATAAGCACATAATCAGTACATTTAACAACATGAAAAACTCATAATTTGCAACAGGGAGGGAAGGTGGAGGTAGTCCAGCGTCAGCAGGTAGCCAGCCAGACCTGCAGCGGGTTGGGGGAGTGCTTGCATGTCAATATGAGTGTATGTGTGTGTGAATGTAGCTTGTGTATTGTAGACCTGGAGAGTCGCTTCGCCCGGCATCACAATCTAGAGTCTCAGTTCGCAGGATGTCGTAGCGATAACACAGCAAGTTGCCATGGAGACATCCTTGATCAGGTCCCAGACGGAGTCAACAGCAGGTGTCTGTGGGATGTGGGGGAAGGAATGCAAGAGCGTCCCATTGCCCTGCTGTTCCAAGGGAGTTGCTGTTCCAGCGGCGGCCTTGGCCAAAGCCAGTCCTAGTTAAAGGGTGCCGAAAACAGATAAGATTGGGATTGTTTGAGTTTAGGTTGAGTAGCCACATTCCAATTTACACAGGCTTTCTTTGTCCATTCTGGCCTCCAAAATGATCCACTTGCCTTTGCAAAGCCGAAAGCTTCTCCATATTACAGTTTATAGCCACAGTCTGAGCACTGACAGCTCTGCCCACCATTTCAATCATGCCGGGCAGCTTAGTAGGGCTTTTGACCGCTGTCACGGTTTTCTGAATTCTTCGATCAACCAGGGCAATGCCTAACCCAATCAGCAAAAGACCTGTGATCACGGTTCCGAATAGGTAGATGTCTTCAATGTCCTCCACAGAAAGAGGAGCCAGACACACGACCCGCCACTTCTCCCACTCGTCCATCATGTAGCCGGCTGCGAACGTTCCAGCAGGACAGTCAGGTTCCCCCGAACCCAGGCACTTCGTCGAGAAGATGGTGTCAGTTGCATTGAGAGACCAGTTGATCAAATCCTTGATTTTTAGTTTGGAGAGCAGGGCAGAGAGAGTCTCTTGAAGTATAAGACAATAGACAAGAGGCGCAAAAGGGAAGGTCAGGGGGAGGAGAGGAGAGAAAATAATGTGACCGCCTCCGCTTCGAGCCAAAAGAGAAACAATCAAGAGATTTACTGCAATTTTGCACATTATTTTGTTCAGAAAGTGCACTTCTTTGTTCTTCAATTTAAATTGTTGTTGCAAGTGTTAAAGGGCTGAAAAAATGTATAAAAAATTAGATTAATTGGTTATCAAATCAGCCTCAAAAACTCCATAGTGGTCAAACCCTACAACAAATTGTCTATTTTCTACCAAGAAATTGTTATGACATTTTGGGTCTTAAATTATATTTGTTGAGGTCTCAAAAATTAAAATATATATTTTTTTAAAATGGTGCAAGAACCCGGTAATAGTCCTCTACACCCCTCTATGTATTTATTTCTTTGATTCCTCTCAACCTTTTTAGAGAGTTTTCTTTCTCTGTCTATTTACAGGAAGTTTGCAGTGTCCACTAAAATTCCAGACACTAAAGGATGCCAAAAGTGCTGCGTAGGTGAGTTTTAGCAGAGGAGGATTTTATATTTTCTTCTGCTCACTGTGCTGCTTGTTTCATGGCAAGGTCAAAACCGACTTTGTTTTAACTGTGTTAATCTGTCCAAATATCACTGATAACTTGTGTCGCTTCCATGCAGTTCGTAACCCGTACACGGGCCATAAGTACCTGTGTGGAGCCTTTCAGTCCAGCGTCATGCTGTTGGAGTGGGTGGAGCCCATGCAGAAGTTTATGCTCATCAAGGTCCGTCTTTGCTCTGACTTCTCATTTTATTACACAACTCTTATGAAGAGTATACAAGGTTGGTTTATGTTTCCATTAAAAGCTGCTCCCAAGTATATTGTCAGCGCTCCTGCCTTCTATATACACATTAACTTGAATCTTTTATATATATTTCAGTATCATAAGATGAATATACTGTTTACTTCTTTTCAGGAGATATCAGTCGTCCTCTGAGGTAACAGAAAATGCTGATCCGACTTCCCTGACTTACCTCCTGTCTCTTTATCTGCTCGACAGAACATTGACTTCCCGTTGCCGTGTCCGTTGGAGGTCTTTGAGATGCTGGTGGTCCCGGAGCAGACCTACCCTCTGATCTGTGTGGCGGTCAGTAAAGGCACCGAACTCAACCAGGTGGTTCGGTTCGGCACAGTCAACCCCAACTCTACCTCCTCCTGGTTCACAGAAGCAGGTGAACACAGATCTGTGACCAGTTCTGTTGTAGTACGTTAAAGGGAAAGTTCAGGTACTGATCCACAGTCAGTGTGTTACTGACATGAGTACCAACAGGGGAGCAAAGCACTCTGCTGCTGCAGAGGAATCAGTAAAACATGTTTTAGGCACTTAAAAACATCCAGCATCAGTGTAAGTACACGCTGTATTTGGAAGATTTTCACCTCTTTATCTCGCTGTCGTCCATCTTATCCATACTTTTCACCAAGCTGCCAAACTCCTTTGACAAAAACAGTCATTTTACCTCACAGAATATGGGACTTGCTGGTCTCCCACTCCTTAGATTGGTTAGTTATTGTTGTCATAAAACTGAATGAAAAATGAATCTGAACTAACACAGTTTATAACACAAAATATAAAACTAACAATCAAAGGAGCTGTAGACCAGCAACTCATGTTTTCTGCGAGATAAATTGATTGTTTTTGTCACTGGAGTTTGGTAAGGGAGGATAGAGTGATAAAACAGCTGGAAAAGGATGCCTGATGGATAGTTAAAGCAGTGAAAATATTCTAAATATAATGTGATTAGTGATTTTTTTGGCCACCACTGTCTACAGCTGCACATTGTGTCTTTCTAATCTAGTGGTGTGCCAACCATCATCTACTGTAGGTAACACTGGATAAATACCTCATACAGCCCCACTTCAAAACGTCTGAACTACTCCTTAAACTAACTGAGGCGTTATTGTGGGCAGCAGAGAAGCCAAAATAATAGTGTGGCCTCGTCTTTCTCCCTGCAGACACCCCACAGACATGTGTGATCCACGTCACTCAGCTGGAAAGAGACACTATCCTAGTCTGCCTGGACCGTGAGTTTTTTTGTTTTTTGCATCTTGTGCATTTAAACTGCAGCTTCAAATATTCCTTAAAATGTCTTAAAATGTCTTAACTTAAAATCTGGGTAAATAAGGTCTTAAATTGCCTTAAATTTACCATTAATTTGTTGTAGGTGTTGAATTTTCAGATGGTGTGTTTAATGCCAGTAGGAAAACGCATTAATCAGAGATTTACTACAATTTGGCACGTTATTTCGTTCACAAAGTTCACTTCTTTGTTCTTGAAAGTTGTGAAATTTAAGTTAAAGAAAGTGTTGACTGACATTTGTCATGCCTTGAATTTATATCGTTGTTGTTGTCGTAAGTGTTAAAGGACTGAAAACAAAATCATGAAAAATTAATTACCAGTTTGTCTCTGCAGGGTGTATAAAGATAGTGAACCTCCAGGGCAGGTTGAAATCCAGCAGGAAGTTGTCAGCTGAGCTCACCTTCAACTTCCAGATCGAAGCCACAGGTAAAGGAAGAAAAAAAAAAAAATACCATAAATGATATAACTACCAACATAAACATGGAGAGAAAAATGTCTTACCTGTAAAGGAACTTTAAATGTTTATTTTTTTTTTAAAGATTTGTGTAATGGAAGTTAATTCGTACCTCACAGAGAGTCCTGGTTATTGTTTCTTTGCAGTTTGTCTCCAGGACAGTGTCCTGGCCTTCTGGAGGCATGGTATGCAGGGACGCAGTTTCAAGACCAATGAGGTGAGGCCACAGCCTTGATTTCTTCATAACCCGTTAGATTAAATGTTAAATTATTTATCATGTTTGGTTTAGTTTCTAAAGTTGACACAGTTTCTAAGCATGTAAGAGATGATTTCATACAGAAGTTACAGACTGCAGGTCTTAAAATATAAGGTATTTATGTATAAGAAGATTTATGGAGCTTGGCATTAGATTAATAACTTAGAAAATCACATGAATGTCACCCTAAATTCACTGCTTTTGTCACGATTCACATAATATCCCTGTTTTACTTCATGGCTACAATACTTTAAATTTCATTAGCATCCTACTTACGGATGTCTGCATTGCTGCTAACTAGGGGTGGGAAATGTATGTAAAGTATGAACTTTACATACAACTTGACCCGGCCAGAAGCGCAGTGCACATGCCATCGGCCTGGGGAACCTGGGTTCGATTCCCTCCCAGTCCCAGCTACCAAAATGGGCGAGGGTTGCGTTAGGAAGGGCAGCCAGTGTAAAAAAACTAACGTCTACAAGCGGATCATCCACTGTGGCGACCCCGGAAGGGAGCAGCCAGAAAGGACAACTGCTTTATATACAACTTGTGTTTTAAGCTGCATTTTAAATTTCTCAGTGATCTGTGTAGAATATCACAATATATCGCAATACCACAATATAGAAATAATGCATCGTGACTCCAGTGTTGCGTTACGTATCGTATCAGCTGACCTCTGACCTCTGTCGTATGTTGGTCAGATCACCCAGGAGATCTCTGACAGCACACGCATCTTCAGACTACTGGGATCAGACAGGTGAGCAGACACACCTCCTCACTTCATACACAGACACACTGAGGTCTCTGCTAACGTCCTCCTTCATGTCTTATCACCGAAGACATGGTGACTGTAGAGATCCAGACGTAGGGGACAGAGGCCGCACTCTGCCCAGGTACACTCGCTGCTCCATGGCCGCCTCTTTCTGTCATCGATCCATCGGGAGCTTTAAGGCTGTGAGAGAGTGTTTGAGGAAATTCAGCAAGGTTTTCTGGGATTTTACCCGACAACATTGACACCAAAATGATCTTTGTCTGGTCTGATGCTGCAAGCTAATCTTAGAACCGACAGCAGGACATTGGCACATGTCACAAAATTGGAAAATTAGAAGCTGTCGCCAACAACTTTGTTGTACAGACTGGATAATGTTGGTTTCACATATTGTCTCATCACTGAGTCCCTGAGGAAATATCAAGTGTGGATGTGGGAGTTAATGGGAACTTAAAACAGTATTAACTCTTTGAGTGCCATTGACGTATTTTGACGTCATTTAAGATCCAACAGTTGAGTGCCATCACCGTAATAATATGTCAAAGTGTTTTTTTCAGCAGCAGGTCGCCGATCGCGGTCTCAGCCTGTGAGTAATGTTGGGGCTTCTGGGAGATGTAGTCAGAATATAAAGAGACGGTATACACCACAGAGATCAAAACAGGAAGTGGAGACGATTGAGATGAGAGAGCAAAACGGACGGATTCTGGACAAAAATTGGTGATTTTGGTGAAAGTGTCCTCTACCTCTGATAAAATAAGAATGGAACAAGGTAAAAACAAATGTTTTTTTCATGATGAAACAGAGAGTCTCTTCTTTCATTTGAGCTATTCAGTGTTTTCAGAGTCATAGTACAAAATATTCTGTGGGTCTTAAAATATGACTCAAAATGGCAAAAACGTTGGCACTTGGCACTCAATGAGTTAACGGTGATCTCAGGGTAAACAGAATATACTTGTGGAGGGTTTATTGTCAGAACAATTCTGCCTTTTATCAAATAACAGGGCTCTTACAGGCTTGGAACATGTTCTGTGCGGGTGGCTGTCTCTCTGTACATATTGCTGCAATAAATCCTGGGTCTTCATATTTTATTTTACTCATCGTTATATTCATTTATGCCAGACGCAGGCTGGGCTGCTCTGTGGTATTTAAAGGTGAAATAACACGGTTGTGGTTCCCTTAAACTAAACCGGATGCTGCTTGTGCACGCTCGTGTTTACGGCTGTGTTTGTGTTGCAGGGTGGTGGTGCTGGAGAGCAGGCCTACTGACAACCCTACAGCCCACAGCAACCTCTACATCCTGGCAGGCCATGAAAACAGCTACTGAGCCGCACACAAACAGGGAGATGAGCCACTCACGGTTGCAGATGTGGATTCCCAGTGGTTTAAAAGTGCACCGCAGTGTTACATGTGTGTGTGGGTGTGTTAGCTTAGCGTGTTGTAGTAGGGCAGCGGGTTGTGGACACATTTCTGTCAGGACGAGGGCTAAAAGTTTGAGGGAATCTGCACCTTAGCGGAGCAGATAAGAGCTTTCCCTGTGTACTGCACACACCGCATCCAACACAGAAGTGAGACGTCAACACTACTTCTTCTTCTCCTAGCTCTACACATACTACTACTAGTACTACTACTACTACTGCTACTAGCGCTAAAGCTTCACAGAAGAGCCATCTTGCACAGAAACCCTCTCTCCTTTACCGTCTCCCTCTCTCTTTCCTTTCCTCCCCTTTTTTTTACACCTTTATTTATTGTGGCATGCTGTAATTTTAACAACCAGGATGGATTTCCTGTTTTGTTTTGTTTTTGTTTTTTTTTTTTAAAGGATAAAAAGAGAAAACCAGATTAAAAAGCTTTGCCACCTCCGCTAGCATCCATTTCCGATACCCGTCACCCACCACACAAGTGCTTAATTGACCTCTATTTAATTGTTGTAAATATAAATGTAGTATTTTTTGACAGAGACGAACACTAAGAGGACTGGTCGTGTAGATAGGTGTTGTGTATAGTTGCTCTGTACGACTGTGGAGACGAACAGAGAGGCTCGGAGGAGCGAGCTGTAAATTCACTTCCTGGTTCCCTGATCATGTGACGAGGGACAGGAAGCAAATCAGTCTCCTCGCAATCTGATATTACTCTAATAATCCGGAGCTCAGGATTGAACTGAGCGAACGCAGGAAGCAGCATTGATAGGTCACTTTCGTTTTGCATGCGTCGCCATGGAAACCTGCTTGTTCACGCCATAGCAACAGACACTACAGATTCTGCTCGTTTAATTTTCTCTCCTGTTTTGACAACTTCCCTTTCTTTTTCTTTTTTTTAAACTGTTTTAATCAGAAAGCTTTTTATTTTGCTATTTTTATTATTTTTATCGAACCACTGGTGTTAAAAATTTGCACAGAGAAAAGGGTATTTGATAAACAAATGTGATGTCATTATAATATATGACTTTGTGTGTGTGTGTGTGTGTGTGTGTGTGTGTGTGTGTGTGTGTGTGTGTGTGTGGAATATGCACACACAGTGCGTCATGTACAGATCTGGTCTTTAACAAGTGACAGTTGTGTTTCCAACCCGAGGTCACTTGAAAAGAGCACCCACAAATATTAATAAACAAAAAAGATGGATTTACACAGAAGGAAAATCACTGATATTAATTTATAGAGATGTATTCACAAAAGCCTGAAAGGCAGGTGAGGGGAAAGAGTGTTTCTTCTCATTTCTACTGTTCCAAAAAGGACGAAAGGCATTTATGTTTTCTTTACGGTGAGACATGAACGCTTTTAGCCCTGTTTAGAACAACATGACAGACAAAACAAATAATAAAAAATGATCCAAACTCTTTTTTTTTTAGCTGTTTTTAAGCTATGAACACAGGAGAGAAAACTATTCAGATCACTCTTTCTCTCCTGCCTCTCAGGTCGTCTGCATATATTAATCATCAGCCATAATTTCCAGCATTAAATCTATGTGGACTTTGCTCCATATAAAAGTACATTTTCATGACAAATGATCTAAAACATTTTGAATAACCAGTGGCTGAAAACTCAAACCATGGTGTTCAAAAGAGGACAAAAACAGCAGCTAGTAGATGGATAGATGTACTGCTCTGCTGCACACATAGTTGTTTTTTAGCATTAATCAGGAAGAAGAAGAAGAACATAACTTGCATTAACTGTTAAAATGATTATTCTGTGTAAATCCAAATCTTTCTTGATGTTCTTCAACTGGGGCCTTCCTCGCCGGGGCGAGGCCAACATCTGTATAGGAGGTCAAAGGTCACTACATGCATGCAGATGTGCACTGTGTGGCAGTACACTAGCAGTCTCTACAAGCTGTGACACTAGGAGTCGCTTCAGGCGATTATCAGCCCAGTTTAGCTGAAATTAACCGTCGCTAAACCTGACGTCTTGCAGAGCTGAGGGTTCATTCTCGCCAGAATTCATTCATTTCATCCAACAAGTATGAGGTTAAACCAGCTACCAGATATAACAGGAGCTTTTCAGCTCTGTGAAGATGTGTCACTGATTGCTCCTAAAAGGGGACATGGCGTCAGAATGTAACAGCTTTCCTTCGATGACTAAATGTCACCTTTTTTTGTCACCTTGTCTCCAACATGGCAGCATGTCCCAAACGTCCCGACACACTATTTCACTGTTTTTATGGGGTTTAAACCCATCCTCTCCCTGGATTCCAGCTCGTTGTGGTGAATTTAAGTGCAGAGAGCTTGAATCCACTGTGAGGATTTAAATTATTTCTGTACTTTTGTAATCTCTCGTGCATACTTTTCTTGTATAAAATGCCCACAGAAATGTTGTTTTGCAAACAAATATCAGAAGTATGAATCATTTAATTGCCATGTAAGTAAATTTGAAGTGGATTATTATATTATTCCCCTAATAAGGAGCCCTTTGTGGGATTCATGTAACTTCACAAATCAGTGATAAAGGAAATAAACTCGGCAGGGTTTGAGTCACCTTCAGGGCCAGAAACCAGGAGGGAAACTGTTTAAAAAGTGAAACTCAGAGCGTATTACAGGAAGTTAGTAGCATTTTTTTGAATTGTCGACCTCAGATTAGCCACATTCCATCAGGGTTATTTTTCTTAGCAATTTGTGCTCTACCACGTACACTCAGTGGCTTCACATTGACGTTATTAGCCGCTAAGCTGAGTTAATCACTTTCATATCCAGTTTAATTGATTCCTTTTGTTACTTATCGGTTTAAAAAATGCATCACATATTCCTTTACATCAGGAACATGTCAAAGAATGTAAACTTTATTTTACATTTTTGAATGTAATGTCAAAATGAACATTTTTAAGGCCATTTGTAGATGAAACAAAAAAAAAAATCTGATTCGAAAGAGTCCTTTTGTTGACTTAATAAATGATCGGAAGATGAGAAATTAATATTAAAAGACATGAATGAGAGATTCTACTAAAATATTTTCCCCTGAGGATACACACTTAGATTTTATTTTGAAATATCATAGCTCAAGCCTAAGAAAAAAGTCAGACAATTCTTAAAATCTCAAACCTTTTTTTTTTCTCTTTAAATTTTACATACAGATGTTTCTGTGGGATTAAACGATGCTTCTGTGACTCCTAATTTCTGCTGTCATCTTAATCTGTAATCCCCTGAAGCAGGTGCCAACGTGGCTTTTCCATCTGTCCTTCTGTGTTTCAAAAAATTCAAAGGGTTTGCTTTAAAATGATGCAGACACCAGATGATGTGGATTTTCTAAATGTCAAACAAAAAAAAAGTAAATTGGTGTGAAGATCATTTTCCATGCAGTAAAACCGTCTGATCTGGAGCTCTGAATAGATTAAAGCAAACACAGATGAGCAGTTTTATTTCAGGCCTCAGTCTCCTCTGTTCTGTCGCTTTCACATCACTTTTGTCTTTTCGTTTTTCATAATGCAATGCACACGTTATGAAATGTAAATAGTGTAAAATAAAAATGGGTTTGTTTTACATACTGTATAATTGCCTATATTTTGTTTCAGAAGTGTAACAGATTTATGAGATGACAGGTTAACACATTAAAAAGAAGGAACTCAACCGTTTTGGTGTGTTGTGGTGTTTTTTCTGACGGGCAGCAGAGTGGAGGACATGAATTATTAGTGCAGGCTGGCTCACTGGGTGTATTACAAACATGAATGCTGTTAGTAACACGTTTGTTTCTATATGGTAAAAAGTGTAAGGTGTTTTTTTTTTCTCCAACAGCTGAAAGAAGGTCACAATCATGAACTGCACCGTCACCACCGACTGGCAAGAAAGGTTCGGTAATTAAGGCCTCAAAAGGATATGTGTTTTTGTTTGTTTTTACAATTTAAACATACACTGTGTCTAGCACAAGGGGTGGCGTGGTGGTGTAGTGGTTAGTACTGTCGCCTCACAGCAAGAAGGTAACGGGTTTGAATCCCGGGCCTTTGCATGGGGGTTAGGTTAATTGGCTAAATTGTCTTTAGGTGAGAGTGGTTGTCTGTCTTCTCTGTGAAAACGTGAAATACATTTTGTCCTATGGGTACTAGCAGGTAGTGCTTTATGTCCCTCTCGGCAGTTCGTAGTTTTTTATAGACCGGAAAGTCATGGAAGCCTCCGTATGAGCGTCCCGCTCTATGTAAAGACAGATAACTGATTCTTCACCCAGAAGGATACGTCAGATCGTTGGCATAGGTTATTTTTACAATTGTTCATTTTAAAAACAAGATATTTATTTTTACATTTTTTTCTGTTGAATTCCAACTGGAAAATGTATTTTTGGTTGTTGATGGGTTTAATACAATATGAATGGAAAACAACCAAAAATATTTTTAAATAAATTCTAATTTTTCTGATTTAAATTTGATAATATATATGTACATAATGTAATATAATATGTAGGTAATTATAGAAATAGAGATTTTTAGAAATATAAAGTATTTTATAATATAGTTATGTATAGTTACATATTTATACATCGTACATATATACAGCAACAACATGTCAAGTAATTTAATTTATAGTAGACCTTTATTGAACCTTTTTATCATTTTATCATCACATTCATCTCTTAACAAAACAGTTGTTCAATGTATATCTATATCTATCTATCTATATATATATATATATATATATATATATATATATATACACACGTATATGCATGTGTATATCTATATACGTATATATATGTATATACAGTATATATGTAAATACAGTATGTATATATATATATATATATATATATATATATATATATATATATAGTATTAAAACAAATGCTTAAACCTCCACATATAATAACAGTGTAATGGTTGTTCTCCTGACTATATGCACAATATAATGTCTGGATATAGCTTAAGACATGATGCAGACTGGCAGAAAGTTGAAGTGGAGAGAAACCCACAGAAATTTGACTTTTGACCACCTGTTAATATTTAACCAATTAAAAACAGGCTCTCTTATTAGGTTTGTGCATAGTTGGAAAGGTAACAAGGAAGAAGAAAGGTGTTTATTGTCTGAAAGACTTGTAGAAACTAGAGGTAGAGCAGAGCTACTGACAGGATGGGGTTGGACAGTGTCAAACTACGCCTCCTAGTGGTCACATTTCAAAATCACATCTTCATTTCACAAAAAGCCTGATGTGTTCTTTAACTTATAGTCACAGTAAATTTAGATGAATCAAAACAAATGCAATCCAAGCACCTTGATCTCGTAGTGTTGTGTAAAAAATTAACCAGTGCTGTTTTCGTTCAAAAAAAGAAAAAGTGCTTCCCCTCAGTATGAAGGTTAAGGGCAGGACTTTTGTTATTCCAGTACAAATCATATTTAGAAATGATGAGAGTAGCTAAACACTGAACACCCGTACAGCATTTATATATATAACGTATTAGACTGTAGAGAGCGGTGTTCATACAGCTGTGCCACGGTTTATCTCCACCATTTTGGGAGTTTTCCCTGGCGTCTCATGTTCACCGTTGTTTTGGTTTTCCAGAGTTTTCTCTTTCTTCTCATCGCTGCTCCTGTAAGAAAGAAAGAGCAGAAGGGGGATTTGATTCATCTTTCACTCATTTCACCCAGTAGGCGACACCAGGTCTGTTTAATGAAGCCCATCCGAAATGACTTAAACTTGCATTCTCTCCACCAGCCAGCAGGGGGCGATACTGGTGGTTTCAAGAAGAAGTCTGTTTCCATTCATTTCTATGGGAAAATGACCATTTTCTCTCCCTCCTTACTTCTGTAAACACTATAAATATGAGTTTTTGGTCTCATTGGTTAGTTTAAATCATATTTTAATACATCAGAGTGTCGATTTAATGAATTATGGTCAAATATATGGTGAAAATAACACAAAGCTTTGGGGTGTGGCTACTGTGATTGACAGGTCTATGCTGTCATTACATCCTGAAGAGGAGCAGCTGACGGTTTCTTTCATCTGAGGAGATACTGGCACCGTTTACCGGTAAGTAACGTTATGTTGAGCCACAATTAGCATTCCAATTAATATCACCGTTCATGTGAATTATGAAGGCTTGTATCAAACCAAGCTAGCTTGCTAGTGCTAGCGTTAGCTGATGATAAAGCGGTTTATATGCTAATGGTACTGGTACCATTACCAGGCTGCTAACCTGTGTTGCATGAGCCACTCCCTAAAACTTTATGTGTGATGTTCACCATATATTAGACCATATTTACAGAGGTAATACACCAGGAAAGGAAATTGTCATTTTCTCATAGACTTCAATACAAACTGGCTTCTTTTTAAAAACCGCCAGTATCGCCCCCTGCTGGCTGGTAGAGAGAATGCAAGTTTAAGTTACTTCCGTATGGGCTTCATTGTCATTGTTCACAAGCCAACGGCTGACGATAGCTCCGTCCACTCTTTATATACAGTCTATGTTTTCACATCACATCAGGTCAGTCCTGTGCATATTTCCGTTCTTACTTCTTCTTGAAGAGTTTCTTGAATGAGCTCCTGAAGCCTCCTTTGTCCTGCTTCCGACTCCTTTCGCTGAAGGGGGTGTTGTGGTTGCCCTCCTCGGTCCCGCCCCTCCACTTTGACTCGTCCCCCCATGACTGGAATCCAGAGTCCTGGTGGGGTTGAACGCAACATTTCATTTGACACCAAATGGCTCTTACAGACCGGTCAAGATATGTTGATCTGTTGGCAAACCCACAATGCTGAGCAACCCGTGAGGGTCATCGTTCTGTTTGTCGACCTCCACTCTGTTACCCAGAGGGCTGTGGATCTTACGGGATGGCGTGGAACACCCTTTGCTGCCTTTACTGCCCTGGCGCTCCAGCTTGGCATGGCTGCCCAGGCCCAACCTTTGGAGGTGGTCGCCTTCGCTCATAGTGTTGTCCATCTGCAGGCCGTTCAGTGACTAGAAAGCAGAGAAGACATGTTTACATGGAGGAAGTACTCAGAATCTCTCTAAGTGAACACAGACCATGCTCACCTTGCTCTTACGCTGGCTGGCCTGGAGGGGGCGATGCTGATTGTGGCGGCTCATCACAGCTTCATCTGGGGATCCATATCCTCGGTTGGGCAGTTTGTAACCGTTCCCGTGACTTCCACCATTGCCAAAGACATTGCGGGATGTCGACACATTTGCTGCCATGGCGTGATGTGACATTGAGGGCGCTTTGGGACACTTCACGAAGGCAATGTCGATGGAGGAGTCTGAAGAGGCTGAGGAGCAGCGTTCGAACACAGAGACATCATGAAGGGATCCTCTGTCCTCGTCATAGAGGCTCTCCATCCCTGGAGAATCTGGAGGCAGACGGAACTCCCCAAGGGCGTCGGCCAGAGCAGAGCCTGGTTGAACCTGATGGAAGTCTGCAGGTCTGGAGGGCAGGTGATGCTGGCAAGACATGGACCTTTCAGACACCTCGCTCTCTGGGATGCTGCCAAGACCTGAAAGAAGTGTTGGTTGACTGATGACTGCTGCAAAATCATTAAAGTTGCACAGGTTGTCTGTTTCTCCCGAATCCCTACATGGGATACACTAAGTGGCATTATGAAAACAAAAGTATTGACATAGGGCAGACACCTGGGTGCAAGAAGCTGCGGGTACCCTGTTTTGCTGACTGAAGACAATGAGATGTACTTTGGAGTTAAGGGATTGCTGATATTCATAGTTCAACTTAAAGATTTAAATTATATCCATCTCCTATTTCTTCTCAAGACTTGGCAGACCATCCTTTACCAGGGTAGACCAGGGTTAATGCCCTGTGTTTGACAAGCATCTTTAAGCAAGAGACATCAAACCAGCTGCTTAAAAGAGTTCAGCATGCTACAAGTGGAGATAGCACTTCACACTTTCAGACGATCTTAGGCTTGAATGTGCCCACTTATGGCGCTTTTCCACTACACAGTAACGGTACGGCATGGTATGGCCCAGTTTTGGTGCTTTTCCATTACAACTGAGTACCTCATAGTACCTCCTCGGCATGGGCGTGGTCGTCATATGGCAGCGCGAAACTGCCATGACCTCATTTACATCCAACACAGAAAACCAGGAAGAACAACAACAACAACATCTCAAACAATGGGGGACACTGAAGCGATCTTGTATTTGTTGCTCGCTCTGTGACTTTTTGTCCTTGATTGACCACGCCGTTGTCTTCTGCGATGTCATTTTCTCGTGTAACAATAGCGAAGCAGTTGCCGGTTTTAAAAATGGCGGGGTCGAGTTGTGTATGGCTTTTACAGTCAAGTCAGATGTCGCACATCCAATTATGACACTCGTTGGCCAATCAACCATACCGCGCCTGTGGAAAAGCGCCATTAATGTGCTGGAAGTAGCTGTGTGAAGGATGAAAACTGACAATTTTGTGTGAGAGCTTGAAGGTTATGAGCTTGAGGAAGTTCAAATGCTGACGAGCACTACATTTCAAGCACACTGGCTCCTCCCAAGATCAGCCTGATACCACGCCCAGCAATCATTCCTGATCAAACAGAATCCATTTTAAACAGAAGCCTCTGTGACCACGGACCTGATGGCTTGTGGTTCCTTAGATCCAGCTCAGGGTTGAAGAATGGGAGCTGGGAGGGCCACTCTGTGCTGTAACAGTGAGCTTCAGCATCCTGCTCCCAGTCCTGGAAACAACGAGGCTGCACCTGCTCCAGGAGACGCTGCTTGCTTCGCTTCACTTGGTTGGCGTGTTCTCTGTGAGGGAAGGACCAATCACATTAGAGGCACAGCATTCATAGCTTTACCTATGAAAAGTACCGCACACTTATTTGTATATATGTATATATATATATATACATATATACAAATGTTCTAGACCATTGCTATGGAAATATAGCTGTGCCATCTGATTTTAAATTTGAATTTCTAAAGCTTTTTTTAGCATCAAAATAAGACTTTGAATTTCAAAACTATTAAATTCCTTATTTCTGACATTTGTTCCTCAATGATAAAATAAATTAAGTGTAAAAAAATGTCTCAAAATATTCAGTTTTTAAAGAAATTAATTTAAAGAAATTTTACCGCTGGGAAAAAAAATGTCAGAAATAAAAATGCGTGCTCAAAGAAAAACAGCTTTAGGAATTCAAATTCAAAATAATTAAGATTATTGCTGATTATTTTTTGATTGAGATGTTAAATTCCTGTTATTTCCGGACCTTCCTGAACAGAACATGTGTTTTAGTGGTTGTTTGTTATTCTGGAGGTCCAGTTCTCAGTGAGGTCCAGTGTTCTGGCACAAATTTGGGTTAAAAAGGTGAATTCAGTTTAAATTCCTCACTCCTGTTCAAAATGAAGTGACGAGTAGTGAATTCAGTGAGAAAGAGGGAGTCCAGATAAAGTGAATGAAATGATGCTGGAGGCTCTTTGAGACAAACAGCAGGTGGAATAATAAGTTAAGATCTGCACATCCCACAAAATCAATGGATTTTATATTATTGTGAATTAGTGGCCTAATGCTTATTTTATGGGGGTTGAAGCCCCAGGAAGAACCAGGAAGTATAAAAATGGGGGTGGGTGAGTGGTCAGGAAGCTGCTGTTTGAGCCCCTTTGTCAAACCAGAATTTTGATTTATTTTAATTTAACATCCATACTGAAGTAACGCCACTTCTGTATTTAATTTAATCCAATCCACGATCTTTTCCTAAACATAACTAAGTAGTGTTGTTGCCTACACCTCGCCAAGTTGTTTCCTCAACATTCGTTGGAGAATGCACAAAATACTAACTTCTGCTTCCTGTCTACCAACAAATAAGAAGTTAGCCTGCTAGACAGTTCAGAACATTAAAGTACTCACAACATGGCACTGTTGCAAGGGTACGGTGAGCCACTGCTGTTAGCTTGAATCCCACTTTCCACCGTCTTTAACAGCTGCTTCATGGTCGACCTGCAGCACAGAACACCTTTCACTGTCTGTTTTGATGTGTGGCATGTTATTTCTTTTGCAGAGTGGGGATCCTGACCTCTTCACCTCCTTATGGTTGTGCAGCAGAAGCTCCTGGTTGTGCTGGAGGAGGTGGTGGTACTGAGTGGTGAAGGACCTGAACTGCTGGATGCAGACCAGCAGCAGGTAGTAGTCTGGGTGGTCTGCGTTGGTCTGCCTCAGCAGCCCCTGCTCACATAGAGAGAGAGAGACCACTGACTTATTTATCTTCACACATCTTCAATGACATATTAAACTTCATCATAACGTTCCTTTATGTTTAATATTTGATTATATTATTGTTGTTTTCTCCATAAATTTATTGCTACATGTATGAAACAGGATGAGGTTTCAACTGTTTCTTTCTCCCTGTTAAAATTTTTTTTGGGGAAAGTTGATGTGAGGGTCGTTTGTAAAGGAAGGACAGAAGGTTTTTTGCTTTAAATTTTGTGAAATTGGACTATAAAAATAAACTTAATCTAACCTGCAGCAGCAGCAGGTACTCAGGGATCCTCTGGACCGGCTGAAGGAGCAGAGTGTGGAGGGATGGTTTGGATTCATCGCCCATTATTTCACTCTGAAGGAGGCAAAAACGATGGAAGGACAACATTGGTTAGTACAGCAGATATAAGCTAGGTTATGCTAAATGTTGAAGCTAAAAGACACTCTTGGGATGCTGTCCTGCATCTCCTCCTGTCTCTTTTTGTTTTACCTCCAGCAAGGCAGAAGATTTCATGGAGGCAAGCATGGTGACGACGGAGAGACAGTCTGGGAGCTCCTTCAGGTACGACACGTAAAAGTCCAGGAAATCACTCTGTGGGACAGATGGAGACATGAGAGAGGTCTGTCTGGGTTTATATGTCCATGCATCAACTTCCTCTGCCTCCTCCACTGGTGCAGTGTGTGGATAGAAAAAAACATTTATATTTTATTGTTAATTTATATGACACATGGTTTAAAGAGGCTTAAATGTA
Source organism: Synanceia verrucosa (assembly GCA_029721515.1). Classification (NCBI taxonomy): domain Eukaryota; kingdom Metazoa; phylum Chordata; class Actinopteri; order Perciformes; family Synanceiidae; genus Synanceia; species Synanceia verrucosa. Next base: position 22,419,096 of record CM056562.1, read on the forward strand.
TGTTCCTGCACTTTCGTTCTTTTTGTATAAACTGTATATATACTATATATAAATATTTTTTTATTTATTATTTTACTTTCTCTTAGTATAACTGTATTTTTGCCTGAAATGTCTACCTCTTTTTTTAAAACCCAAACTTTATTTTTCTTTACTATCAATGGATTAGCACATCTGGTCTATATGCATATATCTATATTCTCTTTATGTAAAAAAAAAACAAATAGATTGTTATTAGAGGATTCCTTTTTATTTGTTTTATTTTATTCTTAGTAAAATATTTTTAGTACTTTAATGTCCTCAGAATATTTACTTTTTCACACTCTTGGTATTACTGTGGCAGATTAAATTCCTCTTTTAAGTGCAGACATGACAGGTTTTTATCTAAAAATTATGACATAAGCATCAGTGTTCAGTCTCTGCAGAATAACTGGGGTCCAGTCTTTCAGAGATTTATCATTTGTGAGCTGAGGATTCCTCTGTGATCCTTTTTCTTTCATCAGTGATAACTGGAGTTATTGTTGTCTTTGTACTGCAGCTGTTTCCCAGCTCTCAACATGGCTCCGCTGGAATTTGACATTTCATTTAATGTTCGTCACGACTGCCAAAACATTCAGATTCATTATGAACGGCCGGTCATGAGATCAAACCTTTTGACCTCTCCACACTGACTGCGGGCTGGGAATATATATTTTTTATTAACAAGCAGGCAAACTGTTCTTGTTGACAACAGCCAAACATGAAAATAATCATAAATGCTGGATATCTCTGGTATTTCTGTGGATACTTTAACAACTCTATAATAAAAGAGACCTCCAGTTTACACAGAGCCGATTCAACTCGGTGGTGTTGCATTATACCAAAAGATCCCTTAAAATATTTTGTCGTTCAAAATCTTACAAAAAAGTCCAAAAAGATAATTGATTTGTTGCAAATGTCAGGATAGAGCTGATGAGCTTTATGAGCTGCAGCTTTATTCAGATTCTCTTTGTAGTTCACCTCTTTACTGGTGAGCCTCATAAACACGTCTCCCATGATGCCTTGCCACTGGCTCTTGAGCACACGCTCCTGCAGGGTATGAAGGAGATTCAAGTGCTGCTGGATCAGAAACCTCAGAGTGCTGGGAAACGGTCTGAAGACGACGAGAAAGAAACAGAATTAGAAAATAAGCAAATTATTGAGTATCTGCAGGATATAACCAGTGAGTTATTTATGGAGGTATAACTCTGATGATGTATTTTAGCATCAAAATCAGACTTCTTCCATGCATTTTTATTTCTGACATTTTTGTCTCAATGGTAAAATAAATTCACTGTTAAAAATGTTTCAAAAAGTTTTTAAAAATTCAATATAAGGAAATTCAACATCAAAAAATTTAGCAAAAATTGATGAAAATGAAATAATAAAAATGATTGCGCCTCTAAACAACATCCTACCCGGATGTTGTTTTCATCTATTTTTCCACTGAATTTTTTGCAGTTGATTTTTTCAAGCCAAATTTGTGGTTGAATTTTTCTTGACACTGAATTTTGAATTTCTTAATATTGAATTTTTAAAAACTGAACACTGAATTTATTTTATCATTGAGGGAAAAAAATGTCAGAAATAAAAATGCATGCTACAAATTTGATGGTTTTGGAATTCAAAGTCTGATTTTGATGCTAAAAAATCAGCTTTAGAATTTCAAATTCAAAGTCAGATGGCACAGATATACTTCTGTATTTATTCCACCACTCAGTGTAAGATGTTATCAAGTATGTGCAAAGTCTTTAATCAAAATGCTGCTAAAATATAATTATTGTTGTCCAGTGCTCTGGCTCAAATTTCGGTATAAATAAGCGAATTCAGTTGAAATTTCTCACTCCTTTTCAAAATGAAGCGCAGGGAACTCTCTTTGAGACAAACAGGACAGCTGCTTTAATACATTTGTATATTTGCACTTGCAGTTTTCTGACTTATTAAAGTATTGATCCCTATTGGTGAATAATAGGGACAGAAAACACTGTATTTTACTTTGTGTGTCTGATTTTTGAATGTCTCTTAACGAATAAGGAAGCATGAAGGACGTCTCCGTGTTCTTCTGTACAGCAGCTTAACCAGGTTAAACAAATGCAATCATTCACAAATACCATTTAACCCACTTCTGCGTTTGCACCTTCTCATTGGTGCTGCTGGTCATTGGGAACATGTGCTGCAGCTGGAGCCTTGATTTCATTAGCGAGCTGTGTGGAGGCTTTCATTAAACCAGTATCCTCCGTGTCTCTCTGGTGTTTATAACCTGCTTTTATTTGATTAGTTTATTTCCTCTCATGCCCTCACTGTATGCTCTGAAATTAGATTAGTAGCCACTTCTGGAATAAATCAATAATCTGTGTGTGTTTATGTGGATTTTAGTTAGCAGTGACTGTGATATTTATTGAGTTTATGGTTGTGACATGACGGAGGGATATTTTAAGGTTGGCGATGTCTGGGTTATCCTGTTATGCATGCAGCTTCTTAAATGAATGTTGAGTCTAATCTACCCTCATTTTGATGAAACATTGACTCTTTTTGCCAAACTGTTGTCTTTGTGTGTGCAGGCTCACCGTTTGTCTTTGGTGGTGAGAGCTTCGGATCCGTTAAAGGAGATGTTGGCCTTGAGTAACAGAGACAGGTGAGACACGTAAACTCTCTCCGACTCCAGCAGCTCCAGCGCTACGCTCTGCCTCTTATCTGCACAAAAACACAATGAACTGTAGGTTTTTAGGTAGTTATATATGTGTGAGCTGGACTAGTCCTCTGAAGGTGGCCAGTCCAGCTTTACTTTGCAACTATTTCTCTTCTGGTTGCCTGGCAACCTTATGGTAAGATTGGAAAACTTAAGATCAAGCTACTGTATATTAATAATGTATTTATTAGTGAGCTTCGAGTTTTCCATTTGTTTTCAGTAAATATGCTAAGCTAAGCTAACTGCCTGTAGCCATATGGTACAGCAGCTGTCATTTCCATGCTTCCACATTTACAAACTGTGTAAAAATACATTCATCTAATAATATTTCTAATTCACATTTCATTTGCAATTAAAAAAAGCGACCACGTGATGCTTTCTGCGAGGACTACAGTGCATTTCGATGGACTGAGCATCACCCCTTCAGTACTTTAAATGAAGCAGGCACTATGCTGCTGTTTGTATTGGTTTCGTGTTTCGTGGAAGAAGACAGACCGACAATCATCTGTCCTGACATGGGAAGCAGCAGGACCACCTGTGGGCATAGTAGTAGTGACCTGTGGTGGTGACAGAGGGCAGCAGTGGTATCATCATTAGTTGCATTAACACATATTGTACTCACTGTTTTCTGTCTGGCCGTTGGGAGACTCGGTGTCGTCTCTGCTGTTCTTCCTCTCCGCCCGACATCCTCTGAGCTGCTGTTTAGACTCCTGTTCAGAGGCTTCAACACACAGAAATGTGAGGAAATCACTCTGTCATTTACCTGGTTTGGTGATCAGACATGAATGACATTCACACATAGACTCACTCTGTGTCAGAGTGCTGCTCCTCTGTGGCGAGCTGCTGTATGGTAGACTGGACAGGAAGTGCTGGATGACGCTGTGGTCCGACTGGCTGCAGATGTGGTCATCCCCCGATGCTGTCAGCACATCTGTCTTGGAGCTCTTTCTGCATTCAGAAGATCAATAACAACTTATTTTGATTCAGATACCACAGCACACCTTCAGGGGTCAGAGGTCAGGGCCAACATCGGTGTATATCCCAGTCCAACCTGTGTGGAGTAGAGATGATATCTTTGATGGTTTCTGACTGCAGCAGATCAATCCTCTTCTGCACCTCCCTCTGTCTGCTGGACACATCCGTTATGTGGAACAACGCCACATTCAGCTCCTCCTGCAGACAGATCATACCAAGCAACTGCATTAGTGGTCTATTTCACTCTGAGAGCCACCAGGTCTGACATGGAGGGAAACCTTTCAAGCACAAATCAAGAAGACATGTTTTTTCTTCCAGAGCAACTAGAAGCAACTATCTCTAAAGCAAGGGCAGGTCCCTCCATGTTCTTCTATCCAATGGAAATGCCCATTCAGCAGTGACGTCGATCACCACAGTAGGCTAATTATGACGCTGGTCAATAAGTTTATGCATAATGAGAAGGCTAAAATTAGCTGAGTAAAATATAGAACTGGAAATAAGTAAAAAGGTTAGTACTTTTTGAGTTATTGGGTCTGTGAGTTAAAATTACTGTTTTTGTGAATGAAGTCTGGTGGTGTTTGAGAGAGTGTCAGTTACCCATCAGAAAGGGCTGTGTGATGACGAGTTACATTATATTTAGAATATTTACCTCTGGCAAGGAGATTATATTTTCACCGGGGCTTGTTTATTTGTTTGTATGTTGGTTTGTGGGTTTGGCCGACAGAAGATGCACATGTCTGTCAGTAATTCTGAAGTAAGTCGTCTGAATAGTTGCCTTCCTATCTAATAAATTAAATTAGTTCACAGTTCCAGTCAGATGTTCTAAATCCTGTTACAGCGACTTCAAGAATAGACTGTGTGTGTTTTCACAGCGTCTTCAGCACCTTGAAAGTGTTGAGTGAGTTCTTGAGGCCCATAATCTTATCATCCACATCAGTCTGATGGGCCTGGAGCTTCTCCTCCAGACCGTGGTCCCTCTGACGCAGCTCACACAGCTCCGTCAGGGCAGTGTGGAGCCCCTCGCGCAACTCAACCACCAGGCCCTGCAGCTGCATCACAAGAAGGAGCACAGTGTTTTCAGCAGCATGTCTTGGGGTGCTTTGAGTGAAAAGAGGAAAAATAACTTTGAAATCAGAGAAAGTCAAAGTCTGTGCACCAAAGAAACTCAGTATTCATGTTCTGGTATATTTATTCAGTTGAGCATTTACTCTTAAATTCCTTCATTTTCTTTACTTGTTTAGTTATTTTAAGGCCATAAAGTCTGACAGTTTCTCCATGAATTCTTCTCTCTTTTACTATGTTCGTCTCATCGCTTCTCATCAACGTGCTCTTCCTAAACACCCTCTTCTCTTTTCTCTGTTTTAAGTCCGTGAGTCTTGTTAACATACAACTTTTTTTTGGTTTCGGTGCGTCTTCATTTGGACCTTTGCGGGCAGAACATTTGCTTTTGATGGCCTGCACTTGCCCCTTCATCGTCATTAGTCCTGTGTCTTTTAAACAAATGCAATTTTTAGATTTTTTTTCTCTGCAGCTTGTCGTTCATAGCTGATTGAATTCTTTCAGCAGGGATAACTGAATCAGCTCATGGGAACATAACAGGGGAAGAAGCAGCTCTCTCTCATCAGTCTTTCCATCTCTCTTGGTCATGTGAAAGGCATCAGGCTGCAGACTGAATAAAGCATCTGTCCTGTTCGCCTCCTGCTCTCCTTCCTCTCTGGTCTGTGGTCGACATGCTTCTCTATGTCTTCACACTTTGGTTTCTCTGGAGAGTTTCTCCTCAGTCGATGAGGGGGTCGTACTGTAAAGGACAAAAGTAGTCGTATCCTACATACTGTAAAGCATCCTGAGGCAAATTTATAATATGTAAAATTGACTTGATTTTGGGGGTTGCATATCTAAAGGGCCACAGAATCATAAATTCCTCATAAATCTCATTATTTGATTATACCAGTTTAAGTTTAAATGAATGTTGTGGTTGGACTGATAAGTGAGACCTATTCAGAATTCATTTGAAAACAATAATGTTTAGTTTTTCACGTTTTGTGAGTTATTAATGGACACAGTTTTGTGACAGCTAATGCAAGAAACTTAAACTCAAGTTTCTAAAGTCAAGATTTACCACTACTCAGGTCAAGTAAATCCTGCTTTATAAACATACTTGCACAGTCAGAGATTTCCTGTGAAGAACTGCAAAATAATTGTGAAATAATTGGCCTGATGCCTCTGCTCCTTATAGATAGCTCACTGCAGGGTGGAATATGTTCCCAAGAAAGTGTAAAATTCAAGTTTGCAAGGGTTTGTGCAAAATTTAAATGCCCTTTTTTCAAAACAATTATTTAAAATGACCAAAGCGTTGCCACTGTTGTGTGTTTTCATCATAAACTTTGTCAACTCTTGAAGCTGTATCTGTTTGGCTGATTATGAACCAAAAATTTGTGTGGAAAAGAAGAGTCCTTGTTTACCTGAGCAATCTCTATGCTGTCCTCCTCCTTATGTTCCTCTTTAACTAAAAGAAAAACACAACAAAAACCTCAGTTAGTCATTAGACTTTGTGAAAATGTCAATAGATCCCATCGCGTGATTATGTCATAAGCAGGCTCCAAAAAAGCATGAGTGGATTACATAATAACGAGCTGATTAAAGATAAAAGTGGAGAAAATATAATTTCCCACTATGAACAATGAACCTCACTGTTGTCACAGGGGGAGCTAATTAATTTAATGTGGTTATTTATTGGTTTCTCTAATCCTTTACAGAATTAATGAAAAGGATGTTTGTAGCATTGATCTCACTCCAGCAGCATTATCAATGCTTCCAGAACCTTGTAAACACTGTTCAGCACTGGACTGGTCTAAAACTCCTACTTTTTCAGTCCAGTGCACCAACAACTTTGGTAAGATGAATTCTTCAGCACATGTAAACAGACATTAATAGTATTGACCCAATCTAATAATTCACATATACCTTAAATTCAACCAAAACTCTTATCAGAATTGTCAGACACAAAAGTGCCATAATGTTTCACAATAATTCATAATGAGTATGAGCTTTGAATGCCCAGTTATTTATTTAATTCATTTATGGCCTTCATTTTTTTCATGCAAAATATGAACAGGCTTCATCATAACTATAATAATAATAATAATAATTACAATAATAAATTTTATTTTTAAGGGCCTTTCAAGACAGACAAGGACACTGTACACGGATCAGTTAAAAAAGAAAAAAGTCAACAACAAACCAATAAAAAAACGAAACAACACATGCAGGGAAATGGGGTTAGACTTAGATGGGGTTAAATGGATTTAAAGAGGGGGAGAGAGTCGATGTTACAGATGTCAGGTGGGAGGGCAATGTAGTCTAATGAAATGGTGTGTATGGTATCATATTAAAAGTTAGGCGCAGATTTTCATGCATATCTCTACAAATGACCGGCAACATGAGCTATCGGCAAATGGCCTTGAATGTGAACAGAAGATTTTTGAAATCTGTGAGTTTAACAGGGATCCAGTGGAGTTGCTGTAGGACAGAGGTGATATGATGAAATGAAGTTTTGGAGATGACAGCTGATTTTTGGACCAGTTGTGGAGTTTTTTGAGGGAGACCGATGAGGAGAGAGTTATAGTAGTCAATGTAAGATGTGACCAGGCTATGAACAAGGATGGACGTGGTGTGGGGGGTGAGGGAGGGGTGGAGATGATTGATGTTATGGAGATGTAAATATGCAGACCGGGTGATGTTATTGATGTGAGATTTGAAGGAGAGTGAGGAGGATGACACCCAGGCTCTTAACTTGAGAGGAGGGAAGAACTGAGGCGCTGTTGATGGTGATAGAGAAGCTGTCAGTTTGGGATAATGTAGCTTTGGAACCGATGAGCAGAAACTCTGTTTTCTCGCTGTTAAGTTTTAGGAAGTTTGAGGTGAGCCAAGATTTATTTGAGAAAGACAGTTGGTAAGAGAGGGGGGTGGGAGAGTGGAGTTGGGTTTTTGGAAAGGTAGAATTGGGTGTCATCCACGTAGCAGTGGAAGTGGAGATTGAATTGATGAAATATGTTGCCCAACGGAAGAAGGTAAGCAATGAAGAGGAGTGGATCCAGGACAGAGCCCTGGGGCACACCTGAGGATACGGGGAGGGCTGGGAAGAGAAAAACTACATAGTGTCAATACAGGCTTCGTCAAAAAACCTTTACAACTATTTGTTTTTTGTGGTTCTGTCTCCCTTACAAAATGATCATTTTCAAGCCCCTGGTTCAAAAGGTCAGCAATTTCCATCTGTCAGTGCTCGACATGACCAAAATATATTTCACTTTAATCTAATCTATCATCTAATTTATTACCTTTGTGGCCATAAAGTGATGTGAGTCATGCTTCAGATGTTTTATCAAAGCAGACTGATATGTTTCCATGGTGGAGGTTGTGTGTTCGCATGTGCTTTGTTAGGGTTTGTTATTTGTTGCATCAGGGTTTGTGACAAATTGTCATTTGCCACGGAGGTTTTTATAGTACGTGGAGCTTTGGAGCTTCAGGAAGTGCCTCCTATTGCCATCATGGCTACAAGCTTCTGGAAGGTTTTGAGTGGCTGTATATGATGGATTTTCCTTTTGAATACAGTTCAGCACAGCTAGCTGGTTGTATAAAACCACAATGCTTGTGTCTGTTGCGGAAATGTCGAGGCCCCTGTCAACGTCACCGAGGGTCGTCTGAAATACGTACTTAACATATATTAACATGCATAATTGACGAGGTCTCTCCTGCATTACGTCTCTTCACTGTGACACAGCAACAGAAGGAATATACAGCTTCCCACAATGGAGTCTGTGTCTTTCCGTCAAACGTTATGATGCTATTTCCTCTCACTACTTGGCTTTGTGCTACCGGCCTTCATTGTCACCGGCCAGAAAACGTTGGTGTCTGGATGTCAACATTGAGCCATACTGTCCCAGAGTGACCTCAGACATTAAGACAAATGTGGTTAATTGATTACGATCTGGAAACCAAGAGGGTGTGATCACAGCAGTGATAGGAAAACACATGATGCTCCTCATAATTCCCATTGCAAGTTAATTCAAAGTAATGCCATTGATATTTCAATATATATCATTAAATATAGCTGAGGGACCTTGACAGGATTCTTTGTAGTTATAAATCACTGAATGTTTAACCTGTTAGTGGCCGTTCTGGTTTAATTCCATCACATTTTATTCTATCTTTTATCTGCTATTTAATGTTTATTCCATGTGTGTTTTCATTGCTGATGAACTGTCTTTCATTGTTACACAACAATACAATTTTTGCAGTGTACTGCTGCCTTGATCACTTAAAGGGGAAATGCCATTTTTCTTTTTACAAACTGGACCTTATTTCTGTGATAAAATACTGCCATTTACTCATCCATTTCACTTTGGAGTCATTTAGAGTATTTCTGACAATATTTGGATTTGATGATATCGATTTAAACGGAGTGAAGTCGGCACTGAAATGCAGCCAGAAAATGACACAAACTTGACCATTTCTCAAATAACAGACATTTAATAAGATGGGCTACACTATTACTATTCTCATTTGAGTCTGGAGTTGTCCGTAACGTGAGAAAATTCAATCTGTAAACAGATTCTGCCTGCTACACATCTGTGGCGATGGACCTAACTTGATGACGTCATCGCTGAGGGCCCTGCATATTCATTCACTAACATAGTCGGCTTGTTTGTTTAGAAGTTGCCACTTCTAGCGTTGTGCGACATGGCAGAAACCATTGAGATTGAACATGATCTAGACTTTGAGTATGATGGACGTCCTTATCGTTTTGAGCCTGAGAACAGATGCAGAGGCAGGCAGAGGAACAGCGGGCCAGCGAACGACAACAAACAGTTACAGACAACTCCGGACTCAAATGAGAATAGTAATAGTGTAGCCCATCTTATTAAACATCCGTTATTTCAGAAGTGGTCAAGTTTGTGTCATTTACTGGCTGCATTTCTCTGCCCCCTTCACTCCTGTTAAATGGATATCATCAAATCCAATATCGTCAGAAATACTCCAAATGACTCCTAAGTGAAATGTGTGAGGAAATAGCAATATTTTATCCCAGAAAAAGGTCCAATTTGTAAAAAAAAAACAAAAAAAAAACAGCACTTCCCCTTTAATTTGTGCCACTTTGGTCAATGCCAACTAACCCTTTAAAATGCCAAGTCAAGTCAATCATAAATGTATTATTTCCTGTTCTGTTTTATATAATTTTAAATTAAATATATTTTGCCCCCAAAAAAAGAAGTCGCCTTGGGATATATGACGTGGTGATGTTTTGATTGACATTTTATAAATTCTGAACTAATTTATTGATCACTGAAAAAGTAATTAACAAATAAATACATAATTACGATAACTGTTAGCTGCAATCGAGAAAAACCAACGCCTTTTTTCTGAGTTTCTCAAACGTTGCACCAGTTTTACCTTCTGCCTCATCGTCCACCTTGTCTTCAGTTTCTATTTGGTCATTCTCCATGTTTAGGTATCCAGTCCGGTCTAGTCCAGTAAAGCTTGGTGTTCTGAAGTCCTTATCCAGCTCAAGATGACTGTGGTCTGTTCCTCTGTCCTGTGCTGTGATCACTCACTTTCTCCCCACCAAAGCATGTGAGTCCTATGATTTCTCTTGTGCACAAAAAGGTCCTTGTTTTCAGAGAGTGGAGGGACAGCAGGGAGAAATCAGGAGGAGAGAGAGGGCTGTTTGTTCATCAAACACTCACCACATACTGTAGATATAGAAAGTGTGACTGGTTGTGCATAAATACAGCAGCACTGTTCACAGTTGTAATAGAAATTCCAGTTATTCAAGGCCAGCAGCGTAGATAGATGTGTTACCATGACGTCACACCACGTGTTTACATTGGTCATCATGCAGTAAGTTCATCAAAAGTTTTTTTCCAATAGGTTGACAAGATGTTTTGTTTTGTGTATTTGTGTCAGTTATTTTGACTTCATATTTAAAATAAATGACGAAACCTCCTCACATTCTGTTGCTAATTGGTTCATTTTGTTCACGTTTTTCCAATATTTCCGGCCCATTTTGAGTCATATTTCAAGACCCACAGAATATTTTGTACTATGTCTCTGAAAACACTGAATAGCTCAAATGAAAGAAGAGACTCTCTATTTCATCATGAAAAAAATGTTTGTTTTTACCTTGTTCCATTCTTGTTTTATCAGAGGTAGAGTAGAGGACACTTTGACCAAAATCACTACTTTTTGTCCAGAATCCGTCAGTTTTGCTCTCTAATCACGATCGTCTCCACTTCCTGTTTTGGTCTCTGTGGTGTATACGGTCTCTTTATGTCCTGACTACAAATCCCAGAAGTCCAAAATTACTCACAGGCAGTGGGAGAGTGCGATTGGCGACCTGCTTCCAAATAACACTCAAATGTCGGATTTCGAATGAGGCTGAAATACGTCAGTGGGACTCAAAGATTTAGGATAGATAGATGTCGCTGACGAGACTAATAGTAATAGCTAACTGTAATAGCATTTGTAGATTATTTTCACTTTTTCCTGTAAATATGAGGTCAGAGGTCACAGGTCAGGGTCAGCTATGGAACATCTGTGGCTATTGAGTGCTGACAGCAATGCTGAGCTTAAAAACCAACAGTTTGACTCTGAAATAAAGAGGTCATCCACATGTTAGCCTGATAATAAATGTCCTGTGGTTGACAGAAGCCACTGTTCGTGTGTCTTTACATATCCAGCATCTTATTTCCCTCTGACTGCAGACAGTAATAGAATAGAATAGAATCACTTTATTGATCCCGTTGTGGGAAATTACGTAAAGCCCAGAGACAAACAGCTGAGCAGCCAACATGTGTCTGAAGGTTACATCATCACCGTCATCTGATGCTGTGGTTATCTGTGAGTGTGTTCAACTGTCTGGACTGTCCATTTGCAACGAAAAAAAAACTTTAAAAATCAATTTATTTTGAAGGTCAGGTAACTAACACTTGACATAAGAAACCCTTCTTTTATTGTTGTGCAACTATTTTACCTTATTTATAACATTTTTAATATGATATTCATGTCCCAAGTTAATGGCTTCTATTCCGAGGGTTATTTTATTTTATTTCTACAGAAAGGGGTTGCACAATGAAATGCAAGCTGGAGTCCCTCTTAAAAATATGAAAGCACTCTGTCTGTAGAATTAAAGCCTCAGAGGCAGACTGTCCAATCTGATGTGCAAGAAGACAATTCCTCTGTCCGTTTCCATTTCAAGCTTTTGTTTTATGAAATAGGAAAACCTCAGTCAGACAGTCATAATAATGTACTGGGTTCTTGTCTGAGTCTAATGTAATTAGAAAGAAACCAGAAACAATAAGGGTCACGAAGGAGGAAAGAAGTCCAAAATCTCTGTGTTTCAGTCTAGATACTATATTATACCAATACTAGAAAATATTCTATTTGTTATTCTATGTTATAAGATAAGATTAGCTAATATAAAACTGTATTCACCCCAAAAGAATTTCTTGTGCAACATTTGCCATACACAGTAGGAAATATAAACAGATTAAAAAGGTATGTACAGTGCAGAATAGTGCAAAAAAAATAAAATAAAATAAAAGTTAGAGGTTCAAGTGACTTATGGTAATAAAGTGGCATGTATTGTACTACATTTCACCTTACTAACATATATTGTACATCCTATACTGTATTGTTCTGCTATGTTATGTGTATTATATTCCTGCAGTTGGTATCAACTTGATCACTATATATTAGTCTAATCTTATCATATTGTGCCTTTTTGTATTGTTTTATCGTAAATGCACTAGCCACCTTACGGCCCTTACAATTTGATGTCTATGTCCCGTAGTGGCACATATTTTTAATTTTTTTTTAAATTAATTTATCAAATTAACACAGTAAATCTAATCAATAACTGTGTCAAAAACTATTATAAAAATATTTTTTTTTAATTTATAGAACCACAGGTGGTAGTTATTTTACTTTTTTCGTTTCCATTGTGTTCATGGATATGTAAAGAGAAGTATAAAGTAGATTGTATATAAATACGTAGTATTATTACGGCAAATAGCACAGAGCCCTGAGGTATTTATTCACCTGCAGGCAAAACTCAGGGAATGAAAGCTCCCGTATTTCCGGTTAGGTGGCCTCGTCACGTGACGTCAGTTAGCTCAGCTGACCTAGCTCAGCTGACTTAGCATCCTGCAGTTCTCTGTCTCTCTCAGGTTTGGTCTGTTCAGTCTGTGATGCACTAGGTCCAATTCACAGCTGACGGGGAAATGGAGCGGTACGGATCGGACACGGAGGGGGACGACACACCGCTGCTTCACCGAGGACACGAAGACAAAGTACAGAGAGGTGAAGCTAAATATATATTCATGCAGCTAGCTAAGCTAAGCTAAACAAACTCAAGCTAACTATAACGAACGGATTATTTCCGGTAACATGTGTCTCTCTGCCGCACCGTTTTCTACGTGTTATTGAGGATAAACTTCAGGGGAAAAAAAGCTAACTTATACTCACGTTACTTATTTAACGTGTTCGCTATTCTCAGGTTTGTTTACTCAGCGTGGAGCAATTAGCATGAACACCTGCTCAAATTCAACACGACTGAAGCGCTTTAAATCATTGATTGAAACACGCCACCCTGACTACAGTGTGAGTATTAAATAATCAGCAAATAAAGCTGATATAGTCACTAACATTGGTGTCGTTATTTCAAGGCTAATGCAGACTGTTGAGTTACTGCAGGCAGTACAGGTGTTTACATTCACCACTTAGCCAACTTGTTTAGCAAGTAGGTTTTCTTGTGGTTCTACCAAAGCAAATATGAATAAGACTTTTAATTTAATTTCCAGTCATGGGAATTTATTCCCTCAATCATATCATAAGACAGAGTCTTACGTGTGGACTTGATGAAGCTCTGAGAAACAGAAGTTTTGATTAAATAAATTCGTTTGCTGTGTAAATAGCAGCCACCTGACATAGACACATACACAAAATTGATGCATCATTGTCTTTCTATGAATCTGGGTGAGTAGGTCCTTTCTGATTTTATATGAGCATTATATAAAATAATGGCAGTCCTATCTGCAGGTTTTTGCTCCTTCTTGCAAAATTCAGACTTTTTACAAACGAGTTAAATGGGACAGGATGTGTAAATATACACACTGAAACTAGTCCTTTGTTTAACTACGGTTATTACATTGTGTACATTAGCAGTATTGAAAAAGAAGTACTGATATGAGTGTGTGAGTTATAGATAGAGACGTGAACAGTGTTACTGTACTGTCTCGCACCTACAGTTTATGTTAAATGTTATATAACATTATTTTACAAGTCACAGCTAGAGTTATATCTTCATTTAGTCATTATTACATCATGTAGTTACATGCTATTTTTTAATCATGTTTAGAATTGTGTTATTATAACTCAGTTATTATTCCTTTTAGGGTAATTGTCACTGATAATTATAAAAACTGTGACGCTTTTTAAGGTGGGTATTGCACTGTGAAAATTTCATATTGTCACAATCCTACATATTACTACGCTGTTAACAAAATAAGTTAGACTTGTCTTAACATGTCTTAAGTTAAAATCCGGGTAATTAAGGTCGTAAATTGTCTTAAATTTACCTTAAATTTGCTGTAGGTATTAAATTTTCAGATGGTGCATTTAATGCCAATAGGAATATGCAGTATTCAGAGATTAACTGCAATGTTGCATGTTATTTTGTTCACAAAGTTCACATCTTTTTTTCTTGATAGTGATGAAATTAAAGTTGGAGAAAAAGTTAAGTGTTATGCCTTCAATCTATATCGTTGTTTCAAGTATTAAAGGGCTGAAAAAATCCTACAAATTGTTATTAGAAATTAATCAGTTATCACATTGTTTTTTCCTGCTAAATATCAATATGGGCATCAGCCTCAAAAACTCCATATTGGTCAGGCCCTACCAGAAATAGACTTTTTTTTCTACCGAAGAAATTTATATGACAATTGTGGTTCTTAAATTATATTAAAAAGTATTAAATTTGACTTTTAAAATGGGGCAAGAACCCTGATATTCAGTGGGTAAATAAGGGAAATACCAAAATAAACCTTAACAAAAAGCTGAAGATGTATTTTTAGGTAAGCACAAAAGTTTCCATGTTCTTTCTTCTGTCTTTTCTGTACAGTGAAAGAAAAAAAAAAGCTGTGCTGCCCAGTTTTGCAACAATTGTCATATTAATTGTCATTATTCCTGTGTCCCCCTGCAGCCCCAGCATGCTGTTCATCTCGCTATGGCCTGGCGCTGCTCTCCTCCTTTGGCTTCTTCGTGGTCTACTCCTTGCGGGTGAACCTCAGTGTGGCCATGGTGGACATGCTCAACAACACCCACCAGGCCAGCGACAACCACAGCGGCTCAGTTTGTCCTGCCCATGACAACCCACCACGGCCCAAACATAACCACACGGTGAGTCATCCTGAACGAATGACAAAAACACGCTGAACTGATCCAAACTGGAATGGTTTAATCCCACAGAGGAGCATTTCCTGGAACTCAGTCAGTTGCAAATTACAACCTCACTACTACATGCTGCACACTATACAAAGTCCTGCACACAAGATTGCTTTATCATGTCTTTTTAATTGTTTTATTAAACAGATTTGAAGGCTGAAAGGACCCGTGACTGATAGACAGTCTTGTTTGCAGCCTTCAGAATGCCCCCATGGAAAACAATGGTTAACTCTGAATATGTTTTTCCGTATTTGTCCGTTGCCCATAAAAACAAAACGAAACATGTTAGGATGATGTGAATCAGGAGACCCAAGTTGATGTCTGATATCCAGCAGTTTGTATTGGAAAAAAACTACAGGGGGAAAGGCAGCACATGCAGCAGTTTCTGGTTATTTGTGTGTGTATATTTTTTATTTATTTTATTAACATTTTTATCTCATTCATTAAGTAAATACACAAAAAAATTCATTATACAGTATAAACAACGCTTCCAAATCTGAATGAAAGGGAACATCCATCCATCCATTATCTACCGCTTATCCTCATAGGGTCGCAGGGGGCTAGAGCCTATCCCAGGCGGAAGGCAGGGTACACCCTGGACAAGTCTCCAGTTCATCACAGGACACATAGAGACAGACAACCACTCACACTCACATTCACACCTACGGACAATTTAAATTAACCTAATCCCCATGCATGTTTTTGGATGGTGGGAGGAAGCTGGAGTACCAGAGAGAACCCACACAGACATGAGGAGAACATGCAAACTCCACACAGAAAGGCCCCGAACCCGGTACCTTCTTGCTGTGAGGCAGCAGTGCTAACCACTACACCACTGTGCCACCTGGTAAAATAGATAAATAGTAAAAACATACGAGGCTATTTTGTGAACATACATATGTACCAATGTCAACAACAACAACTACA
This sequence comes from Synanceia verrucosa, assembly GCA_029721515.1. Taxonomy (NCBI): domain Eukaryota; kingdom Metazoa; phylum Chordata; class Actinopteri; order Perciformes; family Synanceiidae; genus Synanceia; species Synanceia verrucosa. The sequence goes on from CM056562.1 coordinate 22,435,201, forward strand.
CGCTTGATATAACACCATTTCCTGCGTCCCTACTTGTGGGTTTTCGGGACAAAGAAACAGACAGCCAGTCATGTAATGTGAAAACCACAATGGCTTCAAAGCTCCTGATAACAAGACAGCAAGTAGTGTGAACTTCAGGCTTCCTTATGTTATATTTAATTCCTAATATAACCCTCCTCCTCCTCCTCCTCAAGGCCAGTTTGTATGACTGGGACTCTGAGACTCAGGGCTGGATCCTGGGCTCCTTCTTCTATGGCTACATCCTGACACAGATCCCAGGGGGCTACCTGGCCGGACGTTTTGGACCCAAATGGCTGTTGGGCATCGGGATTCTGGGAACTGTAGTTTTTACGCTGCTCACCCCTGTGGCTGCTGACCTGGGTGCAAGTTACCTCATCGCTGTCCGGGTGCTGGAAGGCATAGGAGAGGTAGGCGTCTTAATTCTGACACAGAGACTGTTTGAACAGATAAGTGGTTGACTTCCTGTTTGTCTTCAGGGAGTGACCTTTCCTGCGATGTATGCCATGTGGGCAGCGTGGGCGCCCCCGCTGGAGAGGAGCCGACTGCTCACCATTTCCTACATAGGTAAGACAGGAGGAGGGGTATCATCAAACATCAAAACATGAATGGTGACCCTCCGACATGGAGTGGCTTTCTCTAACCCAGCTGTACAATTATCACTTTATAGTGATCATCTTCTTTTCTTAATTGTTGGAGGCCAAACTTGTGATCGATATTTGAGTAATTGCTCAGCCTTTTGAGATCACTCTGAATATCTCTACAAGTGCTTTATCAAACAAAAATACCAAATATTTTTAGCTGCAATTTGAAGGCTGTTTCTGATACTTTATTTACTGAAAATTTGATCAGTAATCCATGTAATAATTCTTAAAGTGGACTCGTCTCTCTCTGTACGTTCAGGTGTTAAACTATGATCGTTCACACAGCTGTGGGATACAGATGTTTGTCCTCTCTCTTCCCAGGAGCCCAGCTGGGGACGGTGATATCTCTTCCTCTGTCGGGTGAAATCTGCTTCTACTTGGACTGGACCTACGTTTTCTATGTATTTGGTTGGTATCTGGTGATTCACCTGCACTGCAAGCACGATTTGAAGCGAGCTAATTTGACTGGTTAAAAAAAAAAAAAAAGATCAGCTGACAGACACCTGGTTTTGATCAAAACGTCACAGCATGGCAACAAACCGTTCTTAAAAATTGAATTTACGTGACAGGAAAGTGCACATGACAAAGCGTCTGATGGCGTTACTGCCGGTCATGGTGATTGGAGCTCTGGCTGGCTTCTCTGACCTCATGTTGCCTCTCCATTGATCACAGACGGTCATTTTCCTTCAGCACTTTTCCAACACTGAGCTCTGTGAGAGTCTCAGACAAGCTGTTTCTATCTGCTCCTTTGTTCCTCTTTGATCGGGGGAAATGATGACTCGGCAAGAAAAAGTGCTCACAGATGGAACTGCTGCAGAAGCACCACTTAATTTACTTGCTTACCTTTATTATCTTTGTATAACAATACATTTAATGTTGTAGAACAAATTTACAGAAAGCAGTAGTCAAAAGTGTAAAAACATAAATGCAGTACAGCATGCATTTCATATAAGGGGAGAGGTATTGCACATCAATTTTCAAAAGCAAAGCTAGTTAATAAGTTAATTGCACAGTTATAAAGTATCATAAACACAATTTATGTGGTTTTCAATACCTCTTTGAGTGCCAGCCATTTTATAAAACAGAAAACGCCTTGTGCCAGTGTTTTTGCCTTTTTTAGTCATATTTAAAGACCCACAGAATATTTTGTACTATGTCTCTGAAAACACTGAATAGCTCAAATGAAAGAAGAGACTCTCTATTTCATCATGAAAAAAATGTTTGTTTTTACCTTGTTCCATTCTTGTTTTATCAGAGGTAGAGTAGAGGACACTTTCACCAAAATCACCACTTTTTGTCCAGATTCTGTTTGTTTTGCTCTCTAATCTCGATCGTCTCCACTTCCTGTTTTGATCTCTGTGGTGTATACCATCTCTTTATGCTCTGACTACATCTCCCAGAAGCCCCAGCATTACTCACAGGCTGTGTGAGACCAGAATCAGTGACCTGCTGCCGAAAAAAAACACTTTGACGTGTTATTATGTCGATGGCAGTCAAGCGTCAGATTTTTAATGACGTCAAAATACGTCGGTGTCACTCAGAGTTAACATGAGTTGATACTCACAGATAGTGTACATGTTTTTCATGTGGACACTAATTTATCCACACATATTTTTCTATTTCTAAACCTCTTGGCTGATGTCAGTGTTAACAAACACCACTTGTTCTTAGTGGACACAGCAGCTAACATAAAGGTTGCTCTGTGTCTCCAGGTGCGATCGGCCTGGTGTGGTTCATCCTCTGGGTCTTTCTGGCCTTCGACAGTCCAAACACTCACCCTCGGATATCAGAGCGGGAGCGACTCTACATCACCAACTCACTTAAGAACGAGGTAATGCCAGAAACTGTACGTCCTAAGTTAAGAAAACAAGGTTTCATGGGTTTATGAGAAGGTGGGTAGCTTTAGAAAGGTGGGTAGCTTTAGAAAAAAAACGCTTTAGTGCAGTTTCTTTAAAAACTATGAAACACAGGTGAGTATGCAGACATATTAGACAGAAATATTAGGTTGGGCTGATAAATTTGGAACTGTATTGTTAACACATACATGATAAAACCTGTCATTATTTAGCCATTTCTTTTTGTTCTTTTTAATTTATTGTTCTTTATTAGATAACTACATCTTTAAAGCAACAGGTTGAGATGCATTTTTTTTGAATATATAGCTGTTATTAATATGTGAAAGTAGATTATATCCCTATTATATATGACCACACTGTTTCTTCACTGTATTGCTTAGACAGTAGCCGAACATGGCTTGCAGACATCAGATACTATTGTTGCAGACTCCCAGTGTATTGCAATATTTCAGCGTCTTATCTGTCTTCCTCAGCTGTTAACTCACAACACTCACATGACTCTGCTGTTTATAATGAAGTTCAGACGCTGCTTGTCACAGTGTGACGAAGTGTAGATGTTGATTCTTACCATTTTTTTTTTCTGGTTAACACAAAGAATAGCGTGATATAAAAGGGACAGTTTTGGGTGTGATTTATTTATAGTCAGTGTATTAACTACAGACAACCAGCAGGTGGAGAAAAGGCAAAAATGAGAAACAAAACAACCTTTTTATGCAAGAGAGGAGAGGTGGAATAAAGACAAGCACAAGTCCTAAAAAATAAAATATAGTCATATAATTTACTCATATGCAATACAAACTAATCACACAGCTGAACAAAGATAAATGGACAAAAATAGTTGCATTTTAAATTTGTTTATTATCGTTAGATTTTATTGTTTTATATTTTACTTATTTTATAGGCACATGCTTATGCTTTAATTTTATCTTGACCCATATTTTATTTAATTTCTGTACTCGGGGTTTATATGTAATAATTGTACAGCACTTAAGGCTGTTTTAAATACAATACGATACAACTTTATTGTCACTTTAGCATTGAAATATACAAGCACACAAAAAAACAGCCACATGAAATCTTAAGGTTTAAAGGAGGACTGACTGGTGTATGAATTAATTTTTCAATCTGTTGGATTTAAGTGACAGCAGAAGCTGCTGCTCTACATTTAAAACATGAGGTGAGTCGGCAGAAATTCTGTTTACAGATCTGAGCGTACTCCTTTGTGAGATGACTGGAATAGCTCATGACTCCCAGATATTTGTTTGAAGATACTTGTTGATTTTCTGCCTTGTGAATTTTCACTGAGGGCAGCTGACGATCAGGAGGAACGCCAAAAATGATGTCATCTCTTTTGTTTTTCTTGATAATTAGGTGCTGTAGATAATAAGGTGGAATCATCAGTACATAAACAAACTTCATCCTCTGTTTCCTACTTCCTGTGTCTCAGCTGTCCACCTCAGCGGGACACATCCCCTGGCGAGCCATAGCGACGTCCAGACCGCTGTGGGCCATCGTCGTCGCTCACTTCTCCTACAACTGGACCTTCTACACCCTCCTCACCCTGCTGCCGACCTACATGAATAACGTACTGGGATTCAGCATACAGCAGGTGAGAGTCATATAAGGTGTTTTGGTTTCTCACTCAAAAACAAAGATAAAGTTAAGATAAAATTGGGTGACATCGGATGGTGGTATGCTTTCAGCTTCTCCTGTGTGCATCGATCAGGAGGTTTTTACCACAGAGGTCTCCTCCTCCTCTGCAAAACAGACCTGGTGATTAAATCCAGAAAAAACACAGAATACAACACTGTATCTGTTTCTTTTGCACTGTTCAGCTGCTAACTTTAGCTCACCTTGTTTCTCTGATGATGTAAAGCTGCTCCATGAACTATTTGCTGTGTTAACATACAGAGCTGTAATGTCTACCTGAGCAGAGAATGAAGTGGCTTTCCCTCTCTTTGTGTTGTAACCAGAGCTTCATGGAGCTTTGTTGACATCAGCAGACCAGCTGAGCCTTTTAATGCATGTGAGCGTGCCTCATAACAGTGCTTCCAGCTGATGTTTAGCACCCTCTGGCTAATTCTGCTGTTTTCTACCGACATGATGAGAGCTGGGATGACGCACCAGAAACGCTCCCCATCTCACATTTGTCACCTGAGACAGATGTCCCATATTTAAAATCCTTCATCCAGTTAAAATGCAAAGTTAAAAAGTAATAAAAATCGTAATACTGGATAAAGTTAATTTATATATAAAATGATATCAGTGACAGACACCCAAATGAAATGCACCATTAAATAAAGGGACTGATTTCTCCTAGTTTGGTGGAAATATTTGTGATAATAAGTGCACAACTCAACAAAGTATATAACATAGGTCTGGTTGTTTTTCCACATTTTAATGCAGGAAAGTTAATGTGAAACAAATTCAGAGCATCAAACAATCATTCATGGAACTTAAGTTATTTATCTCTTTCTCTTTTCCTTTTCGTTCATTTCACGTGACAAATTAATACTTTAACGATGCTCTTTGGTGGATTATTTGTTCGCTGAATTACAGGAGAAGCTTGGACAGATTCAGAAAAGATGGTTAATCTGATTTTATCAGCATGTGTGATCGTTAGTTATGATTGTGTTTTTAGTTTCCTTGATTTTTTTTGAATGGAGTTCTGCTTCATGACCTGCCAGCACATCTCTGGTGACGCATTTAGAGCAATTTAGAGGTACCGTTACAGAAGTTAACGTGGATTAATTGCGTGAACGTGCTAATTTCGACAGCCCTAATAATAATAATAAATGCTCCTGTGCTCCACAGAACGGCATGCTGTCAGCTCTTCCTTACATGGGCTGTGCTATCATGGCTGTTCTGAGTGGCCAGCTGGCCGACTACCTGAGAGAAACCTGCCTCTATCGCACCGTCAACGTCAGGAAGGGCTTCACCATTGTCGGTTAGAAATTATTCATCATCTTGGTTTTCTTGTCTGTAATTACATTTTAGATATTCATAATAACTCAGAATTCAATTCTTACTGGTATAAATTATATTTCAAGATATCTATAAATTTAATTGCCTCATATAAGATATCAGCATTAATAGATAGACTGTAGATATTACAAGTCATTTAATTCTTCCTCATTAAAAAGAACGTCCTTCCTGGGATAAATGACAAGACTTTTGCCATTCATGTGTATTTAGCTTTGACTACATTATAAATACTTAGACTGAACATTCTAGTTATCTACAGTATAACTTTTAATCGTCGTAACTGCGAGACATTTTATTGTCCTTTTAGATCCACAACACATATGCACTACACTGCATACTCTAACTGTAGATATCATGTGGATATTCCATATCAGGAGTGTTTTTTTTTTTATTTTGGGTATCTGAAATTAAAAAAATGGCTAGTAAGAGTTAGACTGTAGATATCTGAATTTTGTTTTTTCTTACTAAGAATGTTATTGCTGATATCCAGAATGTGTCTTCTAGATGTTAAAAATGTAATGCATCACATGGCAGACGTGACATCATTTCATCCAGGAAGAATGTTGTTGGTATCTAAATGACACCTGAGGAATAGAGTTACAGCTAAAACATAACCAGTCTGTATTTTGTCTCTTGACTTCCTCTAACTCCACGTCAACGCCTTCACTGCTGTTTTTTTGGGCAGGTATGATCGGGCCGGCGGTGTTCCTGGTGGCAGCAGGATATACAGGCTGTAACTACACCCTGGCTGTGAGCTTCCTCACCATCTCCTCAGCTCTGGGCGGAGTGTCGGCCTCTGGCTTCAACATCAACCACCTTGACATCGCTCCCTCGTAAGAACCACTTCTACTAAAAATACCCTCTTAAACGTAACAAGCATAACAAGCATGCTTGTTTACTGGCTCCTCCAGGTGCAGGTAGATGACTTTAATTCAACACTTAGTGGGTTTTTAGCTTAATAACTATTCCAGACTCTTAACAATCCATGTGTTTAGGTATGCTGGTATTCTGCTGGGAATCACAAACACCTTTGCCACCATTCCTGGCATGGTGGGACCAGTCATAGCAAGAGCACTCACCGCACAAGTAAGTAACTCATTTATGAACCAGTCAGCACAGTGAACGCTTATATGCATCACTTGGGACCTGATTTTGGCTGTCTTAATGCATGTGTGTAGCCAAAATCCAGACACAAGTGTGCACTATATTTAGAACATTTTCACTGGTTTACCTTGCTGTGTGGCAGCTACACTGTTTCTGACGGAGATCTGGATGAATTAGTTCAGATTTACTAAAGTAAAATTGCAGTTTTTTTCAATGGACTTTGGTGGCTTTACTGAGAGCACAGACAAATACATCTGCTTCATCTGAAGGGCTTTCTAACGGCTGGGAAAACTGGTAAAAATATTCTAAATGTATTTAAACCCATGTTGTTTTAGTTGTGCAGCTACTGTTTATTTGGTAGTTATGATCAGGACTTTTAACTTACTTACAGGCATGCACGAGGTTAAAATTTAACAGTGCGTGTTTCAAAAGGTCAGGACTCCAGTCTAGGTTTCACATTAACAGCTCTGACAGACTGACACAACTTGACCGTGCTCGTTCATGGGCAGCAGCTACTAAGAGGTCATTCAGGATGTCCTCATGTCCGCCAGCGTCCCTGACCAGGCAGATGGTGTCCTTCCTTAAACTCCCTGTCTAATTGGTTTAGTCAGTACAGGATTAACGTGATAGCATTTGGCCACCAGGGGGCATCAATAGTCCTTCATGGCTTGATGACTGCGGAAACATTAAGGCTGTTATTTACCTCAGTAAGGGCATAAAATGGGAATAAAATACTTTGTTCTATGCTGCTGTATTGTGCTGCAAAGACTATGAGTCAAATAATTACTCAATTCATCTCTAACCAGTTATTTTAGTATATTATAACTACATAAATGAAGGGAGTACATGTATTTGTATTAAATATCTAATTATTAATCAAGCTCATTTTTGTCAAACTGTATGCCCACACTGTGAGGCTGGATGTTCCGTACAACCACTCATTTCACCACTCATTGTGAGCTGTGCTGCTCGTCCTTTAGAACACCATAGAGGAGTGGCAGAGCGTTTTCTACATCGCCGCCTCCATCAACCTGTTTGGAGCGGCGATCTACACCCTGTTTGGACGAGGGACGGTGCAGCCCTGGGCCGTCCACACGTCCTACTCCCACGGAGACTGATACGGAAGACGAGCGCCGAGTCAATGACTCTGATTTATCAGATGGACAGGTATCAATTCAGCAAGGGACGTGATCCAGCTGTGCTGATAATTGTCAAAGTGTGGCTAATTTAAGAGCGAATAACAGCTGTGATGCCCTCGAGGATGTTCTTTGCTGATCTACAGTCACAGCAATGAACAAGTGAAGTGAATATATCTCTGACTAAAATAATCACTTAGCCGACCAAAGCATGCATCTCCACCATACCAGAAATTTACGCCAAAACCAGTGAAATCCCACAAACTTCAGCACAGATTCCTTTTATTTCTGTTTTTTACAGTTAATATTCAGTGAGTTTTCAAAATAAACATTTTACAAGATTAAATCTTAACATATCACAATGGTGTTATAATTTACCGTTAATCAATACACTTGATGATTTTTTTTTTTTTTACTGATTAAAGCTTGAACACATCATAATGTAACTTAATGTCATGTAGCAGTTAGCTCCATTATTTAGCCAAGCACGACTGAGCTGCTAACGGCTAACGTTAACCAGCTCTCCTCCTGCCGATTTCAACGCACATTTGCAAGGAAATTTTACAGGACGCCGTTGACCGCTAGCCCTGACGGTTCTTGCACTACGGTAGAAAAATGAGGACCATGTCGTTTCCAATATTTTGTTTTTGGACTCTTGTAACGTCTCTGGTCAGAAGAAGCTGTTCTTATGAAGATAAGCACTCTGTGACTGAAAAAGGGAACAAAACGTGTTACAGGTTATCTAAAGACATCATGAACTTCATGCTAAATAAGCTATAAAAGGCAAATTAACCTCAGTGTAGCAATCTAAAGCTTTCAATCAGCTGTCGCTAGAGCGCTTAAAAGACTTTTTAAAGTAAACCCTCTTGATTTAGTTTTGTCTTAAGTCTCTTAAAGAAAGATGTCTTCTTTCTCTTGTGGATGTAAAGTTTGGGATAATACACTACTTTACAATCATCAGTGCCAGTACATTGTTGTTTTTAGGTGGTTAAACTGTTTGCCTCCCTAGTCATGAAAAAAAAAATAGCATTTAATAATATCCTCAACACACAGACACACAAAGCTGTATGGACAAATGCCTTAAAGTGAAGCCTCAAAGCTGTGAGAGCAAAGGGACCTTCTTGGTCATTTGGTGCCGTTAACAGATTTCATGTGCACAAATGTGTTGTCTTTTCAGGTTGTGTCCTCTTTAGGTTTAGGTAACGTACTGAAAGTACGAGGCAGTCAATGTTCGGTCTGTAACACTAAGCAGGAGTGAAGCTGTTTGGACACGGACTTCTTAAACTCACAGGATTTGCACTTTCTGTGTCAATTCTCAGGTATTTTACATCTTAAGGACTGAAAAGGGAGTTTTATTTACTTTTTACAGATTGATTATCACTTTGAGGTATGAGTCCTGAAACTGAATTAGATCTATTTTAGAATGATTTCATATAGCACAGTTAACTCCAAATATGGCTGGTGTTAATTCTTATATATGTATTTTATTATATTTGTTTTTATAAAGTTTGCTCTGTATGTGTAAACTGTATATTAGGGTTGCAGTATTTGAAATTATAATCTTTAAAATCACAGCATCTGTTAAATTTCTGTCAAAACACTATTTTGAATTCAATATTGTCTTTTTCTACAGACAAATCACACCATAATCACAAATTTCTTTCAAAATCGTGCAGCCCTAATGTATATAATATATCATGCTGTATGTGTCTTATTCATAATAACCACAGAAGGGTAAATTTCAAAATCAAGCCACAAGGAAAGCATGTTATTTAGGTTATTTTCTTTTCAGTTTAAGATACACTGCCTTATTAAAGTAGTCTAAACAGGTTCAGACAGTTCAGGCTCATTGTTTCCTTAAAGGAATCCTTTCCTTACTGCATTTTATTGTTTTCATTTTGACATAAAGGGACATTTTGTATAATAATGGGTAATTGTAAACTTGTCTTAAATAACTGTCATGTTCTGTAAATCCTTCATCATATATAGATATACTCAAATCTGATGTGTCGGCTCATTATTTCTTCATTTAAACTAAAGGATGTGTTTCAGTTTTAATTATGTGTGCAAGAAAAGAAACTAACCTACAGTCCCTCTGGACTCTTAATTACCTTAAAGGTGCTAAATATGCAATGGGAGTGTTTCTGTTGCCTCTCAACAGCTCTCAAGATGGCGACAGCGAGCCAGAAGCTGACAGCGCTAACAACGATCAGAGCGAAATCACTCCACACCAGAGCTACTTCATTCACTACTCAGGTAGACATTACTCATCTGTACCTTTACATGGACAACAGCTGTTTGATGCTAGAATTAATGCTTTGACTCAACTCCTAAAGGAACAATGTCTAAACTCTATGGGATATATTGGCAGAAATATTAAAAAATCTAAAAAATTTGAAGCGTGCATGGCCCTGTAAGATTGTAACCTTACCCCCAAAACACAAGCAGAGGATGACACCTCCAGGCAGGTTTCACACTTCACCCTTTTTGGCTATGACCTTATCTACAGCGTGCACAATAAGCATAATAATAATAATAAAAAATATTAGAAATTATTAAATAATTTCTAATATTAATAACATATAACGAAAATTTAGATTATATTTGATTCCATTCAAATTTATTATATAATTATTTTACATATAGTTCTGTTATATATTACTGTATGTTATTATAAAGTTTTAAATAATTTATAATAATAATAATAATATATAACAAGAATAACATTTAGATTATTTTAGATTCCATTCAACTTTTTATTATATTATTTTATATATATAATTTTGTTGTAGTTTATTACATATTATCAATAAATGAATTCTATTATTATTAGATTATATATAGTGTATGAAATTTTGATACATTTTATTATATATTATTATTATTATAGATTATTAAACAATTCCCCAGATTATTATTATTGAAATTAAAAACCTAATAGAAAGTTGAATTACACAAAAAAGGAGAAAAAACAGTAAATAAATGATAGCATGTTATCGTAGGAGTATAGGTTATGGAGTGTAAATATTTACACTGTGTACAGAGGTGTATATATGATGTAATATAATATTTACAGTATAACAGAGAAAGTGCAGATAGAGAATACTTTTTAACTTATCGACAGATCATCATATAAATAATGTAATGAGAGGGTTCAGAGCAGGTCCAGCCTTCTGTTCACTTTTACTCATTTTTGGCAGGTGGAGGTGTCCCGTGATGAACTCTTTCCGGTAACGTCTCCAGGTTGTGATGCTGTCTGAGGCGACAGAAGCAGCGGGTGCGCGCAATTACGCAACACCCCCCTCCTGTCCCCGTCCCCGTGTGCGCCAAAAACCGGATCGGTCCTGCACCCAAGCTGACACCGGCCAGCTCTCAGGTACGACACGGTAGTCTAAGATGACATCATGGGTTGAGAGGGCTTCATTTTGTGATGCTGTCAGGGAATAATGATGCGTGTCTTTCTGTCAGCGGCTCAGTCTCCAGGCAGCGCGTTTGGAGGATTTGTTGTTGTGATGGAGGAAAGAAGGCAGGCTGGGACTTAATACGCATCCAGGCGGGCAGATGATATAACATGGCGGAAATACCCGTTAAATCCTTCACACGTTGAATTCGTAGCTGGAGCTGTGCTGTTTTTTTTTTTTTTTTATCCGTTATTTTATTAAAGCGCACTGCGGCAGCTGCCCTGACGTTAAACAGGAGGGATGCGTTGAAGACGCGCATGTAAATATGATCTGTCCTGACACTGAGTTCACCTGTCTGCCCAAGATCAGGTTACTTTAGAGCTGCTGGGCCTCTCTACCTGCTGCAAGCAGAAATCCTCACAAAGCTTATTTAAGAGGGAGACTCTGCAGTGCGCGGGTCAGCTCTGGTAGTCAGGGATGTCACCATGACACTCCTGCAGACTTCACAACAGTGTTAACTCCCCTCTGCATTAACCTGGGAGCAGGGCAGGGTGTCTGACAAATGGCTGCTGCTACACTAACAGATAGGAGCTGACAAAATGGTGGATTGAGGCTGTGGTTTAAGTCTGGAGAGAGGGGACGGTGCCCGGAAACATTAGAGCTTTGTTTGAATGTGTTGGTGCACAGCGAGGATGAAAGAGGAGAGTGGTTAGTTGGATGGTTGGATGGATGGAGAGTAGGAGAATTTGGGGTTTATTGATACCACCCCTAATCTTCTGAGACACACGCTTAAGAAAACATGTAGCAGCTTGAACAGCTTGTTCAAGGGCTGAAGAACTAAAGGAAATAGACTCTTGTCTCCTTCCTCGTTCTGCACCAGTCCCCTATGGAGACATTAACACTCTGTAGTGTTTATATCCCTCATGTGCTACAGTGCATTTGCTCAAAGCCCGTTCAATGCGACAGTTTTGAGTTACAGAAACGCTGCAGCCTCTCAAACTACCTGTCATTTGTTTTAATCACACTTACAACTGCAGTCAGAAACTTTGAGAAAACGTGATTAAAAAGTTGTGGACAGTAGTGCATGAGACAGATGATCTGTGTCCTACTGGAGCAGCTGCAGATCAAACTGTCCAGTGATATTCTGTTAAATCAATGCCTATTCTCAAATGTTCTCAGTACTGTTTAGTTACAAAATACCACAGTTTTGACCTGGCCACCATGTTGAAAACTACAAACTTTCTCATTTTACAGCTAAAAAGTTTACAGAAATATGTTTCTGTAGACATTTCAGGCAAGAAATGGGCATTGTGGTAAGAGAATACTGACTGATATTTAATCTGCCTGCCTGGACAGTTTGATCGGAGTTGACGAGTTTTACGAGCTTGGATTAACAGACTCCTTTGCTCTGATTGGTTGTTTTCCTTCGGTGCACTGAAATCTTGCAAATGACATTAAGAGCACTAGGAGGACACAGAAGAATTACATTTATTCAGATTATCTGTCTCATGCACTACTGTCAGGATACAGCGATCGTTTTAGAAATAACTTCCTTGCTCAAAGTTACAGACTCAAGATTTAAAGAACATTTTGCTGCTCACATTTTAAACCTTAAATACCCATCAACCACAATAACGAGTGCCTGATAACTTTGCCGTACTAACTAATCTAACACTGGCTTCAGACTCTCGCCTCGTCGTGACTCCAGCCAGCTCCAGTCGCTATGGGAAAGGAGAAACTCCACATTAACATCGTCGTGATCGGCCACGTGGACTCTGGTAAGTCCACCACCACCGGCCACCTCATCTACAAGTGTGGAGGCATCGACAAGAGAACCATCGAGAAGTTTGAAAAAGAAGCTGCTGAGGTGAGACGCTGCGGATTTTTCTTTCTTCAAGTCCAGGACCATGAAAGCCACATCGACTATGAGCAAACTAACATGGATTCCTTGTTTCTCAGATGGGGAAGGGCTCGTTCAAGTACGCCTGGGTGTTGGACAAGCTGAAGGCAGAAAGAGAGCGTGGCATCACCATCGACATCTCGCTGTGGAAGTTTGAAACCAGCAAGTACTACGTGACCATCATCGATGCCCCGGGTCACAGGGACTTCATCAAGAACATGATCACTGGGACCTCCCAGGTGTGTAACATGAGGATGCTCAGCCCTTCTGGATGCATGACGGATGCAAAGTAGAAGACGTGAGCTCGTTCACCAGGTTCCTGTTCATGTGTTGTTGTAAACTTGCCGTCTTTATTTCTGCATCTCCAGGCAGACTGCGCTGTGCTGATCGTGGCGGCTGGCGTTGGCGAGTTCGAGGCCGGCATTTCCAAAAACGGACAGACCCGCGAGCACGCCCTCCTGGCCTACACTCTGGGAGTGAAGCAGCTCATCGTGGGCATCAACAAGATGGACTCCACGGAGCCCAACTATAGCCAGAAGCGCTACGAGGAAATAGTGAAAGAAGTGAGCACTTACATCAAGAAGATTGGCTACAACCCGGACACCGTCGCCTTTGTGCCCATTTCAGGCTGGAATGGAGACAACATGCTGGAGCCCAGCCCCAATGTAAGCAGCACATGTAGAGATGGAAACAGATGCTGCTTTGAATTTGAACACAGATTTGCATGACAAAATGGGAAGCTGTAGCTCAAAGGCTAACCAGCTGCTGCGACTGTCAGCCCCTATCAAAGCAGAACTCGACTAACCATTTTCAGAAAGTTACACAGCAATATGGAGGTTAGGTGCTAACATTAGCCACCTTAAGCTAATGGTCACACCAGATCAAGTACAGCTGTCTAATGTGCTTTTTCTTGCTTTTGCTATTTAGAAAAATACACAGTTTAATTATAAAAACTGAGCCAATGGAGCTTTTTGATCAAAATTAAGAATAAATATACTGCAGCTAAAAAAATGACAGTATAGCTCCAATCTCCAAGCAGTAACTTGTTACCCATTATCTACATGAACTTAAACACAAAACACACTTCACAAAACTGAATTCTGTCCTTTCCAGCTGGTAGCAGTAAACATAGAGAGAAAATCAAGTCCAGTGCAGCAGCAGAGGCTTCATTTAGCTTCACATATCGTAACTCTTTGAGTGCCAGCAACATAATAATACGTCAAAGTGTTTTCTCACAGCCTGTGAGTAATTTTGGGGCTTCTGGGAGATGTAGTTGAAGCATAAAGAGACGGTATACACCACAGAGATCAAAACAGGAAGTGGAGATGATCGAGATTAGAGAGGAAAACAAACAGAATCTGGACAAAAAGTGGTGATTTTGGTGAAAGTGTCCTCTACTCTACCTCTGATAAAACAAGAATGGAACAAGGTAAAAACAAACATTTTATTCATGAAATAGAGAGTCTCTTCTTTCATTTGAGCTATTCACTGTTTTCAGAGACATAGTACAAAATATTCTGTGGGTCTTGAAATATGACTGAAAATGGACAAAAACACTGGAACAAGACACTTTATGCTTTATAAAACATCTGGCACTCAGTGAGTTAAAAACAGCTCTTCGGCCCACATGACAAAACAATCAAATTAGCTCCCAGAGACAAAAAGGTTAGAGACCCCTGATCTAATCAGTCACTCTCTTCTATGATGACCATGAGCTTAAAACTGATAATATCTGTATGAGGTGTGTAATATAGTACATTATCTTCTTGTGTCTAGATGACATGGTTTAAGGGGTGGAAGATCAGTAGGAAAGAAGGCAATGCATCAGGAACCACACTACTGGAGGCTCTGGATGCCATCCAGCCCCCCAGCCGTCCAACAGACAAACCTCTACGTCTGCCCCTGCAGGATGTCTACAAGATAGGAGGCATGTAGCGCACCCATTAAGACATGGACTATAGACTCTCCAAACTGACTCTTGGTTAGGTGATTAGGTTTGAAGTGCATTAATGTTCCCTCTAAAGCCCATCGCTGAATGCCCTCTGTGCTCTCAGGTATTGGAACAGTTCCTGTAGGCCGAGTGGAAACTGGCGTACTGAAGCCTGGCATGGTGGTGACCTTTGCTCCTGTCAATGTGACCACTGAGGTGAAGTCTGTGGAAATGCACCACGAGGCGCTGACTGAGGCTCTCCCCGGTGACAACGTGGGCTTTAATGTCAAGAATGTGTCAGTTAAGGACATTCGCCGTGGCAACGTGGCCGGCGATAGCAAGAACGATCCGCCGCAGGAAGCTGCCAACTTCACCGCTCAGGTAGACGCTGCAAAAAGATCTATTTCTAGAAGTGAACTATTTATAGTGTTGAGGAACATTTGTTCTAAAATCTATTTGAAGTTTGTCAGATTTCCACCACACTAACCGGTCGCAGTTTGCAGTGAACGTCTTTGACAGGAAGTACTGTTTTTGTTTTGCAGGTGATCATCCTGAACCACCCAGGCCAGATCAGTGCTGGTTATGCTCCTGTGCTGGACTGTCACACTGCTCACATCGCCTGCAAGTTTGCAGAGCTCAAGGAAAAGATTGATCGCCGCTCTGGCAAGAAGCTCGAAGACAACCCCAAATCCCTCAAGTCTGGAGATGCTGCCATTGTGGACATGATTCCTGGCAAGCCCATGTGTGTTGAGAGCTTCTCTGAGTATCCTCCACTTGGTAAGTTCAACTGTGGACCATTTGTTGAATTTCAGCAGCTTCCCAACACACTTTTTCCACCCATCAAAGGATGTTGTGGTTCCACTGAAAGTTTTCTCAAGTCCCCAGTCTGATAAGTTCATAAACCAAATGTAAAGCCATTTTAGCAACACAGTAATACTGTACTCAGTTTTAAAACTTCATAAATTCTTTAAATAAACCTATATTTTTTTTATTCACAAGTGCAACTGAATCATAAAAAAGATCTGAGAACTCAAGTGTTGAGTTTTTTTTTTTTTGATTGCTGTTGAGTCTGAGTGCACTTGTACAATCCATGGTCCACTTGGCCCGTCAAAAATTTAATCTCAGATGACTTCATGAACCATGCAAACGGTCTGAGACCACAGTTTCCCAAACAAACCACACCAGAGTTCAGTTCAAACAGACTTGACTTGTGGCTTGAGTCCACACTCTGCTATAAACCATCCGTGTGAGACTTCTTCCCTCCTCTTCGTCTCGCAGGTCGTTTCGCGGTGCGCGACATGCGTCAGACCGTGGCCGTTGGCGTGATCAAGGGCGTGGAGAAGAAGGTCGCCACCTCTGGTAAAGTCACCAAGTCCGCCCAGAAGGCCCAGAGGACCAAATGAATGTTGTGCTACTCTGCCGACCCAAAGGTCTCCCAGGGCAGGACATCGACCACCCCACTCCATCCCACCACCGGCTGCTTCAACTTAATAATCAGTGACTGGTTAATCATCACAATGCATCGCAAAAGCATTCGAAGGAAAGAACGACGTTTAGATCTTAAGTCCTTGAGGCGGCACTCCCGACTCCGATTCCGTTGCTAGGTTACCATTACTTACAATATCATATCAAAATGATAGTTTTAAATGTGCACTGTTGATTGGGTTCATGTCAGTACTTCTCTGTGACATTTAGAGGTACAGTAATGCTCTCTGGAGTGGTCTCTTTACATGGTACGTGTTGTCTTGCTTTTAGTGCGTGTTTGCAGCTCTGTAGGAGCCTGTAGCCAGCTCTTAAATCTGTGTGCTTCTGAATAGTAGACTAGTTGTGATTTTGTTTTTGTGTTTAAGCTCTGAAAAGCACTTAAATGGTCCAAATTTGTCCTTCACGAGGGACTCAGGGTAGACTACTTGTTGATTCTTTAAGCACTTTGATTGGCGTTTTGCACTTGCACTGGAAAAGTTTAAATTGGCGTAAGCTACTGCACCTTACGGTAAGATGGCACAAGCCTCTTTGCAACATTAAACATGTTTCAACCAAAATGTTCAACTGTGGTCCTTCAGTCATTTTAGTTTTCGGAGTGTGCGATGTAGAAGTGATGGGCGACAGATGCCTTGAGGATCCTAAGTTTGACAAAAGTCTGAGCATTGTTACGATGCACACTTGTGTACACAAGATGGAGCTATTGGCATAGGAACAAAAAGGAATTACAATGAAAGAGTGATATGGGGCGGGTTTTCCTACTTACTGGAAACTCTCTGAATGTATCGCTGATGCAACAGTTTCACTCCAGTCATTGCAAAAATGACTGGTAGAGGCAGACCACGCAGGGCCAAGAGTCCAGACTCCAGATGCACTAAAAGTAAAACTCCACCTGAGGAAATGAATCAAGCATCTGTGCCCAGATGTCCAGAGAAAAACTTAAAAGAAGAGAAGCCGAAAAGCAACGCCAAGGAACAGAAACCAAAGGTGCAGAAAAAAACAACCCACGCCAAAGAGAAGCCATCTGCACGGAGTGTCTGCAAAGACAAGGCTGCAAAACATTACACAGAGGAGATCAACAAGCAGCAAAGTGCAGCTACAGAACAATCTGAGATAATGAAGACGAAGCCAGCGGCACCAAAGGATTCTCTAAAGACAAAAGCAGCAGCACGCGGTGAGGCCACATTCGCTGAAGAGTCTCCAGAGGAGCGAACAAAGGATGCCATGAAGGAATCTATGAAGGCCGCAAAAGCATGCAATGCTAAATCCAAGTCCACGGGAAATACCACAGAAATTACAATGAAGACGCAGCAAGAGGCACCAAAGAACACCAGGTGTGAAGACAAAGTGAGCTCTGTCCTCTACACAACTCTGGAAAAACTAAAGATTAAAAGAGACAAGAGATCAGATGCAGCAGAAGTCATCAATAAAATAGTAAAAACCATAATTGTGCATTTGAGAGAGAATACTCAGTGCTTTAAAGAAGTAGAAGAACCTCTGCATACTGGAAGTTACTATGAAAATCTAAAGGTACGCAGAGTCCCTGTGGCTTTCAAATGATTATGTCCTTGTATAAATTTTGCATTATAATAACGTCTCTGTGCATACAGATTTCTGATCCTGATGAATTTGACGTCATGCTGCCCATTCCCGTTCACCGCCAAGTGAACATCAATCCGTTCGGAGACGACGGTGCTTTCTACAGCGTGGGACTGAAACGCTGCAAGAGCCCTCTGCAAAAATTTCAAGAGACTGACGTTTTATCTTCCAGCAAAATGCTCAAGGAGTTCAGGGACGAAGTGAAGAAAGCCGTCAAGCAGTGCAAAGGTGAGCATGTAAAGTCTGACGTAATCAGATCGTCCATGCACACAGAACATTCAGGTTGTGTCTTGCTTTCAGACACAGAATGGGAGGTGGAAAAAAAGAAAAAAGGCTGCCCTGCTGTGACCCTGACCACACAAGTACAATCCATCACCATCTCACTGGACGTTGTTCTCTGTATCGTGGTGAAATCTCGCTGGCCGTCTTTCACCAACAAAGGCATTGAAATAGACGGCTGGCTGGGGACTAAAGTAAAGCAGGAGTACAAGCGGATGCCTTATTATCTTGTCCCAAAGTATGAAGGCAGGGGTACAGTGGAAAGTGATGGGGTCCTCGCTAAAGGTGAGTCACCACTGTCAAATTAAGTGTTTCATTATAGACGAGAAAAAGCGTCACACTCACTGAGTATTCTGTCTGCAGATGCTTGGCGGGTTTCTTTCTCACATGTTGAGAAGGCCATACTGAAGAACCATGGATCAGAGAAGACCTGCTGTGAGAAAGAAGGAGCACGCTGCTGCAGGTTCAGAGTTTAAGAACTAAATAATAGTGATATAAATAACACTGCATGGACATTCTTTAAAATAACACCATCTGTACTGTGGTTATACTGCAGAAAAGAGGTGACTAAAAACAAGACAAAAACGCTAAGTCTGAGGGGAAAAAGGTCCTCAAAACAAGTGAAATTATCTGTTCATGCAGCGAGATAATTTCATTTGACAGGATTTCTTGAATTAAGATTGTTAAATCTAGAAATAAGATGTATTTAGAAGGCTTAAAATAAACAGAAAATGCTGGTTTTAACAATAATAATAATAATAATAATAATAATCACCTTCATTTGTCATATACACAAAATTTGTGGTGCCATGTAAGGTGCCCAGGGATTCAGGGTTCAGTGTCTCCTTAAGATAATTGATCAAAATCTATTAAAGTGAGTGAAACAGACTAAACATATAGCATAAATTAAGCAGAAAATGTTGGTTTTAAGATGAGATTATTTAAAAATTAACTTTTTAAACACCTAAAATATGTGAATTACTAAATACAAGCAGAAAATAAGCAGAAAATGCTTGCAGATGTTTTTTTTGAGACAAAAAAAGATAAGGTTGTGCCTGATTTAAGATTGTAGTAGAAAGTTGAAGACTTAAAATAAGATAAATTATCTAACATGTTTAAATCTAAGTTTTTTTTTTTCATCACCAAATGATGTACTGTGATTAGTGTGGTCTAGATAAGAATCCAGAAGCATCTGCTCCTTTGTCTTTGCCTCAGGAAGGACTGCCTGAAGCTCCTGAAGCATCTTCTCAGTCTGCTGAAGGAAAAAGACTCTTCACTGGGTAACTTCTGCTCCTACCACACCAAAACCACCCTCCTCCATGCCTGCTGCTCCAGGACTAAAGACAGCCAATGGAGAGCCTCAGATCTGAGGCAAAGTTTCCAGCTGCTGCTGCACGACTTTGTGGCCCATCTGGAAAAAGGTGTTCTCCACAACTTCTTCATTCCATCTCAGAACCTGCTCAGCGGCCCTGGACAGAAGAAGTGCAGCAGCCTGGCTCGTCACATCAAGCACGAGTGGGCCGAAGGCTTTCCTATTTTCAAGTGACGATGATCAACCTTCAACACACTATGACAATGGAATTTTTATGATTTTTCTTTTTTTTTTTTTTAACATGCTACACTATGACTTTCTTTTCCAATATATATTTTTGCAATATTTTTTTTTTTTTAGTAAATGTAAACTGTTGAAAATGCTTATGACTATTTAAGCGACAATAATTCCATTATGTCTTATATTTATTTTTTTACCGTAACCTAATGTTAATAAATGTTATTATTTGTTCCATCCATTCATCCATTTTCTACCACTTATCCTCCCATAGGGTTTATTGTTTCAAAGAAATTAAAAAGTATGGCTGAAAGTATGGTTATAGGCACTGCAAAATGGTTATTATTCCATTTTTAGTTAATTTTTCATTTTAGAACATTCAAAGAAGTCGTCACCACACCAGGAATATTACTGACATTCTTAAACTTACAATTTCTATATAAAAAATTAATGACAAAATATGTCATAAAGATATCATAATATTGTCTCTGAAGAAAACAATATGCCGTAGTATAGCATGCCATGTAATAATATAGAAAAGCATTTTATGAAATACATGTTTAATAATAATAAAAAATAAAATAAGAACATAGTGCATCATAGTTTCCTATTTGACGTTTTTTTCTTACGTTGTTCAAAACACTATAATAAGTCTTTCTGACGACTTATTTCAACATGCTAAATTTTGAATTTTTTTGACTTTTTCGACATACTATACTATGACATTTTTATGATTTTTGTCAACATGAAATAATGTGGCTTTTTATGAGTTTTGAGGACAAATCACACTATGATGTCATTCAAAACACTATAATAAGTCTTTCTGATGACTTATCTCAACATGCTAAATTTTGAATTTTTTTGACTTTTTCGACATACTATACTATGACATTTTTATGATTTTTGTCAACATGAAATAATGTGGCTTTTTATGAGTTTTGAGGACAAATCACACTATGATGTCATTCAAAACACTATATTAAGTCTTTCTGATGACTTATTTCAACATGCTAAATTTTGAATTTTTTTTGACTTTTTCGACATACTATACTATGACATTTTTATGATTTTTGTCAACATGACATAATGTGGCTTTTTATGAGTTTTGAGAACAAATCACACTATGATGTCATTCAAAACACCATATTAAGTCTTTCTGACGACTTATTTCAACATCCTAAATTTTGAATTTTTTTGACTTTTTCGACATACTATACTATGACATTTTTATGATTTTTGTCAACATGAAATAATGTGGCTTTTTATGAGTTTTGAGAACAAATCACACTATGATGTCATTCAAAACACGAAAATAAGTCTTTCTGACGACTTATTTCAACATCCTAAATTTTGAATTTTTTCGGACTTTTTCGACATACTATACTATGACATTTTTATGATTTTTGTCAACATGAAATAATGTGGCTTTTTATGAGTTTTGAGAACAAATCACACTATGATGTCATTCAAAACACGAAAATAAGTCTTTCTGATGACTTATTTCAACATCATAAATTTTGAATTTTTTTGACTTTTTCGACATACTATACTATGACATTTTTATGATTTTTGTCAACATGAAATAATGTGGCTTTTTATGAGTTTTGAGGACAAATCACACTATGATGTCATTCAAAACACTATTATAAGTCTTTTTGATGACTTATTTCAACATCCTAAATTTTGAATTTTTTTGACTTTTTCGACATACTATACTATGACATTTTTATGATTTTTGTCAACATGACATAATGTGGCTTTTTATGAGTTTTGAGAACAAATCACACTATGATGTCATTCAAAACACTATAATAAGTCTTTCTGACGACTTATTTCAACATCCTAAATTTTGAATTTTTTTGACTTTTTCGACATACTATACTATGACATTTTTATGATTTTTGTCAACATGAAATAATGTGGCTTTTTATGAGTTTTGAGGACAAATCACACTATGATGTCATTCAAAACACTATATTAAGTCTTTCTGACGACTTATTTCAACATCCTAAATTTTTGAATTTTTTTGACTTTTTCGACATACTATACTATGACATTTTTATGATTTTTGTCAACATGACATAATGTGGATTTTTATGAGTTTTGAGAACAAATCACACTATGATGTCATTCAAAACACGAAAATAAGTCTTTCTGACGACTTATTTCAACATCATAAATTTTGAATTTTTTTGACTTTTTCGACATACTATACTATGACATTTTTATGATTTTTGTCAACATGAAATAATGTGGCTTTTTATGAGTTTTGAGGACAAATCACACTATGATGTCATTCAAAACACTATTATAAGTCTTTTTGATGACTTATTTCAACATCCTAAATTTTGAATTTTTTTGACTTTTTCGACATACTATACTATGACATTTTTATGATTTTTGTCAACATGAAATAATGTGGCTTTTTATGAGTTTTGAGAACAAATCACACTATGATGTCATTCAAAACACTATAATAAGTCTTTCTGACGACTTATTTCAACATCCTAAATTTTGATTTTTTTTGACTTTTTCGACATACTATACTATGACATTTTTATGATTTTTGTCAACATGAAATAATGTGGCTTTTTATGAGTTTTGAGGACAAATCACACTATGATGTCATTCAAAACACTATATTAAGTCTTTCTGACGACTTATTTCAACATCCTAAATTTTTGAATTTTTTTGACTTTTTCGACATACTATACTATGACATTTTTATGATTTTTGTCAACATGACATAATGTGGATTTTTATGAGTTTTGAGAACAAATCACACTATGATGTCATTCAAAACACGAAAATAAGTCTTTCTGACGACTTATTTCAACATGCTGAATTTTGAATTTTTTCGGACTTTTTCGACATACTGTACTATGACATTTTTATGATTTTTGTCAACATGACATAATGTGACTTTTTATGAGTTTTGAGAACAAATCACACTATGATGTCATTCAAAACACTATAATAAGTCTTTCTGACGACTTATTTCAACATCCTAAATTTGGAATTTTTTTGACGTTTTCGACATACTATACTATGACATTTTTATGATTTTTGTCAACATGACATAATGTGGATTTTTGAGTTTTGAGGACAAATCCCACTATGATGTCATTCAAAACACTATTATAAGTCTTTCTGACGACTTATTTCAACATCCTAAATTTGGAATTTTTTTGACTTTTTCGACATACTATACTATGACATTTTTATGATTTTTGTCAACATGACATAATGTGGCTTTTTGAGTTTTGAGGACAAATCCCACTATGATGTCATTCAAAACACTATTATAAGTCTTTCTGACGACTTATTTCAACATCCTAAATTTTGAATTTTTTTGACTTTTTCGACATACTATACTATGACATTTTTATGATTTTTGTCAACATGACATAATGTGACTTTTTATGAGTTTTGAGGACAAATCCCACTATGATGTCATTCAAAACACTATATTAAGTCTTTTTGATGACTTATCTCAACATGCTAAATTTTGAATTTTTTTGACTTTTTCGACATACTATACTATGACATTTTTATGATTTTTGTCAACATTAAATAATGTGGCTTTTTATGACTTTTGAGGACAAATCACACTATGATGTCATTCAAAATACTATAAGTCTTTCTGACGACTGATTTCAACATGCTAAATTTTGAATTTTTTTGACTTTTTCGACATACTATACTATGACATTTTTATGATTTTTGTCAACATGAAATAATGTGGCTTTTTATGAGTTTTGAGGACAAATCACACTATGATGTCATTCAAAACACGAAAATAAGTCTTTCTGACGACTTATTTCAACATCCTAAATTTTGAATTTTTTTGACTTTTTCGACATACTATACTATGACATTTATATGATTTTTGTCAACATGACATAATGTGGCTTTTTATGAGTTTTGAGGACAAATCACACTATGATGTCATTCAAAACACTATTATAAGTCTTTTTGACGACTTATTTCAACATCCTAAATTTTGAATTTTTTTACTTTTTCGACATACTATACTATGACATTTTTATGATTTTTGTCAACATGAAATAATGTGGCTTTTTCATGACTTTTGAGGACAAATCACACTATGATGTCATTCAAAACACTATAATAAGTCTTTCTGACGACTTATTTCAACATCCTAAATTTGGAATTTTTTTGACGTTTTCGACATACTATACTATGACATTTTTATGATTTTTGTCAACATGACATAATGTGGCTTTTTATGAGTTTTGAGGACAAATCCCACTATGATGTCATTCAAAACACTATTATAAGTCTTTCTGACGACTTATTTCAACATCCTAAATTTTGAATTTTTTTGACTTTTTCGACATACTATACTATGACATTTTTATGATTTTTGTCAACATGACATAATGTGACTTTTTATGAGTTTTGAGGACAAATCCCACTATGATGTCATTCAAAACACTATTATAAGTCTTTTTGATGACTTATCTCAACATGCTAAATTTTTAATTTTTTTGACTTTTTCGACATACTATACTATGACATTTTTATGATTTTTGTCAACATGAAATAATGTGGCTTTTTATGACTTTAGAGGACAAATCA
Organism: Synanceia verrucosa; assembly: GCA_029721515.1. Taxonomy (NCBI): domain Eukaryota; kingdom Metazoa; phylum Chordata; class Actinopteri; order Perciformes; family Synanceiidae; genus Synanceia; species Synanceia verrucosa. The sequence goes on from CM056562.1 coordinate 22,459,686, forward strand.
CACTATGATGTCATTCAAAACACTATAATAAGTCTTTCTGATGACTTATCTCAACATGCTAAATTTTGAATTTTTTCGGACTTTTTCGACATACTATACTATGACATTTTTATGATTTTTGTCAACATGAAATAATGTGGCTTTTTATGACTTTTGAGGACAAATCACACTATGATGTCATTCAAAATACTATAATAAGTCTTTTTGATGACTTATTTCAAGATCCTAAATTTTGATTTTTTTTGACTTTTTCGACATACTATACTATGACATTTTTATGATTTTTGTCAACATGAAATAATGTGGCTTTTTATGACTTTTGAGGACAAATCACACTATGATGTCATTCAAAATACTATAAGTCTTTCTGACGACTTATTTCAACATGCTAAATTTTGAATTTTTTTGACTTTTTCGACATACTATACTATGACATTTTTATGATTTTTGTCAACATGAAATAATGTGGCTTTTTCATGACTTTTGAGGACAAATCACACTATGATGTCATTCAAAATACTATAAGTCTTTCTGACGACTGATTTCAACATCCTAAATTTTGAATTTTTTTGACTTTTTCGACATACTATACTATGACATTTTTATGACTTTTGTCAACATGACATAATGTGGCTTTTTATGAGTTTTGAGAACAAATCACACTATGATGTCATTCAAAACACTATAATAAGTCTTTCTGACGACTTATTTCAACATGCTAAATTTTGAATTTTTTTGACTTTTTCGACATACTATACTATGACATTTTTATGATTTTTGTCAACATGAAATAATGTGGCTTTTTCATGACTTTTGAGGACAAATCACACTATGATGTCATTCAAAATACTATAAGTCTTTCTGACGACTGATTTCAACATCCTAAATTTTGAATTTTTTTGACTTTTTCGACATACTATACTATGACATTTTTATGACTTTTGTCAACATGACATAATGTGGCTTTTTATGAGTTTTGAGAACAAATCACACTATGATGTCATTCAAAACACTATAATAAGTCTTTCTGACGACTTATTTCAACATCCTAAATTTTGAATTTTTTTGACTTTTTCGACATACTATACTATGACATTTTTATGATTTTTGTCAACATGACATAATGTGGCTTTTTATGAGTTTTGAGGACAAATCACACTATGATGTCATTCAAAACACGAAAATAAGTCTTTCTGACGACTTATTTCAACATGCTAAATTTTGAATTTTTTTTACTTTTACGACATACTATACTATGACATTTTTATGATTTTTGTCAACATGAAATAATGTGTTTTTTTATGAGTTTTGAGGACAAATCACACTATGATGTCATTCAAAACACTACAAGTCTTTCTGATGACTTATTTCAAGATCCTAAATTTTGAATTTTTTCTGACTTTTTCGACATACTATACTATGACATTTTTATGATTTTTGTCAACATGAAATAATGTGGCTTTTTATGAGTTTTGAGGACAAATCACACTATGATGTCATTCAAAACAGTATAATCAGTCTTTCTGACGACTTATTTCAACATCCTAAATTTTGAATATTTTTGACTTTTTCGACATACTATACTATGACATTTTTATGATTTTTGTCAACATGATGTAATGTGGCTTTTTATGAGTTTTGAGGACAAATCACACTATGATGTCATTCAAAACACTATAATAAGTCTTTCTGACGACTTATTTCAACATGCTAAATTTTGAATTTTTTTTGACTTTTTCGACGTACTATACTATGACATTTTTATGATTTTTGTCAACATGATGTAATGTGGCTTTTTATGAGTTTTGAGGACAAATCACACTATGATGTCATTCAAAACACTATAATAAGTCTTTCTGACGACTTATTTCAACATCCTAAATTTTGAATTTTTTTTTGACTTTTTCGACATACTATACTATGACATTTTTATGATTTTTGTCAACATGACATAATGTGGCTTTTTATGAGTTTTGAGGACAAATCACACTATGATGTCATTGAAAACACTATAAGTCTTTTTGATGACTTATTTCAACATCATAAATTTTGAATTTTTTTGACTTTTTCGACATACTATACTATGACATTTTTAAGATTTTTGTCAACATGACATAATGTGGCTTTTTCATGACTTTTGAGGACAAATCACACTATGATGTCATTCAAAACACTATAAGTCTTTATGATGACTTATTTCAACATCCTAAATTTTGAATTTTTTTGACTTTTTCGACATACTATACTATGACATTTTTATGCTTTTTGTCAACATGACATAATGTGGCTTTTTATGAGTTTTGAGGACAAATCACACTATGATGTCATTCAAAACACTATAATAAGTCTTTCTGACGACTTATTTCAACATCCTAAATTTTGAATTTTTTTGACTTTTTCGACATACTATACTATGACATTTTTATGATTTTTGTCAACATGAAATAATGTGGCTTTTTATGAGTTTTGAGGACAAATCACACTATGATGTCATTCAAAACACTATAATAAGTCTTTCTGACGACTTATTTCAACATCCTAAATTTTGAATTTTTTTGACTTTTTCGACATACTATACTATGACATTTTTATGATTTTTGTCAACATGAAATAATGTGGCTTTTTATGAGTTTTGAGGACAAATCACACTATGATGTCATTCAAAACACTATAATAAGTCTTTCTGACGACTTATTTCAACATGCTAAATTTTGAATTTTTTTTGACTTTTTCGCCATACTATACCATGACATTTTTATGATTTTTGTCAACATGACATAATGTGGCTTTTTATGAGTTTTGAGAACAAATCACACTATGATGTCATTCAAAACACGAAAATAAGTCTTTCTGATGATTTATTTCAACATCATAAATTTTGAATTTTTTTGACTTTTTCGACATACTATACTATGACATTTTTATGATTTTTGTCAACATGACATAATGTGACTTTTTATGAGTTTTGAGAACAAATCACACTATGATGTCATTCAAAACACTATATTAAGTCTTTCTGATGACTTATTTCAACATCCTAAATTTTGAATTTTTTTTTACTTTTTCGACATACTATACTATGACATTTTTATGATTTTTGTCAACATGATGTAATGTGGCTTTTTATGAGTTTTGAGGACAAATCCCACTATGATGTCATTCAAAACACTATAATAAGTCTTTCTGACGACTTATTTCAACATGCTAAATTTTGAATTTTTTCGGACTTTTTCGACATACTATACTATGACATTTTTATGATTTTTGTCAACATGACATAATGTGGCTTTTTATGAGTTTTGAGAACAAATCACACTATGATGTCATTAAAACACTATAATAAGTCTTTCTGATGACTTATTTCAACATGCTAAATTTAGAATTTTTTTGACTTTTTCGACATACTATACTATGACATTTTTATGATTTTTGTCAACATGAAATAATGTGGCTTTTTCATGACTTTTGAGGACAAATCACACTATGATGTCATTCAAAACACTATAATAAGTCTTTCTGATGACTTATTTCAACATGCTAAATTTTGACTACGTCATGTTTGTCGACATGATGTGGCTTTTTTAACTTTTGAGAGAAATTACACAATGAGGTCCTTCAAATTACTACAATCTATTATCAATGTTTTATTTCAAGGTTTTAAATTTTTATTTTTATTTTTCCAACTTTTTTTGACTTTGTTTCATGATTTTTTGTCCTGGGTTGGCCAGCTTTTGTCAGATGTGCTGACAGAAAGTTGACCACTTCTGCATTCTTGCTTTGACTTGCTGTTTCAAGCTTTCCTGATAAATGCTGCAGCTGAGCAGAATAACTTCCTGTCAATGTAATATAGAGCAAAGAATCGTCTAGTTATTAAATGCACAGACTAGGTTTGCCTTTTCCACATTTTCATGATATTAACCATCTGCACTTTCTATGTAAACTGTTCCCACAGTTGTTGAGGTATGGAAATGGATGGATGTATTTAATAATTACTGTATCATATGGGAAATATTTAACGTTACCAAACGAATAAATACAGTGGGTACCACATCTCTTTAAAAATGAGAATTTATTATACACATTTCCTTCTGTCTAAAACAAAAATACATTAACAAAATATTTAATGATGTTTAAAGATGCTATGACTGGTGAGTTACAGACAGAAGAAAACATTTTTAAAACCAGGAGCACAACAAAATGAACTGCCACATGATGGATGATAATCCAGAAAAACAGCTTTTCAAAGAAAATAAATGAAAAAAAAAAAAAAAAAACACATCACAGGCAGCATCAGCTTCTGCTTCTCTCTGTTGAGGAGTAAACAGGAAAATTAGTGCCACTTTATTAAAACCAGAAATGTATTTCATTACTTCTGTCAGAAATCAATTTTTGACTTTATCCTCAACACTTTGGTTACACTTATTGTTTTTAAATGTGCTTTAGAAATTAAATTTGGGCTGTCTTGCTTCAGAGTTGTTCAGTGGCTAAAAGTTTAAGAGTTGAAGGCCAAGCGAGCATTTCTGTTCTCCTGGGAACAGAAGACATCGTTGGGAGGCATTAAAGAGGAGAAACTCTGACTATGTACAGAGCAGTTTGGTGCAAGTTGGAGAGCAAGGAGGATAAAACATGACAATTAGCTTGAGTCAATATGGCTGAACTTTGTGGGCAGCTCTCTCTCGAATGGTTCGTCCTTCTTGTTTATTAAACCACATTGTAACACTCTCATGTTGGTTAACAAGAAGGAAAAAAATATTCAAATAGAAAAAGGGTGAGGTCAGAGGTCAAAATCCAAACTGTCTACTTTCAGTGTGCAGTGGTTTGTGTGGACTTACATCAGTCAATCACACTTTAGAATTCCCAGTTATGGCCTCCATCTCTTCCTCCACGATCTCTCCTCCCCCATCCTCCTCCACCACCACTCCTCCCCCATCCTCCTCCTTCTCTTCCTCCACCACCACCACCACTCCTCCCCCATCCTCCTCCTCCTCGATTGCACATGTCCTTCTCCCTCTTGTGCTTTTCATATCTTTCTGCCATGAGCACCAGCTCCACAGGGACCTCCTGCAACAGGATTTACAGATTAAATGCATTTTACTTCACCTTTTATAGAGCCATTTAAATTCAAAAAAGAGCATACTGTGAGACATGCTTCCTAACTATTAAGCACAGTTCAACTCAGCTTCTAGGTTGCAAACACAAAAAGTTTTCCTGATGAAGAGTGGGAAGAACATTTTATGTTTTGGTGGTATCAAGGTACACAGTAAACAAGGATATTTAGGAATCCTGAATGTTCAATATTCAATGGGGATGGCTCGTGTGACGTCGTCGTGGTCCAAAACGTTACTTCCGTGTCCAACCCGCTGCAGTCAATGTAAAGAGCAATGGCTGTAGCCAGGGAACCTGTAACTTTTCACACGATCACATCGTATTTTGCCGACTTTTTTGGCCCACACACTCCATCGTAACATAAACCAGTTACGTTATCTGGGCTAACATTTAGCGCTAATACTAGCTAGCTAACGCTAGCTCCTAGCTCTAGCCTCCATTTAAATGTGTTTTTTATGATTTGAGAGCCAACTTACCATATCAGTTTAAGCCATTTTCTCTTCTCGTTTTCCTCCAGAGGAAATCGGTAATATGGAATTGTTTTATTAACTTCATTTCTGTTGATGCAACAAGGGACACAGCACTGCACCATTGTAGCTCGGGTTGGTTTGGACACGGAAGTGACGTAGCCACTAGCCATCCCCATAGTGTCAGGAACACAGATGCTCTTCTTTCTACATCCTTCCTGATACAGATATGCTACAGCATTTCTGCCAGTGTTGCAAACAGAGCACACATGGCACATCACCATATCACTGTGTCTAAATAACAACAATAACGTGCACCAACCTGTCCTCCCCTCTCCAGGATAGGAATCAGCTCAGGCGCCATCCTCCAGTCTTCTCTTGTTACCAGGGTAACGGCAGCACCTGAGCGCCTGGCACATAAATGCTTTGACATTACAAACTAACCCAAGAGCAGCCAGACGCAGAATAAAGCGACCCGTAGACAGAAACTCTGTCGTCTGTCGCAGAGACTCTCACCCTGCTCGGCCAGTGCGGCCCACGCGATGCACATACTCCTCAATGTTACGTGGGAAATCATAGTTAAAGACGTGCGTTATGTCGAGGACATCCAACCCTCGAGATGCCAGGTCTGTAGCCACCAGGATACGGACTCTGCCTGGAAAGAATCAAACCGCTTTCCTCCGATTACCTTCAAATCCACCTGCTAAACACCAAAACACTAAAGTCTCCTCTCCTCTCCTTCCTGACGAAGGGCAAAGTAATTTCCTGTTACCGTTTTTGAAGTCCTTGAGGGCCTCTTCACGGTCACTCTGCTCACGGTCACCGTGCAGACTCTGCACAGCCATGCCCTGCAGACACATGTCACTGGACAGGTCATCACACCTGACAGGGCATGCAGACAGGGATAGGGGGTTAGTTCTCAGCTGTGGGTGGCAGCTAAAAACAGAATTTATTCCTTTAATAATAATACCTTTATATATATATATATATATATATATATATATATATATATATATATCTCAATCAAAGTGCTTTACAGTAAAACCAATAAAACTTTACTCACACAAGCTTCTTGCCAACAAAGATGAGGACTTTATCCTGAGGCTGCATGTTTCTGATGAAGTCGAACACGTAGGACTTTTTCTCCTCTTCATGAACCATCAAGACCAATTGCTGCACCGTGTTAACTGCCTACAAGAAACCAGATTCCAGATCAGAGCACAGCGTCTTAATTTCCCTTTTTAAACTCTTAACTACACAGAATAATGACCGATGGTCTTCATCGCCACTTACCGCCAGGTCCAGCGTGCCGACATAAACCATCATGGGATTCTTCAGATAAGATTTGGCCAATCGTCTCACACCGGTGGGCCAGGTGGCACTGGATCATGTGAGTTCAGGATGGAAATAAAAGCCATTTTAAAACTGTATGCCGCACATCCTTCAAAATATATCAAAGCAATCAATGAACAATGCAAAAAAAAAAAAAAAGGGGATCAGGGTTCAAAAGACCCATTAATTATTATGATCCTTCTTTACTTTGAGGAAAGATGAATCAGCTTCCAGCAGGGCCTGCATGCTCCTTATGTCCTCATGTGCTGTTTGTTACCCATGTGATGACAAACAATTATTTAAAGGGCGTCATGTTACTCCACTTCTACCTGGTCATGACGGTCTGCCGGTCTGGGCGGATGTCTAGGAGAATCTTCATAATCTGAGGTTCAAAGCCCATGTCCAGCATACGGTCAGCCTCATCCAGCACCTGCTTCCAAAGATAAGGTATGTTTATTAACTGCTCTTATCTATGCTGCCACATAATATGGCAACATCTAATGCTGCACTCACATTCAAACACTTTATTGATTGATGCTTTTATTCACAAGAAACACCCCAGAGAGGAAGAGGGATGTACTGTCAAGTAGTCACCAAAATTCATTGATCAGGAAATAATAGCCATTTCTGCTTCATACAGGTTACGGAAGTCACTGATACGTCTGAAAACACAATTTTGCATCTGCAGGGTTCTTACCATTTTAAAAGTCAAATTTAACAATTTAACCTTTTTGAGAAAAAAAAAGGTCATAACAATTTCTTTGCTGAAAATAATCAATTTATTGTAGGACCCGACCAATATGGAGTTTTTGAAGCCATCATTGTCGATATTTAGCAGAAAAAAAACCCAATAACTAATTATTTTTTATGAATTTTTTTCAGCCCTTTAACGCTTGCAACAATGATATAAATTAAAGGCAATTTCTTTAATTTCACAACTTCCAAGAACAAAGAAGTGAACTTAAAAATAATGTGCAAAATTGCAGTAAACCTCTGAATACTGCTTTCCTATTGGCATTAAACGCAACATTTGAAACTTTAATACCTTTAAGAGAATTTAAGACCTTAATTACCTGAATTTTAATTTAAGACATTTTAAGGAACCTCGGGAACCCTCATCTGTCTCTGAATCAACTTTGTATCTGTAGTGTGTGACTGGTTCTGCTTTGCCTGAGGACTTTCATAAACAAACAGACACTGAGACGCACAGACACAAACAGCTGACCAGGTAGGTGATGGAACTGAGATTGATGAGCTCGTTCATCTGTAGATCGTTTAGTCGGCCTGGCGTGGCGATCACTATGTCCACGCCGCCCTTCACCAGGCTGATCTGGGCTCTCCTGTCCCCTCCACCATAGATACAGATACTGAGGAGGCACAAAAGGAACAGTCATGGTCACACTAATTATTGATACCAAGCTTATGCTGACTAACTTATGATAATGTAGCCCAGCTGGACCTTTTGTAGCCCTTATAGCGGTACTTGTTACACTCAGACTCGATCTGCAGGGCCAGCTCTCTGGTGGGAGTCAGCACCAACATGCCTGGACCTCCTCGCTCAGCTTGAGGACTGTCATGGAAGGACGGACAGAACAAGCACAGTTACCAAGCTGCACACTTCTGAAACAAATGGGTGCTTTCACTGCTTGGAAGAGTAATAGAAAAGGTAAAATAATAGGTTATGAACAGGTCCTGTACTCACACGGGCTGCCCGTCCATGTGGATAAATCCAGGCAGCAGGTAGGCCAGAGTTTTCCCTGTTCCTGTCTGAGCGATGGCGATCAGGTCCTCCCCACTTAGAGTCACTGGCCACGCCTGAGACTGGTGAGGAAAAATCAACCTCTCTTAAAATAGATCTGCAACAACTGATCAGAGTCATTTTTAAAGGAACAAAAAACAAAGTTCTTTTATAAAAGCATCTGAAATGTGAATATTTTCTGGTTCATTTACTCCTCTGTTAATGTCTCTGAGTTATAAACAAAACAAGACATCATCACAACATCATCTTGGGCTTTTAGAAACACTGGTCAACAAAACAACAAATCAATCAATGGAGAAAATAATTAATGGCTTAATCAACAATGGAAAAGTATCATTAGCTGCAGCCCTGTAAATATAGTGTACTGCATATATAGTTATATAACAAAGTGTGAAGAGCAATCTACAGATAGCTGGTTTGAAAAAGGACATTTAATAATTTTAGGGGCATTCACGTCAACAACTTTTAAATTAAGACAGAAAGCTACCAGACAACATACCCAACAGTAAATCAAGTCACATTAACCACAGGGCTACAGTTGTGTAGCGTAACAGACACAGGGCTGGTTGAGCAACTACATAAACTCAAGAGACCTTGGAAGAAAAAAAAAAAAAAAAAAAAAAAAGGAAAACACTCCTCCTGACTGTTACTGTGAAATGAAAGTGGAATCTGAGAGGGAGATTATGTGGTTTCATTTCGCTTGCAGCACAACACTTCAAACCTAGTGACACAGCGAGCAACATTTCCAGCTACAGTCGTGGTCAAAAGTTTACATACACTTGTAAATAACATAATGTCATGCTCTATTGAGTTTCCAGTTGTATCTACAGCTCAGATTTTTCTCTGTCAGAGTGATTGGAACAGATACTTCTTTGTGCAAAAAACATTCATGAAGTTTGGTTTTTTTATGACTTTATTATGGGTCAACTGAAAATGTTCTCCATGGGGTTTAAGTCAGGACTTTGGGAAGGCCATTCTAAAACCTTAATTCTAACCTGATTTAGCCATTCCATTAACACTTTTGATGAGTGTTTGGGGTCATTGTCCTGTTGGAACACCCACCTTAGCCCAAGACCCAACCTTCAGGCTGATGATTTTAGGTTATCTTGAAGAATTTGAAGGTAATCCTCCTTCTTCATTATCCCATTTACTCTCTGTAAAGCACCAGTTCCACTGGCAGCAAAACAGCCCCACAGCATAATACTGCCACCACCGTGCTTGATGGTAGGCATGGTGTTAAAGGCCTCACCTTTTCTCCTCCAAACATATTGCTGGGCATTGTGGCCAAACAGCTCGATTTTTGTTTCGTCCACAGACCACAGACCTTTCCTCCAGAAGCTCTTATCTTTGTCCATGTGATCAGCAGCAAACTTCAGTCAAGCCTTAAGGTGCCACTTTTGGATCCTTCCTTCTTGCACACTTGACTGTGGACACTGACACCTGTGTTCCAGCAGCTTCTAATTCTTGGCAGATTCTTTCCCATTGCACCATTTGTATCCAATGAGCCCTGTTTAAATGGCCTCAGAGAAGTCACCAGCTGTAGTCACACTCTTTACAAGTGTATGTAAATTTCTGACCACAACTGTAAGAGCCTCTGGAAACCAAAGAAAACACGACCAGAGTACTGGAATTACAACATGCACATTGATCCATGTCCTGTGATCTCTGTTTTCATATTAGCACAAAATATATCTAAATGTTGTAAATATCTCTGGCAGGGGATTCTATTCAGAAAAAGTGAAGTCACTGACCATGTAGTTACGTTTCATGAAGAAAAGTTACCAAAGTGAGGAGAAGTGTAGAAAATCCTGAGTCTATTTTTTCTAGATAGTAGGCTCACTCATAACTACTTCAGACAAAAATGATCTTTTGCTGAGATAAGGATGAGTAAATAGCCAGTTAGTTTATTATCCCTTACTAAATTAGATAAAATACTACACAGGAAAAACTAGTAATGAAGTCTGAGTTGCTCATTTCTCAATATATTATGTCATCAAATATTTCCTTTCATTTCTGCTTCTTGGGGAGCATGTATTCGTTAAAAAAAGGCTTAACATTTCCTGTTAAGGTTGCCGTTAATATGAGTATTTCCAAACATGGATCTTGGTAAATGACGGGGATTACCCACGGCTACAGGCAGTGAATGACTAGAGTGAGATGTTGCAGAAATATTTGTCTGTGCAACATCTGACCACACACTGAATAGCACAAAAGTGAGGTGGTCTGTAATTAAGCCACTCGTGCATTTTTCAAGACAGAGGAAAACACTCACCTGAATCGGATCTAGATTTATCCTGTCAGGCACATGCAGCTTGTTGCTTATCAGTGTCAACTAAACATGAATATCAGCAGAAATTTACAGCTCATTGTTAAGTCTGTTGTTAGAATCAGAATCAGGAACATGTTTATTGCCAAGTCAGTTTGAACAAACAAGGAGTTTAACTTGGTGCATGACATGACAGGGTGAATTTCATACTGAAATTAGCAGGTTGACGCGGGATTTTCTAACCCGGGTCAAACTGCCTCGAGTTGGTATTAAGGAGCTTTCACACTGCCTGCTGACGATGGTCTCACTTCAGGCTGTGACAGCTGTTTGCCTGTTTTTTCCTCCCTCCCATACGTCAACACGTTGACAACGTCATCATTACAGATTTAAGTGCGCCGGAACACAGCGAGGTAAACAATGGACAGCACAGACATGAGAACCACATGTTAACGTTGTTGTTTTGTACGTTACAATTTGTCCCTTTTGCAAAGTGTACAAACCCAACACAGTGCTAATAATAATACTAGTACTAAAGCATACTGCCATGATCAATAAAAAGGTGTGTCGATTCGTTATACAAACTGTATGTATATAAACACGGTTCCGTAGTTCCCAATGGGATTCCCCGATCGGTGGGATTTCCCCAGAATGATGTAGGACTAAATCACATAGGTGCTCCTATTTAAGATGATGTCGCCACACAGTTGATTTGTGTGATTAAATAAAATCTCTGTCCTTCATAGATTGGTCTCTGGGAGATCAACAGGAAGACTGATCTTATGAGTGAGCAGCTCTGCAGCTCTATAGCTTCACACTGACAGCCTGACAGGCTGCCCAGGGACTAAATCAGGATGCGACAGGCAGATGCATTGTCATCGGGAAATAGCGAGTCGACGCAGCTCAACACGCTTCGCCTTTCACACTGCAGCCGAGCCAATCCGAGCCGATAAACTCCCAGGTCGACCGCTTGACGTGTGTCACAATGACGCGTCAACCCTTTCACACTGCGCGAAAACCCTGCGTCGTGCAGTGTGAAAAGGGCTTAGACATATAGAGATAAACCTTTATAACCTATATACATATTAAGGTAAATGTAGTGCAGAATGTGGGCTCTTTCATTCAGCAGCAGTATGATTAGAGATAAGAGGAAGACATAAAGTTGGCTCATACCTGAATGGGGGTTGGTTTGACAAAACCGACACGTTCGATATTTTCCATGATCTCTGGATAACGCTCAAAGGCCTCCAGAAAGGTGCGACAGGGATTGGGAAAGGGACGCTTCTCCCCCTCCTCTTTCAGGTCATCCACAAAGATATTGTTATTCTCCTTCCTGTGGAAAAATATAACACAACCAAGAATGTGACTACAAACACACACTGTGTTTATGGTGTAATACAAAACTGAATTGTATTCCAAAACACATGAATATTAAATGCATGGTGTGTGACATTTGAATAAAAGAATATTACTGTGTAAACACTTGTGTACTGAGCTTTGGACCACTGTCAGTCCCTTTTCTTGTATTCCAGCATTGGTCATCTCTCACATTTACTGTAAGGTCATGAAAACTGAGGAACTCAGACAAATCCCAAGACAAGCAGATTTGCAACTGTCTGCATGACATCTTTGCGCACAGTATACTGGCAGTGTAACAGGACACGCTCAGAAAAAGAGGTGGATAAATGCCGCCACCTATTTGTCTGAGGCTGGAACAGCTTCAGAATTGAGGTTTTGCACACCTGTGAATATCTCCTGAGTGTACATTCATGAATATGAAATAACACAGATGTCTAGCATTGTACAAGACAATGTTTAGCCCTCAGAGTGAAGATGATGTGATTAAAAGGCAGATTTACCTCCATTCACTGACTTCCTCTGGTGTGAGCATGGATACGCTCTCTGACTCCATGTAAAAATTCTTCTTCATGGGCGGGACGTCTGGAGGAAATAACAAATTTATTTACAGAAATAGTTTAAAAGACACGGATGCTTATTAAATTCTAGTATCTTATTACAAGGATAAGCTTATAAACATGAGCTGGCAACAACAGACAGAGCAGAGCAAATACATACAAACAGTGCAGTTTAGCGTGAGCTCAGCCCTCTGAAAGTTAAAAATTAAACTAAAAGAAAATGAATCTCATCATTCATTAGAAGGGATTTACATTTGCATCCAAGGAAATGTGTGAAATTGTGTTGCTTTATATACTGTACATACCTTCCTAATTTAACCAATCACTTTCCAAATAACTGGCCGGCAGGAACAACATTCAAGCTCTCACCTTTCCACTTGAGCTCTTCATACTTGTCCTTGTTGGCCCGGATGGTGTCCCAGTCTATGGACGGTGGATCTGGAGCAGCACTGGCAGCCTGTAACTCCGCAGCAGACCAGACAGAGCCTCCACTGTCTCCTCCGTAGCTCCCTTCCTCTCTGTAGCCTCCTCTACCGCTGAAGCCTCCTCCATCAGTTCCTTCTCTGTAGCCCCCACCTCTTCTGTAGCCTCCTCCACCACCTCCTCCGTAGCTCCCTTCCTCTCTGTAGCCTTCTTTGCCTCTGAAGCCTCCTCCATCATTTCCTTCTCTGTAGGCCCCACCTCTTCTGTAGCCTCCTCCATCACCACTTCCTCCATAGCTCCTATCCCCTCTGTGGCCTCCTCTATCAGGACCTGAGAAACACATCAACACTGCAGGAGTATATTTTTCATTCATAAAACTAGTATCAGACGCCTATATTTATGATATGTCCACACATGAAACAATATTTGATTGGTTGAGCATCAATGGAGCCCTGAAAACAGTTGAGACCAGTTCATGTCAGCCAGTGTTGAGCATCAGTTTGTAGCTTCAGGTCAGCAGGTTCCACTGAAAATGACTTGTATCCTGTTTTGTCTCTCGGACTGTAAACACAGCTTTAGAGTCTTAAGATAAAAATAGTTCAGAACTGGTTCCTGTTGCTTCCATGGCCATCTACTTTGCTTGAAGACACGAAGACACTTTGGACACCATCAAAATTGTCGCAAATGAAAGTTAGTATTCATTGTGTCACCTGGAATATTTGTGCTGTCCGTGTGTTGATATGCGGCAAACAGCCACAGTAGCAAGTGAGAACAAGCTGGCTTTAAAGGCCCAGACCAAGAATGAGAAAGTGAGAAGACTGATTGTTACCTGTGGCCTGTCCAAAATGTTGCATTCAACGAACTGCAAAGATGAACAAACACCCTACGCCCAGACAGGAAATAATTCTCCACACCAGCAGGAAGCATTAGTCTGTATTCATCATTTAAAAAGGAAAACGTGAAGACCGAGGACAACGGATATAAAGCTGGTGTTACAACGTTTGCCGGCCATGACCTTCATTTCAGATGTTGCTGCATTAATATCTGTTGGAACGATCAGATGGAACAAATGAAGAGCTTTCTGTGCACATACTCTAACTCTTGACTTCACTTACTTCTGTTTCTCTTCTCTTGCACTGATTTATTTAAGCTGAACAACCATGCAGAATAGATCCAACAATGAAGGACACAGCACAAACTGGGACAACAAACACTCACCACTGCCCAAAGTTGGTTGACGCCCAACTGTCGGCTCGGTGCATCAGGGCCTTAAGCCAGCCAGCAGCAGACCCACTGATTGTGGGTATGGAGTGTCCCTTTGCGTGGCATCTCCAGCTCTAAATGAACTCATAACTCACCAAGAACTCAAATTCCTTCTCCTGTCCTCTGTACATTAATAACATAGATTCCTAAAGCTCTGTGATCAGAACAGACGTTTACCTGAAGCCAAATTATTATCTGTTCATTGATACAAACCAAGTTTACACTACAGAGACTTGTGTTAGGAGCCAATACATCCCATCACAGAAAAAAATGGTGTTTATCTTTAGACTCACAACTAACAAGAATCTGTTCGGGGATCAAGACCAACATTTTTTTGAATAATGACTTTGTACCATTGTGAGGTCGAGAGTAACCATCTGCCAGCAGGTCTTCAATCATCTCCTTGGCCTTCTTCTGGGCAGAAGTGGATCCGAGCAGGACCACCTCACCTTCATACTGTCCCTTGTTTATCTCATTAAAAAAAACAAAAAAAAAAACACCAGAGTTATAAACAGGGCAGAAAGCTAACACACTGCATGTGTTGTGACCAACATTTACAATGCTTAGCAAAGGAGTCTCTCTGTTATTGAAAAGAATTTGTTTGAAATTTCTTACCTTGATCCTTGCACCGGTGCTCTCCTCAAGTTCACGGATTTTGGCTCCTCCGCGACCTTTAACAAGATTAAAAACGTAGGAGTCTCACCAAAACCTCTACATATCAACAAGATCACACAGACAAGCTACCTTTATAGTTTCAGGTCATGCGAAGTCTTGGGGATAAAAGCGTCAAGTCATGGCGTAAACTAGCTATCAAGACTAACCGACCTGTGTCGTAGCCAAGATAGCTAGCAAGGTAGCTAGCAAACAGCAAAATCAAACGGTATTTACTTACTTTGAAACTGGAATTAATTATTTTGCAAACCTACCTATTACTCTCCCAACTAAAGCGTTTTTCACGGTGAAAGTCACAGCCTGAGAATAGTCTGAATTTCCATCGCCAAATGTTCGCCTGCCAGGATGCTCAGTGATCGAAAACGAGCGAACTTCGCCACCGCCTCTCCGGCGTCTGAACTCGGTTCCGTCGCCGTTGAAATCAGCCCTCCGCTCTCTGGAGCCTCCAAACCTTCTGGCACTTAAAGTGCCGTTTTGTCCTTCGCTGTCATTACGAGATACTTCCCATTTAGCAGGAGTTGGTTTTGGGGCAGGTTTCTGGATAGCCGCGCCGTCCTCGTATTCCTCTTCCCAGTCGGACATTTTAAATTCTGATCTTGGCGCTGCTAGCTAGCGCGAGCTAAAGATTTCACCAACGGTCAAGCTGTCAATCAAGACTATGGTGCATTCAGGTCCTCTGTGTGAGTTCGTACTTCCGAAATGATGAGTCTTTGAGGGATTTTGATGGTGATTCTGTCCATAAAACGCATGTATTAACAAAAAATGTGAATCTTTAAAATGAATATAATTAATAACATAACATTTTAGACATTAGCTGCCCCCGACAATAAATACACCATTCCACCAACCAACCTGAAATGATATAATCATATTTCCAAAAAGGCAACACAAGGTCACTTTTGAATGCCAAAAGAAAACACAAAAAACTAAAACAGTGTTTAGTTAATTTGTACTTTATTAATGAATAATAAAATCATTTTGCATTTCTCATCCAGAGAACATAATGTGCACTTTAATAAATTAATTTCAAACAATAATGTTAACATTATCAAGCTTTAAGGCCCAGTTGTGTAATAAATTACTGTTCAAGCGGTAGAGAAATGTTATTATGAGCCATCAAAGCCATATAAAGTCTGTGGCTGTGTAGCTACATGACTTGAATGAACTGGATGCCCAACCCAAAATGAGCAGTTTGACTTGAACTGTACAACTGTAGACTATAGGCAAACAGGAACTTTATAGCCCTGTGAAGAAAATTTCCATATGCAAGAAAGGCACCCTTAAGCAATTTACAGGTTGCAAAAATGAACATGTTTTATGGGTGAAATAATCCATCCAATTCCCCAGCTGGCTGGGTTTCCTATAGAGTTCGATATCTTGCTTCAAAACAAGTGATGTTTTGGTTGTCCTCATTTCATATGTAGCAAAAATCAACAAAAAAAATCAATTCCAATATTAAGCATTTAACTACCATGTCACATTTTCAGGCTCCTCAAACTCACCAAAAACAACTTTCATCACAACAGAGCAACGTCTGCATGGGCTGTAGAACATTTCAAAATCAAGTGTTTTCAATTGTAATTTGTTAGGAGAGATAATACTTGTTATCTTCTACTATAGAGTGTTAATTTGCTAAGCAATTACCGACTTCCTCGCCATTCAAAACAAAGGGAATATAACAGCAAATTAATGATGAATAAAGGTTATCATAAACACATTGAAATACATTTTTTTAAGACTGCTGTGACGGCAAACCCTTTAAGACGTAAACATGCAAAAATGGCGAACAAATATTAAGGTGGCTGACCAAGTTTTGTGCATAATTCTCACTCAAGAGCGGCCGACAAGCAGGATGGCACTGAAAACTTGTAGTGTTAAGACGGCATCATTTAAGAAACTTACAACACAATTTTTTCCATAAACCTGCCAATGAAAAACTCTCAATCTGAATAAGGACTGAGTGTACTTGAGTCATTTTAAGCTTATTAGCTTCCATAAATTGACATGGAGAGGAGGGAGTACGTGCACATTCAAAATCCTGATAACATGGACTGATTACTGAGCACAGGCAACAGGACTGGAGCTTCTGTTTGACACACAACCCACATAAAGAGACAACAGAGAGGTGAAACTACCACAGAAAGACACCAAGTGACTACAAAGTGATGCAGAAAGACAGCAAAGAAAGATAATAAACGACTACAAAGACATTCAGAATGATAAAAAGAAACACAAAAGTACAGCGGAGATGCAAAACTACTGCACAAAGATGCAGAATGACTAAAAAAAAGACTCATAACGACTGCACAGATATGTAAAACTACCAAAAAGTGACGCGAAATGACTACGCAGAGATACAGAATAACAACAAAAAGATAAGAAAATACTACAAAGACATTCAGAATGACAAAAAAAGAGACAAAAGTACAGCAGAGATGAAAACCAACAAAAACAGATACAAAGGCATGCAAAACTACCACAAAGCGGCACAAAATGTCTAAAAAAAAGATGAAACATAACCAAAAATATGTCTCTTTGACTCCAGAAGGGGGATCTCTTTCAATGTCTGATGTCTCATAACCTGTCCATGATTACGCTTGATTTTTTTTGGGGTGGGGACAGTAAAAAGACCTTAAAGAAACACATTTTGATGTCCATCTCAGAGATTCAGGCTCGTCCAGCAGCACCAGTTTAGTGCTGATAATACCAAAGAAGTATCAAAGAAAACATCCATCATGATTTGGCACAGAGATTTTCTCGTCTCACTCCCTCTCTCCCTTATTCCACTCTGTATATATATGGCATTTTTGACACTGTCAGCAGCAGAATGGACACATGGATCAAGTAACAACATGCATAGTGGATCAACGACAGTGCATGTACAGCATATTATTATCACGAATCCAAAACTAACCTGCTGTGTAATAAATGGAGTCTGTGCGTGGCACATTTCACCCTGTAACACCGCTCTACACCTATAGAGTTACTCTGGACAGGGAGGAGGGATTATCAGTCCAGCATCCAATAATCATTATCGATGCATGTGGTGCAACCAGCACCCAGTAAAGACAGGGTTTGTCAAAAAACATATGTATGTTCTAAAGTTGAATACAAAGTGGGTTACCCATATAAATAATTTCAAATTAGTTGACTTTTGATAATATTGAGGATCATGTAGGCAGACTTTGTTCGCGCTCTTTTGTTAAAGATCTGGAGGAAACGTCACGTGAACATGCAGAATGACGGTTAGGCCACCAGACATGCAGCATCACACTCTGCTGAGGAAACCTGCTGTCCAGATGAACGGGACACGATCCAGCTCATCTTGAGTGACTGCTCATCGCCCATTTTCCCCCAAAATGTGTTTGCTGCATCCAAATGTTTTTGACCTAAGCAACATTTCTAAACAGAACGCATGCTGAGGGTTTGACCTTTAATTCAACTGATCCCGTCAAACCAGGCGTCACCAAGTAATCTTTTAAAAAGTATTTTTTTTTTTCCAAACAGTCCATGCAGTGATATGTATGAAAGCATAAAGACAGACGCTGAATCAGGAGAGCGATAGTCTCTCCGTGTCTTCTGAGAACATCTCTGAATACACTTGGATTTTTTCATAAGTGATCTCTTTGTCAAGTTGGCTGCAGTGCTCTGTGGTTGTACTAGTGTGTGTGTGTGTGTGTTCACCGCATGTTAAGAAAGAAGTATTTTTAGCTTTGGCTTGTTTGAAGTTCGATTACACTTTTATTTAACTTGCACCTACTTTTGGCTGCTCTGTATTTCTTCCTCATTTTATCCACTCGTTTAATTCTCAGGGTTGCCACAAACAGATTTAACTTAATTTCAACATCAAACAGGGATGAGCCCAACCCAGCTTCTTTTATTTGGGTTTAAGTTCGGACCTAAGTGTAACTTTAGTCTGTTTTTGTGTGAACTGACTAATAGAGTCAACAAGCCGTGGTCTGGTAGTCAGGGAGAGCACTCGATATATCTTCATTTCTTCATTTACGACCACTAAAAGTGCTTATTTTTGCCATGACAGGCACTGATTATTATAAAAAGTGTCGGACAACATTTTGGAAAGAGTTTTGCTCAAGGAGAAGCCTCGTAATGAAATGTGGAGAGGTGACGTGGTGCTGGAACACAACGGTGGAAATGTGGAAACACATTGAGCCAGCTGGTCAGTTTGACAGTTTTCATAGTAATGTTTGAAAATTTATGACAATATTTATGTTTTCTACAATATGGATGACCTCTTTTAATTCAGTGGCCACCCATTTTGAAATATTCAGATTTCCTGAGTAGGATTTGGACCAAATCCAAGGTTTAATTTTTCTGAAGGGTTCTTTCCATAATGTCATAAACACTAATAATAATCTGAGTCTACTGATGGTAACAACAAGCACTTATGTAACTTCATATTGATGCTGATCATTTGTGGGACTGGTGGAAGATACTACAAAAAGTAAACGAACAGAGCGCAGTTGTTTTGTGGTCTTCATGTCTTCTTTCCTTGTTCTTAATTTTAATTGTTCAATTTTATCAACACCCTTTTTTATTAATACATGACATTGTGTAGGAAAACCCTTATTTTGTAAAAAGTTAATAAAATTGCCAGCTCTACATATTTTACAATAAAGATATTTTTTCACTATTATTTGTGTATTTTATATATGCTTTTGATTTCTTTATGGTAATAACTGATGAAATCTGTATGAAAATGGACATCATGTTAGACGGTAAACATAATCTGTCCTGTAGAAATACTGTGGCTTCTCCAACAATGGAGTGTGTGTGTGTGTTTATGCTAGCTGTATATGTGGCGACTGACTGAGAAAGTCGGGGTGAGGTGCAGCTTCCTCCGCAGTCTGTAAAAGGTCAGAGGGTTCGTCGGCTTCCTGGGACAGGAAGTTGAAATGTTCTCCTGCTGGCTCGAGCTTGCACTCACTAATGAAGAGTTCTGTTGCGTCCCAGTTGCTAAGGTCACCGTGGGCGTTGCCACGTTTGCTACCGTTGCTGCTGTTGTTGAGCCCGGTAGAGAGACCGGCGGCACGGCTGGTCAAAGGCTGGCTCAGGTTGTGCACGGAGAGGGATTTCCCGAGGCCGCCTCCCCAGTGTGAAGGCCTCTCGTCTGGGCTAGAGGAGAGCAGCAGCAGGGGGTTAACCTCCAGGCTCATGTGCCTCCTCCAGACCCCCTCAGATCTCAAGCCAGTCTTCTCCCGCATCTGCACCCGTCCCTGGACGGGGCCCGCTTCGCTGTCCTCTTCCTGGTCGGTGTCCACGCTGGGTCCCACGACAAGAGACGGGCCCTGGCTGCCCTCATCCACCGGCACACCATCTGTCATATCATCTGGGACGGTGTCGGCGGAGCATCGGAGGTGGGAGGGATGCACCATAGGAGGCAGCCGCAGGGTGAACCCCCCTGTTGAGGGAGGTGGGGGTGGCAGGTCAGGGAAGTGTGCTCTTTTGGAGGTACCATTAGGGGTCACCAAGGTTGGGTAGGGGCTATCAGGAGGCAGCAGGGGGGATGGGGAGAGCGAGGCCGTGGACGGGGGGTAGGATGGAGGTGCTGAGTCTGGGGGACCGCTGTCATCGGCAGGAGCCAGGATGAGCCGCAGGCCTCTGGGATTCGCGCTAAGAGAATGGCGTATCCCCCCGTTGCTCTCTCCTCCGCCTCCACACGGGTCGCCTTCCTGCGGGGAGGGGAGATCCCTGCCCATGATGGAGGTCTGGTAGTCAGAGTTCTGGTGGTTGTCCAGCTCGAACAGGGGCAGCGAGGAGAGGGTGAGCGCCGTGGGGCCTTTCTGCAGGACTTGGCGGTAAACGTCCAGCAACGAGTCCAACTTTGATTCAATGGAAGTCACCTGATAGACGAGTGAGAGAAAGTTTTATTTGTACAGCCCACCGTCACAAATTAGCCACAGGGGACTTGACAATCTTTTCAGTTTACAACCCCCTCTGTCATTTACAAACAACGCTCACATCAACTGAGGAAAAATTCTTGAGGGGAAAAAGAAACGGTGGAAACCTCAGGAAGAGCAACAGCTGTTAAACCTTTATTATTTTTATTTTATTTCCTGTAACACTGACAGATCTCTGGTGTTTCCTCAACAGGTGCCAGACCACAAAGTGAGTTTTCAAATCCGTAAATCACAGCATATTAATCCCTGAGTCACTGGTTGTATTGCAGATATATCATCAACATTATTGGAAAATAAAACCTTGCAAATGCATGTTTTAAAAAGATAGTGCTGATGCATTTTTTCCTGTTTGGACTCACCTGCCGCTCCACCTTACACACACGTCCCAGCATGCTCATGCCCTCCAGAGAGTCTCCATCTGGGTGCAGTTTATCCCTCATCTTCTTATCCACAGGAATCTGGCCTTTTCCCAGAATCTGATCCACCCTGACACAAACACACTGGTGTTAATACATCTGAAAATAATGATGGTGCAATATAAGTAGGAGTTTCCAAGTCAGGCAACAAACCTAAAGCAGCAGCAGGATGTTAAGATCAGAGTTAGTAAACCACACAACACACACAGAGCATGGCTGCATCAGTGCCCATTTTATAAATGAAGAAACAGCATATTCAGACTGGAGTCCATGCAGACATTTGCATGGGCTCCTTTCACATATGTAAACCAACGTGCACCAAAAACAAAACCACATTTTTACACGTCACAAAGGAGTAAAAGTTACTTATGAGCATAAGAAACCACACTGTGTTCAAAGTAAATATGATATAAACCTGGCAACTCAAGTCTGACAGTGTATTTTTCAGTTAAATAAAGGTCCACAGGTCTGTACAGGATCACCCTTCTGCTTGAAAAAAACTGTTTAAGTTCATCACCAGGTGTTTATTTCACTTTCCACTCCAAAAGGAATAAAAATATTTATTTCATTATGTTTTAAGACATTTAAAATCCCAGTGAGACGCTAAATGCACCAGTGCAATCAAATTAAACAAAGGATCTATAGGACACAAGATATTTGACACTGTTAGTGTTAATAAAGTTATATATATGTAGCATGCACTGATCTAGGACTGTGTTTCATCTGTCACCAAACACATGAAATAATGGGAAAACACTGCACGCAAGTTAGAGTAGCAACATTCAAATGTCGCCCCTTTCTGCTCAAACTATGGATGGGATCTAACGAAGCAACAGGGAAGTTTGTGTAGAAATGTTCGTGCACATCTGCATTAAATATAAATGTTTGTATCCCTCACCAAATGAATGGAGTTAAATGAAAGGAGTTAGCTAATCATGGTTTAGATAAACACACTTTGACATGCTTCTCCATGTCCAAATCCTTTTCTGTTGAACACAAACTCCATCTGGTGCCGTAAGATAGTAAGATAAGACCGTGACTATCGTCTGACAGACAAGTTTGGAGACACTAATGGTTATAACCAAAGGAGAAACTAGTGGGATTCTAGTGTAGGAAACATAAAAAAATAACCCGGGAACAGGGAGCTTCTTCCTGTGGTTGCTGTAATAATAGTGCAGAGCAGGAGAGGACATGTTCCTGGGTCGGCTACTCAGGCTGGGACCAGAGCCGGCTGCACTGGCCAGTCTGGAGACAGGAGAAAGACCGGGTCAGATATCTATATATCTACATACTGTATCTATCTCTGTCTTTTCTCACTAACACAGACTAACGCTGGAAGCACAGGTGGACAAATCCAGTCCTAAACTAATGAATAACATTGACATGTAGATAAACACAGAGGATGAAGCTCAAAAAATGTTTTTATCACACGGTCACACTTTATTTTTTAATAGTTTGATAATAAAATAATATTCTATTTGACCATGTTTGCAGTCTTAATATAAGGATTGTATTCATGTTAAGGCAGGAAAGCTCATAAAACAGCATTAAGACGGTGATAATAATGTTTTGATGTTGTTATGTCTGGACTAACAGGACTGTTTATTTATTAGATCTCTTTTTATCATTATTTTTTCCTTCTCTATTTTTCAAATATATGTTTCTTTCACTGTATATTATTTGATTCATCTCTTTACATTCACTTACTATTAATATTTATATACTACTTTCTTCTACTTGTAAGTAATTTAATGAAATTACACAAATTCGAAGCATCAGTGTTGCACTTCTGCTTGTCATTCTGCTGTCATGCTCAGAGAGTAAACCTGCTAAAATAAATATTATAAAGACGCAGTAAACGTACACTCTGTGTGTATCTACAGCCTTCGTTCAGCCAAAAACAGCTAAAAACAAACTTCCTATTAAAAACGTTGCAGATGCAAAAGTCCCAATCCAGAACTGCATTATAGCGCCCCCTGCTGAAACAATATTTCCAGCTTTGCTTGGAAGACTCAACATGTTTTTTGAAGCCGTAAAAGGGATTTTGAATGAATGACGAAGTCAGATTCTTCATCTAATCTAGTGAATTCAGTTTGAGAGTCTGGACTGGGGCTTTTCCATGAAGTCTAAATAGATGTACTGCTTCTCTAGGTGGCACTGATGTTCATGTTGTTATGATAAATAACAAAATGATCCAGCTGGATGAGGTATTCAAGGTGCCCAAATCAGGATTATCACAGTTTCCAGTGTGATATAAATAAGTCAAATGTATACTTCCTATTTCTTAATACCCACATTATAGCATGTGAATGAAAATAGTGAGGTGTTCAGTGTTTTTATTGTAAAAACTGTAGAATAATCCACTGATTGAGCTCCTTGATGACCTCTACAGCCAGACCTGGGTCAAGCAGCCAATCTGCTAAAATGTTCACAGATTCAGTAGAAAATTAAACAAGACTGCAAGACTAAACAAGACTAAACTAAAGTATCTAACATCTAACTAAAGTAAAATAAAAGTAAAATAACTATTACTAAACTAAATTAAACTAAAGTAAACCTAACTTAACTAAACTCAAGAAAACCTAACTTAACTAAAACAAACTAAATTAAACTAAAGTAAACCTAACTTAACTAAACTAAAGTAAACTAAACACAGGTAAATTAATCTAAAGTAAATTAAACTAAAGTAAACCTAACTTAACTAAACTAAAGTAAACTAAACACAGGTAAATTAATCTAAAGTAAATTAAACTAAAGTAAACCTAACTTAACTAAACTACAGTAAACTAAACCGGAAACTAAACTAAGGTAACTTAAATTAAACTAAAGTAAACTAAACTGAGGTAAATTAATCTAAAGTAAATTAAACTTAACTAAAGTAAACCTATCCAAAATAAACTAAACTAAACGTAAATTGAACTAAACTAAATTAAACTAAACTAAACTAAACCTTGATCCTTTATGGTCTATGTGTGTGTATAAGGACATGCTGAATTTTCAAATAGATGTAAAACCACGTTAATATCTAAGCTGCTTGACCCAGGTGTGACATCATCACAGTTTTGGTCATGTTAGCGGCGAGCTGATCAGAGCGGGGTGTTGAGGTCTAACCCCGGAGCAGACTGCTTCCTCCGGGCCTGGCTGTAATATAAATGCAGGGAAGGAGAGGAAAAGGTCTTGACTCGGCTGCTGAAAGGCCTCGGAGGAGGACCCACTACAGTGTCTAGTCTGGGAGAGAGAGGACACATATGTACACATATACAATATATACACAAACAATATAATGTTTTTAGCAAAAACCTCTAAAGGTCTGGTTGGAAGTGCAGCAACATCCACATGGAGATAATAAAAGCATTGCCTGAATCAGATGATGATCTTGTGATTTTAAATGTGTGTCCTGACCTCGTCTGAAGACTCTTGATGCGACACAGCATGTCCAGGTGTCCTGCAGAGTACTGCTCTATGACGTCCTTCACGTCGTACGGACGCAACGTCTCCTTGAACTTCTTTTTGGCCACGTGGAACTTCATGATCCTACAAAGACACAAGAAACAAAAGGCCACAAACGGGTCAATTTATGACATCAGTAAAGGAGTCCAAAAATATGTTGAAATGACTAAATAGCAAAAGTATGAGTAAAAAAATAGTATCTAAAGAGAGATGAAAAGCTATGTCAGCAAACCTACAACATCACTGAGCACAATGGACAAAGGAGGAATACTCTACAAGAGGCTGGGGTGTAGTTACCAGAACCAAACACTAGAGAGCAGCAGAGACTTTGGGACAATCCTCATTTCTTATCACTTGTTGATCTTTCTGCACTAATCTAAACAGTAAGACCTCAAACATCTCAAGGAGTATCTCTGGGTCCATAACAACCAAAATGTACAGCTGCAACTCGAGCTGCTCATCTTCTATCTGCTTTATTTGGTGAACTGAGCCGCTGCTGGGTGGATAATATTGATCCAGGTAAGAGGATCCATACACTCAGTGCTTTTGGACTCCTTGGTGGCTCCTGCTTGTCTCCAGTTGCCTGTTTTTCTCACTGTCTAAATGGAAACAATGTTGACAGATGACCCTCTGTAATAACAGTGCAGACAGGGGAGGGGGGCGTCCAACCCTCAACCCGACACCCTGGGAAAGCCCTGGGCCCTGGCGGCCCATGGAGGAGGCCTGCTGGGCGTGCTGGCCGGGGTTGGGTGGTGTCTGAGTGGAGTCTGTCTGATAAACTGCAGTTCACTAGGAAACAAAAGCAGGATCAAGTCTCACCATGTCTTATCTAAACCTGCACATATGATGACATTTCAGAACGAGAAAGTAATGACTGGAATGTCCACTTTTATATAACTTGTACTCTGTGTTAAAACGATAAAAACTACACCTTGTGCCACACTGGGTTATACCAACCTGACACTGTGTGCAAACCAGGGTCAGGTGGAGCTACCTTAGATTATAAATTACAGAGCGACTACACATGTAATTTCAGCAGATTACATTTCTGATGATAATTGGAAATATGAATAGCTTAATAACAGATGTGCAGATGTGTATCTCTGGCTCTAAGTGTGCAGGTGTAATCATTTTCACTTCTCCATGAAGCAGGCTGCTGAGAAAACTGGTTCAATGTGGTGTAATGGCTGTAATTTTCTGCACATTAGCAAAATAATAAGTGCTCCTGGTTTTATATCTTCTAAATTTGACCATTGTTATGTCATGAAGGGACAGGTTTTGTTTTATGAAATCAAAAATGTCATTTTGAACGTTTCCGTTTCCAAAACGTGTCTTCTTTCAGTGTTTATTTCACTATTTTGTCTCTTTGTGTCTGCAGAATTTCCCTTAAATTCACCACAATTAACTTTTCATAACACCTCATATGCATATATAGTCATAACATTTCAGAAAATGTGATATCTCACCTTATTCAGGTGTAGTGTCTTCAAAATGAATTTATGAATGATTACTCCCTGGCCTCACTTCGCTGCAACATTTAGTTTAACTGTGCTGCAGAATCGAGCTCTCACTTATTCAATATGATGAAAGGTTTGACTATATATTCCATATATTATTCATTTTAATAGACTGTGTTGAGTAAATATGCTCAGTCCAGGTTGGATAAATTCTTTGTAGGATATTAATGATTTAAGATTCAACAAAAATAACAGTTTGATCGGAGAGAATGTTACAGGAGGGAAACATTTTATACAACTGGTGAGATGTAAAATATTAAATCTGTTTACAGACGACTTTAGGGAGTGACTTTAATATATTCAATAAAACCATGTTCAAAGATCTGTTTTTGTGTTGTTGATGTATTAGAGTCAAAGGTATCAGTGACAAACTTGGAAGAAAAATCTATTTCTACCATGTTTTCAGGAATAAAATGTTGTATAAATCAGGCTATAAATGATATATGAACAAACTCTCAGCATAAACCCTCAGAATATAAAGAGGACTGAAACAGGAAAGTTTGGTGGATATGAGAGCTGCTGAAGCGGAGAAATGTTGTAAATATAATGCATTTTAAAATTATTAATTCATAAAATTATTTTGAAGACACTACACCTGAACAAGGTCATAATGTTGAACTAATAGACATGTCTACATATGCATATGAGGCATTATCTTAAGATAAGAGTGGTGAATTTAAGGGAAAATCTGCAGACGCTAAGACACACAATAGTAAAATAAACACTGAAATGTGTATTTTTGTATTTCTTTTCCACTTGTCTGCTGTTATAGAAAAAAAAATTACATTTCTGCTCTCGTAACATCTTAAAGATGGATAACTAAAGAACTTTATTGGTTAAAAAATGCAGCTTTATAGGCTTTTTCACCAATCCAGGAAAACTAAACCTGTCTCTGTGTGACATGATGGTGGTCAAGTTCAGAACGTATAAAACCAAGTTATAAATCTGCAGAAAATTACAGCCGCTACACCATGTTTGAACCATTTTTCTCAGCATCCTGCTTTATGGAGAGATGAAATAGATATTTCTTTATGATGAAAAGCTATGAGGGGAAGAGAAGAAGCGGTGGACTGAGAGAATCAGTCGGCGCCAGTTGGAAAAACATTGGCTCACAGGGTGCCGGTGCCAGAGTAAGAGATCACACAGGAAACCACTCCAACACCCCCTCAGGCAAAACCCTGAACCCAGCAGCAGGTCGTGGAGATGAGGAGGGAAAGATGGAGGAAAGAGACGAGAGAAAATACATAAGTCATTTGTTTGAGGGAATCAAACGTGGTGTTAAACGCTGAACTGGAGTGTTTTTCTCATCCAGAATTACATGTGTGGTGGAGGGAAGAAAGACGGGTTTAAACCAAACATGTTCAGAGCATTCACAAACAATTCAACTTGTTTGGGTTTATGAAACCAAACTGCAAAGCATGTGTACACAGCAGCTTATTGACTCCCTCGATCAATATCTACAGATCATAAACAACCTACAGAGAAAGACGGCGGCCGATAAATCAATAGGAAACAATCAATAGGAAACGTGACCTGAATTTACCAAGAGCTCGACAGAATCAATCAGAAAAGATTGGACTATACGATGAACACGTAGGAGGAGGCAGCGAGCTGTTCGAATCAATGGACACAGGTGAGAGAGAGAGGAATATATAAACACCCTTTAACACTTCACATTACATGCATGCTGTCTTTTCAAAGTAAACTTCCAACATAAGTTTCTGTTTGTGCTTCTAACCTCCCCTCACTCCTAAGTGGACTTTATCGCTCTTTAAACTACGTTGGCTGCTCTGTGTCTCATAATGTGCCTAAAAGGTGTGTCTGTATTTGGGTTGGGAAGGAGAACTGATTACTATAGCTGATAAAAAAAAAAAAAAAAAAAACAATCAGGAGAGGAAAGCATGTCAAAAACCAAGACGACATGTATGAAATCCCTGTTAATCATTAATAGTTATAAAATAATTCAAAATAGTCTCAGTTCAGTGGCGTCATTAGGCCTGGGGGTTGAGGGGTTGTTAGGGGGTTGAAGCCCCCCAAAAATTTGTTGTTGATTTTTTTTTCTTACAAAAAAGTGCAGACAAATGTCTTATAAAATAGCCAGAATGAGTTTAATTAAAAAATCATATAACCTTGCATACTTCATAAATCACTTAAATACAGTTGCCATGTGGTCAGAGAGGATGTTTGTGAGGCACAATGTGGGACATTATGCAGGGGTAGTTTAGATTTTGATATAATGTCCATCTAACCCTAAAAAAAAAATTAAATTGAAACCAATACCTTATAAATATCAATATTAATGCAGACTGTCCATTGAACCTTTATTTTGAAAAGACCTAACAGATTTATTTGGCTTAAATTGATTTTTTTCCAACACTTCTATTAAAAAAACGACAGCTGTATTAATTAGTCAATGGATGCAAAAGTCACTTTTCTTTATGGGACAGTTTGTTTGCAAAAAATGTCTGGAAAAATGACAGGAGCTGCTTATTTCTTATTATATCTGTTTATACTGTAAGTGCTGCACAGTGTGGTAAACATTCATTAATTCGGCTGTTATTATTTGGCTTTGTAAAAAAATACTTTCTCAGAATATGCTATCACTGCTGATAAAATGTGGGACATTGTCTCAATTTGTGGGACGCATCAAAAGTGATGAAAATAATGTGCAGTCCCACACAAACCAGGGTGTACCCTGCCTTTTGCCCTAAGA
This sequence comes from Synanceia verrucosa, assembly GCA_029721515.1. Taxonomy (NCBI): domain Eukaryota; kingdom Metazoa; phylum Chordata; class Actinopteri; order Perciformes; family Synanceiidae; genus Synanceia; species Synanceia verrucosa. Next base: position 22,488,901 of record CM056562.1, read on the forward strand.
CAGCTGGGATAGGCTCCAGCCCCCCGCAACCCTATGAGGATAAGCAGCAGAAGATGGATGGATGTATTTTGGATTCACTTTACCTGAAGTCCTGATTTGAAGATGCTGATAAAATGTAAACTGTGCATGAGGATCTTACCTGACGGCTCTGATGACGGCCTTGAGGGGAGCTGATAGGTCCTCCACTGTAACGTCGCAGTGGCAGCCTCTCTCATCTAAGGAATCCTCCGTGGTCATGCCTGTATCCACTGAGACAGACAGATTATTTCATTTCATCAGTAAATGCAGCCCCATGCAAAATCATTTCCAGTCTTTAAACTCATAAAACATTTTGTGCACCGTGGATCCAGACAGGAGTCTCCAAGAATGTCTCAAACGGATACTATTTTGGCTCTTAGAGGGTGAAAATTTATGCTCTGCTTGGACAGGATCTTTAGGAATGGACAGCGTTTAGCCAGATCAGCTTTGTAAGGGTGTATATATCTCATTAATACTGCCAATAATTACAAGAGAGGGAGACACAGACACAGAAAAAAGAGGAGGAGTGAGAGGCAAGCACAGGGAAAGACAGTGAATGGTGATAAAATGAGTATAAAAGGTTGTAAAATTAGTTCAAATAAATGAAACAGAACGAGGGGAGACCCTATTAAAACAGTCAGCAGTTTCATCCATTACTGCAGAGTCAGAGCTTCTGAGGAATATGAGGACCAATTAAAAACTGTACTGCTCCTTTCAAAGCACAAAAACACAAAAAGTAATGTATATAATTCAAGTCTGTTAGGATTTCCTCCAAAATGCAACCTGGATATAAACAAAGCTGTATGGCAGTCATAATCAATGCCTCCAGGATGTAGAGAGAATAGATGGAAAGTTCAGGGAATTATCAGCAGCATATAAAGTAATTAAAATGAGTGCTGCAACATTAAAATAATAAACACATATTATTGCAGCGTTACTGATAATTCGATAACATGTTTGATTCTGGGTGATTCCGCATAATGAGTGCTTTTACATTATTAATATTTTGAATGCATAGCCTTTACGTGTGACACAGAATTATATTTTTTGATCATTTTTCTTCTTTACTAATATTTCTTCCACCAGTGTGTGCATGAGTTGCAGTTCTTCATTGAATGTATGTTTTATTCATGCATATACTTTGCAGCTGACACACCATTGCATCAGATGAAAACTATATTACCACATATGACTCGTGCATCATCTTAAATCATTTTATTAGAATTCATCTACACGTTGTCCACTAGAATATAAACTGAAAATCTGTGGATTTTGGACACAGATCAGCTGCACAGCATGAGTTTGTAAGACGGTCATTCTGGGCTGTAAAGGGCTGTTTGTGTGATGTTGTTTTGGGTGAATGACATGCTCACCATCAGGAACAGCAGTGCGGGTCTGGCTTTTCAGCCTCAGCGACGGCCTGAACCGGGTCCGATCGTTGAAGCTCCAGCTCTTCTGCACTTTGGCCGGGCTCCCACCCATCAGCTCGGGGCCGGCCACCATCTCGTTACCAGGGGATGAGCGCTGGCGGTCGTTCATGGACGTCTGCCTGCTCTTCATGCTCTGACCTCGGGGGCTCGCCATCCGGACCCGCTCCTTAAAACTCAACTTCTGGCTGAAGTGAGGGAAGAAAATCAAAGAAGAAGAGGAGGAGGGGGATGAGGAGAAAGATGATGAGGAGACAGATGGATGAGGAGACAGAGAGATGAAAGGTGAGGGAGATGGATTTGATAGGAGTGAGAGTGGCAGAGGTCGAGTCACAAGGAGAGAGAGAAAAAAGATGCTGTCAACACCTATTTCCCCTAAGAGGGTGAGAAGAGGTGAGAGCGCAGACAATGTTCTGTCTTTTCCTTCAGCCCAAACATCATCCATCCTGCTGACATGCCCAAAAACACCAGAACACAACCAGAACTAACCCTCAGCGCCAGGATCACCCGTTCAGCCCATAATCTAATCACACTTTTTAAAACAGAGCTCATGAGACTTTGGAGGTGAAACGTGAAGCGCTGCAGCATTAACACATTCATTTTGAGACTACCTTAAACAAATGAGACCTTTAGATCCAATGTGGTGTTTTCCATCGTTCTCAGAGCAAAAACAGTCAAATCGTTCAGAGATAGTGAAGATAAATCAAATGTGGTTTTCTGCAAAACACTTATTGTGGTCTCAATTGTTCACTGTAGTTAAAAATCAAATAAATAATGACAAATATTACTATTAAACCATACTAGGAATCTTATTATCAATATCTGTCTTCCTCTCTGGATCTCTAGAGGACTTACAGGACTCACTGCACTAAGCTAGAGGCAAATAAACCAGCATGCAGTGCAGCAGACCAAACTGAGAGAGATGCAGGGTTCATTTTACATGCCACGATTTAAACCACGCGTGAATTTCACTGTTTCCATCACTTCTTTAAATTTGCCGTTCCATCTATTCCTCACTTCATTTCAGAAGGATCCAGCGCTTCACAGCACACAGAGATACATTTTCACCAAGGCACTAAATATGGATATATTGCATTTGTACACTAATATACAGCCACTAATTATTTATTAAATACAGTGGCTGGTGCAGAACACACTTTTTTAGTCATATTTTAATCTCTGATGGCTGGAAAAGAAAATAGGAGCGCAGCAGTAACGCAGGGAGCATGCAGTGAAATGAGGAAGAGCAACATTACCCACTTCCAGAAATAACTCTGGAAATTTAAGGTCCAACTGAAATCACATTTAGTCGTCCAGTTTTTAGTAAAAAACTAATGTCAATTTCTATTTTTGGATGAGCAGCGAATTAGCTTTCTAGCCTAAAAAAACTAGAAGAGTTCAGGCTTAGGGGTGGGATAAGACTTAGATTAGGAAAACTAATGCAGGTGTTGTGGAGCTGCCGCTGTCTGGTTCTGATTCTTCAAATTCATGATTAAGTGATTTACAGAGCAGATACGTCTCAGATGGACATTAAGAACCTATTAAGGTCCAGCCCCATGAACTGCTCATTTTATTTCCATTCTTTAATTGTCATGAGACCATTTGATTTTTCACAGCTGATTAAACTGACTAAAGCCTGGTGAAAACACACCAAGCAGTGCTGACGTGTGGCATGAATAAAACATAAGATATTCATGTGGCTGGACATGAACTGTTTCTTTAAAAGTCTGAGTTTTGATTTATTGATACTGAGAAAAAAATAAACTCACTGACTTTTTTCTTTTTTAAATTAGTAAATTGAGACGACTGTGGCAAATTTAACTACACTGGGCAGTAAAATCTGATGCATTTTTTTTATTTATCCCCCAAAACAAAACCCAAACCCATTTGAAGTGAAATTCCCCTTTAATTTGCAGCACGGTAACAAAGCCTTGTTTGCATTCGACAGGCAGCAGGCAGCAGCAGCAGTCTAAAAGAAGGGAACTGCTGTCAGAAGGAAGTTTGTTTTCTTTGTTCTCCTTCATGCTATTAGTCATTCCCAGGTTATTGAGCTAAGGGCAGGGCAGAGAGGATGCTGGGTAGTGCTGCAGGTACCTCCTATATTTCCGTTTGTACCTTCTGAAGAGCCTCCCATTACTTTGACCCTTGCTAGAGCGACGGATGGAGGAGGGAGTAGAAAGATAAAGATGAAGGAGGAAGGATGTTAGAAATACTCTGCCATCAATATTAATGCAAAGTAAACACAGAGAGAGGACAGAGAAGCATGGGAAAGGGAAAACAGGGATGTAGTGGGACGTAAACCCACCTGAACTCCCTCATGTTGGGTGATAAATATGTTTATGATGTGAATGCACAACAAACATCATACTAGCCTCATCAAACTATAGCCAAGCAGTTTTACATCATTATTCTGTACAACAAATCTGACCAAACTCTCATCAGATACTCTAAGGACTGTGGTGCTCAAAGGAGTTCAAAGTTCAAACAAGAAAATAAAAATGCATCATTTGGATTAAAGTCACCTACAGGTCTGAATAAAAAGAAGTCAGTTTGAAAACAGAGAGAGGGAGAGAGATATATACATAGGTGCTTATAGGTGCATATACACGTGCATATACAGGTCTCTGCTGGAGACGTTCTGTCAAAACCGTGTGGTAGATATCAATGTTGACAAAACCAAAGTCATGGTATTCTTAAAAAAATGCCAGGCTATAGGAATCCAAAGATGTTTTCAGGGTAAGAGGCACCACACTTCAGCATACAGTGGAATATAATTATCTAGGCATCATCATCAGTGCATCCGGCAGCTTTGACAAAGATAAATCAATAAATCCCTCACAGAAAAGGCAGGCAGGGCCTACTATAGCATTTAACAGTGTAATTAAACCCATATTTATGTATGGAAGTGAAGTGTGGGGCCCTCTAATTACCCAGAGGCACACCTCATGGGACACAACACCCACAGAGGAATTTAACCTTTGGATAATCAGGGATTAACAATCAGTCAATTACTTGAATGGACTGTGACAGGAAGTACAAACACTCACAGCCTGTCAAATAGCATGAGACAGCTTTCAATTAACTATAAGGTAAAGCCCTCCACATCACAATTAATCACTGCAGGAGAGACTGTATGATGTGTAAAGAGGAGGTGGATGGGTCCAACAAACAGCATGTTAAGTTTCACCGTACATACGTGGTCATTTAAAGCCCAACCATGAGGTTTTCTGATAAATCTAAGTGTTTTTGTTTGAGTTGAACATATAGTCTGACTCTGGGGGTTTCTATCAAAGCATCAAAACATGACAGGTTGGGATGAGAACGTGGTGAAACACATTAACACACATTAACTCCAGTTTAAACCCCTGTTATCCTTTATTTCGTGTTGAAAGCATCCAGCCCTCACACGCTCAGCATGATGTCCGCTGCAGCACTTTGTGGTGCGCCTCATGTTTACTACTGCTGGTGTTTACAAGTCTGCTTAAACGAAAACCACCGGCCGTTTACCGCGCCACCTACCGCCGCCGAGCAGCCGACAGTTTGTAAAACCACTAATGGGTGCAGTGTTGTGTGTTCTCTGGGCTGAAGAGAAACACAGTCAGAAAAGTGCAAACAATTATGATTTCACGTGTGCGTAAATTGGACTTACTGTAAGAAAAGTTTCTAAGAAAGGAAAGCGTAATTAAACACAGACCTTTTAAACAAAGGGGGATGAATGTTGCTGCGGATGCAACAAAGCCTAATTAAATGTTGTTTAAGGATGAGAAGCTCATTTGTTTGTTTGACTATTTTTATGTGTTGAGTTTAAAAGCCTAAGAAGCTGCTGGCTCTATATAAGTCTCCCAAACGTTGCCAAAGAAGCGCTGCGCTGTAAAAACTATACTAGTGTAATTAAACTCACAAATCTCTCTCCGTCTTCTTCCCCTCTCTGAAAACCCCCTCATCTCCCCCCTTTTTCAGCTTCGCTCCGTCTCTCCTAGACTTGTGTTTGATGAGTTATATAAATACCATCTCAATGGAAAAAGTGCGTCATGGTACAGACATGGCACAGACTCCTGTCTTTGAAGGCGTGCGCACACACACACACACACACACACACACACACACACTGAACAAAGCCAGAGAAGCCCACCACCCTTCACCATCTGAGAGTCAAGTGTAGAAACAGCAGTGATAGGAGGAGGAGACCAAAACAAGAGATGCAAAGTGACGTAGTATCACACCAAAGCATGTCATAGACGCATAGTGTGTTATTTCTCCAAGACCCGTCTGTGACGGAGCCAGCAGGGGGCAACAAAACTACTTATCTTCATGATTGGCGTTAAAATAAGTACACAAACTGAGTATGATGTGTGGGAACATCAGTAACATCAGAAACCATGACACAAACCATCCAGCTTCCCTCTCGCCCACCATAAGCAGATTTTCTCTCTTTTTATTCTACGTCATTAGCTTTGAAGGCAGCATCTGGACGCTGATGTACTTATTTACCTTGTAGTCAATACAGACTACATGGTGACTACAAATGACAAGTGAACAGCAGCTTTAGTCTGCTACATTAATCTAAGTGTAACATGTAGCTTCTACCACATATAGTCATGTTTTGTGGTTGAACATCATTAAGTAATGTTATTTTAGCATGATGTGCAATAACTTAACATTGCGTAAATTAATTTTCATTGACAGAACCTAATGCATTTTGGGTAAGATAGTAAATTGTGTGTACAACTCCAGAGCAGAAGGTGGCAGTAGTGAGCGAGCCGAGAGTTTTAGAAACTTTACAGTTCAAAAGACATGCTGAGAGTCGACAATGAAGACAGTAAGATAAGTCCTTTACTTGACTTTGACTTCAAAATAAAACACTGCACAGAAATGTCACATAACTTGTCGTTGTCCGCTCTTTCATTTTTAATGATTAATTTCATCACCGAATGTTTTCGTAGTGTGCTCACTAATCATAGCAGCATTGGCATCGCTTGCTAAATGAGCATATTATAATTGGGTGGAAATACTTCCCACAATTTTTTTATGGCCACCCAACAAATGACTATCTAGAGTCATATCACTGGACCGGACAGGCTATAAAATAAAGAAAGCTGGGAAAGGCAGCACACTGTACCTTCACGAGAGATCATTTGAAAGTATAAATAAATAAATATATATATATATATATATATATATATATATATATATATATATACGTGTATATATATATACGTATATATATATACATCGTATATATATATACGTATATATATATACGTATGTATATATATATACATACGTATATATATATATACGTGTGTATATATATATACGTGTATATATACACGTATATATATACATATACGTGTATATATACATATATATATATACACGTATATGTATATATATATACGTGTATATATATACGTGTATATATACACGTATATATATACGTATATATATATATATATATACGTGTATATATATATATATATATATATATATATATATATATATATATATATTTGTCATATAGCTTTGGTCTATGATGTAAAAACATACATTCATCTCTTCATCTTTTACTCCATTAGCAGAGCACTATCATGTGCAACACCTCTAGTTGTCTTTTATGAGGTCACAATTTTCTTTTCTTCTCCCATTCTGGATTATATCATCACCACCATCATCATCATCATCATCATCATCATCATCATCACTTTGACAGGTACAGTATAATAACAATATAATGGATTCAGTTATTCACTAAATTCAACAATGAAGCGACTAACAATTCATTATGCTGCAACCCTTCACCACTACCAGAGAAATGTTCATAAAAAAATGAATAAAATCAGTACTTGTGGCTAAAAAGACCTAATCTGTAATCAAACGGTGAATTAACCAAATACCAATCAAGCCCATGAGCAGATATCACATGTTTTAAAGATGTCATTATGACTGCATCACATCATGTTTGTGTCTTTGCAGGAATGAGCTGAGAGTCATACAAACCTGTAAGAAGTCTCTCCTTGCTCTTTCCTTCAAGGGTTAGTGGGATAAAGAGGAGGACACAAAGGGAGAGAAATCAGTATTCCAGCTGATTAAAAATAGCATTATACAGACGTTTGCACTAATGGATGTATGACGCATCAAGCCGGAACGAAGGAATAACAAAGACGCTTTCAATTCAATGGGGTCAGTTATTTACAAGCGCATGCAAGCTACGGCCATGCACAGTAAGGCTGAGCGTTAGCTGGAAGACAGATATGGAAATCAGAATGGTAGCAACCTTTGTCTGGTGTGTGTTTTAAAGCAGGAGTGGTAATCCTGCCCCATTGTTCACTCTCCTAAAATGTTGAACTCATAAATACCTAAGTGGAATCACGTCAGCATTTAATGAGCTGGAATCCAGATAAAACTTGAATTTATGTAATATGAGTGTCAAATGCCGACAACAGAGTAATGCGTTAAGTAAATGTAGATGATAAATGTTCACCTCACTGGTCTGTGAGTACTTTCAATATTAACATTTATAAAACTTCCGGTGTGCCATTCAGACAGTTAAATGTCTTTAAAGGGACAGTCTGTAGAATTTGGAGGCATCTAGAGGTGTGGTTGCAAACTGCAACCAACCGAGTTCCCCTCCGCTCTCTCACAGTGCAAATTTGTAGAAACGTGGCCTACCTTGGTCAGCCTATGAATTTGTTTTTACACCCAGTCTCGTCCCAATGCAGCTCGTTATACTTCCTGTTTCACAATTAAGTGGATTTCATTAAAACAATTCTGCTAATAGATCGCCTGAAACTTTTAGTTTAACTGTCTGAATGTGAGAAGAGGGCTGACGATCATGCACGCCAAGCAAACCATCCCTGGCTGGGAGAAAAAAAATGTTAATAAAAGTACACTTATGAAGGAATGGTTACAACGCTGCGTAACAGAGTCACACAGTGGAAAGAGAGTCGAAGCTACACCAGTGAAGAGGAGCAGACGAAGATGATGGAGGAAGAGATGAGGAGAGGGGCGGAGCAGCAGCGGCCATGTTTGTAAGTCTGTAAGTTGTTACCTACTTGGCGGGGCTGCAGGTATGCAACGCCTTCAAATGAGGCTTCCAGGTAGCAATGGAAACCGAGTTCTCATCAGCAGCATAACTACGCCAGACACACTACGTGCAGAGTCGACAGGATAAATAAAATAATGATAAATGAAACAATTAAGTGTGGGAGTAAATAAAAAGGGGTGAGGGAGGGAACGCATAAGTTGGGTAGGAAGTGAGAAAAGGAAGGTGAGGAGGGAAAAAAGAAAAAGCTGATTAGTTTTTTTTGGGTAGTATTGATGCATTGTGGTGGTGGGTGGGGTTGTTGGAGGGAAGTGGGGGGCGGTGATGATGGTGGAGGTGGAGGTGGTGGAGGGGATACATGCCTGAAGGGGGGGAGGGCGCTTTGGTAGTGGTGCCAGGTGGCTCTGAGGTAGGGACGAGCACCGTCGGTGGAGTACAGACGCCAAGCCGCCTGGGGGGGTGGGGGGGTGAGGGGATGGACAGGACACACATTCAGATGTACACGCATAGAAACACACACACACACACACACACACACACACACACACAGAAAATGGCTCAAACACAATGAGGAAAACATACTGTATGTGTGAACATGAGGCACATGACAGCCATATTGGAGGCGGTGGCAAATCTAGAAGGCCTTTGATACATGTCAAAACCAGCCAGACACGTTCAATGTGTGTTTAAGTTTATTACTGACCTAATGACACTAATGACATCTAGACAAAAATATTCCATGTTTTACTGAAGGCAAGCTGCAGCTCTAGTATGTTCAGATCATTAATTCTAGCTAAAGTTGAGTAAACGGCGAAGAAAATATTTGTTTGCTCGTGAATGAATCACACATATGATGTTTGTCAATTAAAAATATGTCTGCCAGTCAAGAAAATAATTTGTTGTAAAGTAAATAAAACCTAAAAATACCAGGAGTGGCTGCAAAAACATATCAGGTGATGTTGTGTAGTTCACTGAGTGAATCATGATGCTACAAATAACCTACAACTTTCTTAACTTACTGTATGTTTTAAACTGACAATATGTATTATATTTTAGGGCTGTTGAAATTAGCATGTATGTATATACAGTATACACCCTTTTTTCTTCTTGTTCATTTTAATGCCTGGTACCACTAAAGGTACATTTGTATAATATAACAAAAATAGCTTCTTAGGTTTTTATTTCAGAGCTGATATCTATTTATTTTGATATCATTTTCCAGTTCTTACATCAATAGTTGTGGCATTGTACTGCCAAAAACAGCTTTTAGGTATTCCATGTTTTCTTTTCTGTCTGTTTGAGTCTCATGATCCACACTGGAGTTAATACTGGATTGCATAACTGTTGTTTTTGATTGACTTCAGCCATGCATCTTGGCATGCTCTCCACCAGCTCCTCACATTGTTCTGCTATCATGGCAGTCCATTTCTGTTGCACTAATTCAAATTATTTTGCTTTGTTTTTGGCCTTGTGGTTCTTTATTTTGAGTTTGATGATGCTCCGCAGGTTTTCAGGTGGATTTAGATGTGGTGATGGAGCAGGGCACGGCATGATTTGATTGTTCTGGTTCTCCAGAAATTGCCTTGTTGGAAAATCCAGTCACTGGAGGCAGGAAAGTGTTTTCCAGCTGATGGAAGAAGACTGTTTTCAAGAGTAGTCCTCTACATGACCTGCTGCATTCACCCTGAAACAACCCAGATCATCACTAATCCACCGTCATGTTTTACTGTAGGGGCACAACAATCTGGTTTGTACGCTTCTCCAGGCTTCTTCCTGACCACTAAGTATGCTGGAGTGGGCATCAACTCTAAACTGGATTCATCACTGAAGAGAACCTCAGCCCAGTCATCAACAGTCCAATCCTTGTGATCCCCAGCAAAGAGTAACCAGGCCTTCCTCTGTGCCCTGTGTGACGTCACACCAGCTTCAAGAAGTCAGTTTCCAACTGTCCTTGCGGAACAAGTCGCATTTCTGGACAGCACCCACTGCTTTTTATGGTTCCTGGAGGTCTGACGGCAATGACGAGTGAACGGTCATCTGATAGAAAGACATTTCCTGCCTCCACCATAGCAGTTCAGTAGTACCGTGTTGGGCTTGTTTATTCTTGGTGTAATGGTAAATACTTACTACTATACTATACTTATATAGCGCTTTCACTATACCTGCAACGATACCCAAAGCGCTTACAGTACACATCACATTCACCCATTCACACACACACACACACTGATGGCCATGCAAGGCGCTAACCACAACCCATCAGGAGAGGTTTGGTTCGGTGTCTTGCTCAGGGACACCGCGACATGAGCTCTCCAGGCCGGGATCGAACCGGTAACCCTCCGACAAGATGGCCACTCCACCCACTGAGCCATGAACGGCTGTCTTCAGTTTTTTGACAACCTGCCTCTCACTCATGCCAATTTTCAGCAGTGCCAAGATGGCTGCCTTTGTTTTTATTTTATTTTAGGCATTATGTGAGACAACTTCTGAGTTGTACTACAGCTTGAATGTAAGCATGAAACCACTCTAGGCCTTTGTATATGCAGAGCTGCATCTGATATGAAATGGCCTCTTATATATCCTGGGAATAAAGTATTATGGTCAATGTATTCTTCAGGTAATGTACCTTTAGTGGTAACAGGTATTAAAATGTACACGAAATTGAAGAAAACAAGGGTGGTCTCATAATTTTTTCCATGACTGTATATATGTATGTGTCGCTGATTAGGCCCCTCTGCAGAAGATTACCTACATCCACCACAATCATTTTTGCAGATTGTTTCCTTTTTTACATCATTATTTCTGAAAAGCCTGTTGGAAAGCCTCTGTATAAACACTTTACACAGACAGGGTGGGAAATTAACGCCGGCTTCATGCCAGATGCTGGCTGTTGGTTTTTATGCTACTCCAGAGACTACTTTAAAGTCACTTTGGAGAGTCAGTCTTGTTCTAAAAATACAGTGGGAAGGTATTATTGCAGCTGGTGATATTTAGAATTGACCAGCTGCTGAGGCCTGAAGACGTCCATCCTGCAGACACACACACACACACACACACACACACACACACACACACACACACAGTGGTTTAAAGCAGGGAGAGCTGTGTGAGATGGGGGGAGTGAAGTGACGGACACAATGTCATCAAAGCTGCTTCCAAGTTTCCTTTTACCTGTTGAGGGAAATGTTATGAGCTTGGCAGACAACAGACAGTGACCAGGTGCTTGACACAAAGCCAACAAGACAGACACAACATCAACACACATAGGATTAATTACTCCCTGAGTGGATTAATCAGGATCAATTGGGCTCCAACTGGTCTCTGTCAAGCATGGCAAATGTTACGCATTTTAAACACACAATGTGCCCATTTCATTCATTCTTCAAGCAAATATGTAAGAAAAAAGCTCACAGACTTCATACTGATATCTGCTATCTGTTTCAAACCTGTATCATCTAAACTGCATATTTGGAAGTGGAACAAAAGTTATTTCCACTTCTAAATCTATATGTATGTATGTAAATTTGGACTGTGCTTAAAGGAACACTAATGTAAGATGTGACCATGTTTCACCTCTACTACTGGGTCCAAACAATGAGAGCGTGTCAAAATGACTCTATTATCTTATAAACTTCACAAGATGCAAACCCTGTAGTTTAGCTATCTAACCTGGGCTGTACAGGTTGATAGTTTATGTACCAGCAACAAGAAAATACTCATTTTAATTTGGTCTTCTCCACGCTCCACAAGACCACTTTGCCAAAGGAGGACAAGAGGAGATGGACCTTCAGTTATCGGAGTTGTTGTGTTGCTGCTGACACATATAATCACATTATAAATTAATACTTTAACAATGCTCTTTTGTGGATTATTTGTTTGCTGAATTACAGGAGAAGCTTGGACAGATTCAAAAAAGACGGTTAATCTAATATCAGCATGTTTGATCGTTAGTTACGACTGTGTTGTTAGTTTCCTTGATTTTTGAATGCCGTTCTGCTTCATGACCTGCTTTAATCTTCTTTAGTTGTTACACATTTTGGGCAGTTTGTCCTAGTGTACTTACCGTAAATATGATATATTTGAATTAAACAATATAATTTGGACAAGGGCTGTATTTGGCCCACGGGCCAGTGGCCGCCCGCTGTGACATCCAACGCCAGAGTTTACACTGACTTAATGCTAGTTGTTACCGCTAACTGCTAACTGAAGGTCCGTCCCTGAGGGTGAAACAAAAACACAAGTTGTTTTCTTGTGTCACTTGGGTTTAATCCAACAGTCAAACTATCAAAACGTACACAGACTGTACAGTTATTGTCACAGTAAACAGGGAGTTAATAAGACAGCACTGTTATTTTGACCATCTCTCAGAGTTTCAGCAGTTTGGTTGCTGTTGGTTCGTTAGAACTTACTGTACTTTAATATAGCTGCTGACAGTAAATGTAGATCTGTGGAGCCAGTCGAGGTTAGATAGTGCCCCTAAATTTGACTGAAGCCTGTGGCCAGAATAACGCCATAGCAGGCACATTATTTGAAAAAATTAGGTCAAGATATTGAGTAGGAAGGTAGAAGAGACAGTCACACACAGAGAGACACACCGTATAAACACACTCAACATCAGATATTTACTGTTAGTTAGAAACTAATACAGCTCCTCTTGTCAGTTACAATGAGTGACGGCTTAAAGGCGCGTCTGGCTGTGGACTGATCGCCATGGAGACGGCTCGTAAATCCCAGCAGTGTGTGATGCTGTTGGATGTGAGAGACGACAGCGTGCCTTGCACAACGCTAGTCATCATCATCTACACACACATACACACCCATGTCAAGTGCACTCTTAATGAAACACCTTCACTCTGATAGGAGGACAGATGGTGAAACCACACACACACACACACACACACACACACGCTTCAACATATTGTTAACACACACTGTAAAACGTGGACACACACACGCAGGCTTCTATTCAAACACAGAGAAGGTAAAAACAGACATGACACACACATTGGTCCTCAGCTGCTGCCACACACTTGAGCAGAGGTGATGACATGTTTGTTTTCCATCTACCTGGATGAGGCTGGCAGCTGGGTTCCTCCTCTTTTCAAAGTGCTTCTGTCGATGCTGCTCCTGAACTTTCAGGGCAAAACCAGACCCGAGGATGCCCTGCATGCAGAGACAGGAAGTTTTAAACTTTGCAGAAAAGACACAACCCATGCTCCTTTTAGCATCAGCTTTCCTTCTATGGTAAATCTCAACAGTCATGTGTTATAATTTGCGTTTGACTCACAGCTGGCAGAGCGAAGAAGGAGATCCCCAGCAGAGCAAAACCGGCTGATAATAACCGTCCCGTCCACGTCTGGGGCGTCTTGTCACCGTAGCCGATCGTTGTGAGGGTGATCTGAAAGGTCAGAGGTCAACAGATGGGTTACAAAAAGAGACTCAAGCGAAGATCCTCCTTCAAATCTGAGTTATGTTTCCCTGGTTGCACAAAACCCCCTTAAGTCTTGTCCTTAAGATTTTCTTAAAACATTAACTGAAGTATTTAAGGTTTTCTTGTGATACTTAAGCAACATAGCAATTGATTTTATACTACAGATTTGATGGGAGGCTGCTTTACACACTGAAACATCTGCCTCATGACACCACCGGTTAGGACCAGAGATGGCGCCTCTTTGAAACTGATGATCTAAGTTCAGTGAGTTGCTTGACTTTCTGGGTCAGAAGGAAAAAATGCAGAGTAATAAAAGAGGAGACAGACAATACTATGATACATTGCTAATGATTTCTTACTTAAACATGCAGGTAAGCCACAGTGCATCATTTAGTTTGCCAACCTTGTTTCATTGTGGGTGACCTTGAGAGTGTCATGATGAAACAGCTTTCCTCGCTAGTGCTGATCTTTATTATTTCATGATTTTCCAAACATTTTTGGCAGTGATGAATAAACTCCAACATGTGTTGGAGTGTCTTTCATGCACAAAACATGAGGGACAAATATGACGAGTAGAAAGTTGATCTCTGCCGGGTGTCTCTGACACAATTAATAGAGCTTCCACTTTCACTCAACAGATCCACTCTCATTTTAATCTATGCCGACTCTGTAACCACGACTTGAAGCGTGCATTTCCACTTCAAGTTGATATTTTCGACAATACAAGTGAAAAAGGGAGGGTGATGCCCAACAAAAATGTACATACATACATACATACATAAAAATGTGTCTGGAGACCACAGGAAGGAACAATCACCATTTTGAGTGACCCCTTTCACAGGGTTCTTACACCATTTTAAAAGTCAAATTTAATACCTTTTAAGACCTCAACAGATATAATTTAAGACCCAAAAATGTGGGTGGCACAGTGGTGTAGTGGTTAGCACTGTCGCCTCACAGCAAGAAGGTACTGGGTTTGGATCCTGGCCCAGGGCCTTTCTGTGTGGAGTTTGCATGTTCCCCGTGACCCTATGAGGATAAGAAAATGGATGGATGGGCCCAAAAATGTCATAACAATTTCTTTGGTGGAATATAGTCAATTTATTGTAGGGCTTGACCAATATGGAGTTTTTGAGGATGATGCTGAACACTTCCAACAGCGATATAAATTGAAGGCATAACACTTAACTTTTTTCTACAACTTTAATTTCGCAACGTTCAGGAACAAAGAAGTAAACTTTATGAACAAAATGACTTGCAAAATTGCAATAAATAGCATCTGAAAATTTAATACCTACAGTAAATATATGGTAAATTTAAGACAATTTAAGACCTTAATCACCAAAATTTTAATTTAAGACATTTTAAGGAACTGCAGGAACCCCGTTTTAGCTCTTATTTCAGAGTAGATACTCTCCCAGCACAGGAGGAAGTGGGAGTGACTGGTCTGGACTGGTGATTGGTCAAACACTTGAGCCAATGAGAAAATGCAACAGGTACTTTGATGGCTGCTTCGCTTGTGGCATATGTTTATTTATTCTTACATCACTGTAAAAGCTACGAGAGCTTGCAGCAAACTCAACACTCATTGTTGCAGCAGTATGTGATATACATTACACAGAAATACACACGACCAATCTGAGATCTGGAGATCGTTAATAATACAGGAAAATGAGGATTTTGCAGATGGATTCTAAGCTCTTGTGTTGATATATGTGGCCAAACCTTTCACCATCATGATATGACAGCTTTCAGTGTCCACCAGAGAGACAGACCCTCCCTGAACACAGTACAGGGAACACGGTGTGTCCATGTGTCCTTCCTACAAACCAATATAACGAGTCAGTGTCACCTGGCAGCAGGGGAAAATTGAATTTATCGATCGTGCAATTTCTTCTTTATGCTTTGCTTCCTCGAGGTTTAATGGCTTTGAGACGCAGGAGGAAACAGTGCAGTTCAGCCAGCCGAGTGTGACTGCAGAGGCCTTTCCTGTTGCTTTTTCTATCGCAGGTGTCATTAAGGTCAAACAGAAACTGCAAATGGAAACAGATCACTGTTGTCAAACAGCATGAGTAGGGAGTTAGCAGAGGGAGTGATTACACTGTGGTGGATGGGAAATCTTCCATGTGACTACAAGCGACGGATGCTTACGTCCTGACGATGTAAAAGGTGTTGAGTATGTTCGTATGTATTAATGTGTGTTTGCTCACCGTGCCCCACCAAAGAGCGTCAGCGTAGGTGGCAAAATCCTTGTTGAATTCTTTCTCCACCAGATAGACCAAGAAGGAGGAGAAGATTAGCACCAGAAACCCAATGTACCAGGCCGTCACCAGCTCCTACAAGACACACAAACAGATTATTATACTGACTAATGAAGCCTCACACACCTTGAAAGATTAATGTCCTCCAGAAATCAATCTGTACCTTCTTCTTCTATTCTAAATTGTCACCTGGAGCTTTTGTTTTCTTTACATAAATACAAACATTTCCAACATGACCAAACCACAAGGATGCAGAAAATGAAGTGTTTGATGCTCAGAAATTTAGCTGCACTACAATTTTACTGCTTCATTATGTTTTTCCAGAGCGCTATCCTGACCAACAACTCAGTATCTACATTCAAGCAGGTGCTGTTTCTTAGCCTCCTTATTACTCCCAGCTCAGGAAACTTGGTGTCTTAAGCACACAGGATATATTTCCTGTTGTGTTTTTGGAAAATGCAACAATACACTACAAAATAGGGGTGTCTAAAAACAACATAAATACACTAAATCTGAGGGAAAAGGTGTTCAAAACAAGTGAAATTATCTGTCCATGCAGCGAGATGATTTCACTTGACAAGAGTTCTCGAATTAAGATATTAAATATAGAAATAAGATGTATTTACATACATGAGATAAGCAAAAAACGATGGTTTTAATAATAATCAGCTACACAAAATTTGTCATTGTCTTTTTACAGAACCAAAGTAAGTGATATATATTAAATATAAGCAGAAAATGATGGTTTTAAGATGAGATTACTTAAAATTTTACTTTTTAAAGACCTAAAATATGTGAAATATTCTACATAAAATAAGCAGAAAATTATGGTTTTAAGATGAGATTACTTAAAATTTAACATTTTAAAGACCCAAAATATGTGAAATATCCTAAATATAAGCAGGAAATGCTTGCAGATGTTTTTGTGTGACTCTTGAATCAAGCAACTTGAGTTTGTTACTGAATCTTAAAACAAGATTTATTTGATGAGACTTTGGGGGAGAGATGTATTATTATTTATTATTATATTTTAACAGTTATTTACCTCCTTTTAAGATTTCCTGCCTATCTGAGACAAAAAAGATAAAGATTATAGTGTAAAGTTGAACACTTAAAAAAGGAAATTCACTCTTAAAACAAAATAAATTATCTAAAATGTCTAAATCTAAGTTGTTTTTTTTCATCTTGGTAAGAACCAAATAATGTGCAGTTTATATAAATAATAAAACTGGACAGATAGATAAATTAAAATGTGCTACCTTGCTGTGAGCATAGACGACAGATCCCAGCAGCTTCCAGGTGCCCCCCCTGCGGTCCATGCGCACCATGCGCAGGATCTGCAGGAAACGAAGGCTACGCAGCGCAGAGGTGGCAAAGATGTTACCCTGGCTACCGGCTGAAACCACGGCAACAGAGGCAATGAGTACGATGATGTCTGGGGAGTAAAAGAGAAAATTAAAAGGTCACAGGTTGCACAACAGGAACTGTGGTTGACTCACCTACTTTCTGCGCCCATCCATCAGCACTAGAACAACTATTGACTCGCTACAAGCTGCTTTTGCTTCTTTTCCTCTCTCTATCAGTCTTTTTCTGTCACTCTGTCCACAAACATAATATACAACACTTTTACTTCTCTCTCTTGTATTTCCCAGCAGGCTGTCTTCCTGGATGGAGAAGCGCTGGCCTCTAAATTTGATGCTCTTTTCAGTTCCACGGAGCGGACACTGACCTTTTTAAAACAGCACTTATCCAGAGGAAACCATTACATGAGTATAATTTTCTAAAATTATTGTTAGATGTAGTATAACTCAGGTTACAGTGTAGTGAACAACTTTAACCAAATGATATGAAGTGTAGAGTGATATCAGGGTTCTTGCACCAGTTTAAAAGTCAAATTTAATACTTTTTAAGACCTTTTTAAGACCTCAACAAATGTAATTTAAGACCCAAAAATGTCATAACAATTTGTTCGGTAAAAATAGTCAATTTATTGTAGGGCCAGAAGGCAAAACACTTTAAACTTTAATTTCACAACTTTCAGGAACAAAGAAGAAGAAGTGAACTCTATGAACAAAATAATGTGCAAACTTGCAGTAAATCTCTGAATACTGTGTTTTCCTATCGGCATTAAATGTACCATCAGAAAATTTTATACCTACAGCAAATTTACACTAAATTTAAGACAATTAAAGACCTTAAAGACCTTAATTACCCAGATTTTAATTTAAGACTTTTTAAGGAGCCGTGAGAACCCTGGACATGATATCACCAATATTAAGAGGAGAATAAACCCAATAATCACAGATATTAGCATATACTTTACCCAGTTGATTATTTACATTTACAGAGAATTACTTCTTGTAATGTGTTGTATTAAGTTTTCTGAAATAGTTTGCCTGAATACGCAAATGCGGCATTATATTATTAAATATGTGTCATTTCCAGGACAGAAATTTGAACATTGAATAAAGTCAGGTTCAAAATTAGTCATAGTCAATTAGATGTTTTTAATATCTCCATAAATCTGTCAAGAGATGTTTGGTGGATGTTAGTGCTACTAAGGTGGTAATTTGTGGCTCAGAAAAACAAATATTTTTTATGAGAAAACAGCTGCATAAGATATGTATTGTAATATGGATTGTAAAATTCACTTACAGATAAATAGGATAATAACATAAACATATTTGCCTTGAATTTTCTTAATTTTCATGTATAAAGAGGAATCTACAGACTCAAATACACAAATCAGTAATAAAAGTAGTAATTTTGTGTGTTTTCTTTCCACTGGTCTGGAAGAAGATATGTTATGGAAGCAAAATGAAGTCTGAAAATTGGCATTAAAAACAATGTTTTTTCAGGGAGGTCTCCTCAAATATACAAACAAATATAATTCACAGATAGAAACAACATAATTTTGACATTCCTATTTTCAGTGACATCTGTGTTGTTTTATATGCAGTATCTATATATGAATCTATTTTGAATGTACCAGGCTGCAGACGCACACACACCTACCGATGACACAGAACGGTTTCCTGGCGAAGCGGAGGCGTCCCTGCCAGCCTCGGTAGCGGCAGCAGCAGCCAGCGCTCCATATCCTGATGATGTACTCCAGACCAAACACTACAATCATCACAAACTCCTACAGGACAGACACACAAAAAAACCCCACATACTTAAACCTGTAAATGCTACCAATGCAGAAGCAATAAAGACAGAAACAGATGAAGGCAGGTATTGTTTTGCTGTGTGAAAACGAGGAAAAAACGTCTTGTGTCGTTGTGTTTTTGTGGTAAACATATCCTGACAGGAGAAGCAGAGGAGTAATTCATATCATTAATAATGGCTGTGTTCCATTTCGGTGTGCCAGTTCCCTCTTGTTACGCGTGCTGGCTCGTCTGCTTGACTTAATGCGACGCTTCATTGGAGCAGATCCATCGTTACTGTTATTAGTTACACCTGCGCTTTTCCTGCTATGACACTTAGGACGTCAGCTGCGAGAAAAGGCTAATCTATGCTAACCTAGAAACATGAATCACTGTGAGGAGCAAAATAATTTCCTTTAAAGGAAGAGCTGGACATGGGAAACCTGGACCATATTTTCCACTGTTTTTGGGGACTGTCAAATAGGGCTGCAACCAACCATTATTTTGACTGTCAACTAATCTATCGACTATCTTAACGATTAATCAACTAAATTAACAACTATCTTAATGATTAATCAACTAATCTAACAACTATCTTAATGATTACTTGACTAATAGATTCATGAAGCGTACACCTGGTCAGTGGCTCAAAAATGCAGCTGGAGGTTGTTTTAACTATTTAAGACGACAAAGATGACTACCATGACGACGTC
The DNA here is from genome assembly GCA_029721515.1 of Synanceia verrucosa. Taxonomy (NCBI): domain Eukaryota; kingdom Metazoa; phylum Chordata; class Actinopteri; order Perciformes; family Synanceiidae; genus Synanceia; species Synanceia verrucosa. Next base: position 22,508,939 of record CM056562.1, read on the forward strand.
GACTAACTGTTGCATCCCTACTCTGTATGTATGGAGGGAGAATGTGATCATTTGAGGCAACTCCTCACTGTTAGCTTAGTTTCATCTAGAAGATTACACTGTCATGGTTGAATATTAAGATCACTTTGACAATCAGGATGCTTCATGTGAAACTTCTTAAACACAGCAAACAAAAGGTGAAAAAAGATTTTATCTCTCTGAAGGTTTCTGTCCATAATGTTGTCAAATTAAGATGCACTTTATCTACTCTTTCTCCACATTTTCTCTGCAAGTTTAATTTCTCTTGCAAATATTAACTTTTGGCTGCAAAATCACATTTCCACTGTAAATACTACACTTCTGCAGCAAATATTACATCTCCTCTGCACATTTTATATTTCTATATTTCTATCTGTATATCTATATTTTTATTTCTTATTTATGTGTGCCTTTAAGCCGAGAGACAACAAAATTTCGTTATGCGTGCATAATGACAATAAAGACTCTTGAATCTTGAACAGAGCAATAACAATCTGAAAACCTTTAGCAGACACACACTGATGGTGAGGAAATTACTGCACCAGTGTCCCTCAGGACTGGACCAATTTAAAAAGTGTTGTCTTTATTATTACATTAGACACATGAGAAAATAGAGTTAGTTATCCTTTAATCACTTCCTTACAGAGAGGTTGACAGTCCTGCAGCAGCCGGTTATCTTTAGAGTGGAAGCAGGGGGACACGACTAGTTAGCTCAGTATTACCATGCTGAATCTGATGTGTTAACGTTCTTACAAAAACCTGGCAACCACACCGTGAAGGCAGGATGAAGGTGAAGTCACTGTGCCCAGCCAAGAAAAGAAAAGCTCCCTGTGAATTCTGTGGATCCACAATAACTTGGACACAGCCTTTGGAAAGAGTTGTTGAATATTTTAAGAACAATTTTCCATCGCTTTGAGCGCCATAATCGGCACAGTTTTCCTCCATTTTATTGGGGTGGAAGCAGAGAAACGGATATCTCATAACCTGGACTAGGGAAAGCAAAATTGCCTGCAAGGCTACGACTAGAAGCAAGGATGTTTACCCTGAACGACCCTGTGATGTCTCTGCTTTGTCTCGATGTGTTGTTGCTTCCAGTTGTTTCCCTCCTACCTACCCTCCTTTCCTCCCTTTCCACTTAATCACATCTGAGGCGCAGACTGTTAACGTTAATTGAATTGTAACAGGGTGATTTGGGCAGATCTTGCAGCATCAGCACTTCTAACATGCAGATATGTGCATCAGCAACACAAAAATGTTCATTAGTATTTATTTAATTGTGTGTGTGTGTCCTACCAGGATGAGCAGGCAATGTGCAGAAAACTCCTGGTGAGCAGGGATGGTGGAAAACACAGAGAGAACCAGACATCCAAACACCAGGATGAACCTGCAGAGACACAAACACAACAAAAAGAAATCAGCAGTGTCTAATAAATAGTAATAAATTCATAAAATAACAAGTTTTGGCTCGTTGGCTGAGGTAAAACACCTGCAGTGATTCACACTAACACAGTGGACTGCTGAAAGTGAACCTGGAGGCTATAAAATACTGTGATTATTTATCCTCTGTCAGGCTACATTAAGCAGGATTTAAAGCGAACCAAACATTATTAGGACCAGGCTAAGCACTGTTTAAAGCTCCATCAAGCTTTATTATATTAGCTTCACATTAGGTATGAATGGACTGAATCCTTCCCACAGTAAAAAAAAAAAAAAGATCACTGGCTGCTTTCACTGGATGACATTACCAGCTCTTACTACCTATATATGTTATTATATTGTTATATATATATGTTATATCTTATAGATTCATATCACATTGTATTATTATTATATACTATTATGTTATATATTATAAATTAGGGGTGTCCCCATCAGATTACATCATTTCAGATATAAGCACTCCGATACCAGCGGTCCATTACAGACTTTATTCTATTCAATTGTCGAGTATGCTTATTTTTCAGTTAAACTAGTGGTTATTTCAATATATATTTACTGTTTTATTGAGGTTATTTTTCAGGGTTTTCTAATTTATTTTTTATCTCTTTTATTCAGTTGTAGAATATTCTTATATTTAAGGTTAAAATTGATGTAACCCATTGGTTAATAATAAATGGGTCAGTTTTTCTCAGACCTGCTGTTGCTGACTATTGTTCTCTGTTGGATTAATATCACTTGATCAAGCCTTTCTAATATTCCATACAACAAAATAAGTAATAAAAATATGTATGATTCGTGCTGATATCATATCAGATTGATATCAGTATCAGCCAATACTCAAGGCTGAAATATCGGTATTGTATCGGAAGTGAAAAAGTTGTATCGGGACATCTCTATTCCTTTCTGTGCAATATGCAATAATTCCATTCCATTTCTATGTGCAAAAATACCACTTCCATGTGCAATATTACAATTCTGAAAATGTGCAATAACTTTTTTACTCACTTGTAGCAAAAATTGTTTTATCCTTACCACTGTAAATAGTATCTTATTTCATACGTAACTTTATTTATGTATTTTCTATTTTATTTTTAAGCTTGACTATTTTTTTTACATTTGATTTGTAATCCAGTTATTCACTTAAGATCATTAAGATGAATTTCTTTAAAGAAGTGACCTACATGTTCAGTGTCTCGCTCAAGGAAAATTAAGCTTTTTTTTTTTAGCCAGGATAGGTGTCACAGTAGAAAGAGCAACAAAGGAGAAGGAGAAGGTTGGGATGGACGGTGGGTCTTAAAATGCCATTCATGGGAAAATAAATTTGTAAGATATCATACAAACAAACTGTTGATGAGGATATGTTTGCCTCACTATAACACCTGAGCTACAACCGTCTGTGATGAAGACCAGTGACTCTTTTCTGTTTTCTGCTGTGGTGTTTCTCACACTGGATACTGATGATAGTTTCACACTGTATCCAAGCATATTATTTTGGTTTTATCTGTCCAGGTTTTCAGATATAAATGAACACAATCAATACAATAGAGGTGTGAAAAATGACATTAAAATAAACAGGGGCAACATTAACAATGCCCTTGGTGTTCAGTGGAGCTACTTTCTCCCTCCCCAGGTAGAAAACTGTGATGAATAATGGAGGTTAGTTAGAAAATGTGAATTTTGCAATGAACTTCAGTATCAAAGAGGAAGTTCAGAGCTGTGAAAACAATGACAGACTCACACAAACTGCACCATTTCATCCAATCAGAGCCTGACTGACCCAAAACAACCCTCCTCTGCTGCCTGCCAGGAAACCCTCCACTCCCTTGTAAGTCATATGGTAATTTGGTTAATGAGCAAATACGAATTAAAATCCATAGGGCGGCTTCCAGGCAACATAGGCAGCAGCTAGCAGCCCCAGCCTGCTGTTCTCTCTACAGACACCATCTGTCTTTCTGATGTTTGCCGTCCTCTCATCTCTACAGATCTTTGTTTGTTGTCTGTGTAAAGAACGTGCTCCAGCCTTTTCTTTCCAGACCTTTCCGTCTTACTTTCTCTTTAATCTTTTATGCTATTTGTCTCCCTCTCCACCGTCCTGCTCGCCTCCCTTCTCCAGTTCGCCTTCGTCTCTCTGTAGACTCTCTTTGTCTGTCTCTCTTGGATGATTAATGCCACCATTTATTTTCAGTGAGATCCACGAGGCATATGAAAACAGAGGTGTGTGTTTGTATGAATAGTGTGAGTACCTGAGGCGGAGTTTATGAGGCAGCGTGAAGAGCAGATTCAGTTGTGGTAGAGACTATGACTAGTAACTGGTATAAAGCGCTGCTTCTTCTGTTAATATAAAGATTACATCAATTATGGTCCAAATGTAGACCCAGTTGAGATAGTTTAGTCTACTGTGTTAACTGTTTAAAAGGCGAAGAGTCTCAACTTTTCATTAGTTGGTGTGGTTTTCCTTGAGGTAACTATTTTTTACCAAAGTAGTGCGGCCCATTGTCTGTGGACATCACACAGGTGGGTGCACCATCCACCATCCCTATGTGAGGATATGCGGTAGATAATAGATGGATGGATCACAACATTATCATATACTGTACCCTATTTCAGAATTATAATCAGCTCTATTAGCTACGTAAATAGACTAAATAGGACTCCAGCTTTTCAGCACTCACTCAGTATCTACATAAAAGCACACAAAGTAAAGAAAGAATAACATAAGAGGTAAATTAAAAAAAAACGTGTTCATATCTAGATTGCCTGAAAGCAGTACATGATACTCAGGCATGAAATGGCAAACACATTTGGTTTAAGTCACTTTGACAGCAAACTGATTTATTCTTTTAATATGGTAAAATAAAAAAGTTCAATGTCAGTGTGCAAATGAAATCACTCAGGTTTGGTGGGTTTTTTATGTGATTGTGTAATAAAACAGACCTTTTGCTCAAGGTCTGAGCTTAAAAATAGAAAAGATCCTCATGTTTCTCTTCTCTCTATGGGTGAACAAATGAAAGAGTGAAATCACACAAACCAAACTGGATGCTGTGTTCCCAAATATGGTGAAAAAACAAATATAAAGCATTGTTTCTTTGTTCGCAGACCTTGGTGATTACAGGCTCGGGCGAAATGAGCCACGTCATATGAAACTGAATAGCTTCTGCAATTTACATTCAGAAGCTACATTTGAAAAACACATTATTTATCACTGATGTCAGCAACAAAACATTCTGCAGATTCAAAATGACATCTATTACAGCAGTAATTTTCTGTTTGAGGGAGCCAGATACAATGATCTTCTGCCAAAGGAGATTAAATAGTATTATTATGTTAAGTTCACACATGCTGGTGGGAAAGTGTGACAGTAAGAAATCAATTAACACGTGACTTTCTGTCATTTCTTTGGCCCACTTACATTTGACAATTTGACAACATTGGCACATGTTTACATATGAAATCATCCTACAGTGCTGTATTTTACTTCCTGTATGAATGATGGGAGCTTGATGACACGTGCGATCAATAATGATCAGTCCCCGAGGTGATTTGCTAATATCACGTTTGAAAAAGATGTCCGTTCAATGTTTGTCATTATTACAGTAAAAAAAAGTTTCAATTCAAGTCTTGGCTGAATTCCTTCTTTCATTCCTTTCTTTACAGGACGTTATGAAAATCAACTTCCACCATGTGCAGTGACACCAGCCCAAGTGGAGCTCATGACAATGCTGAGATCTATTATTTAATTATTCCACAACTTGAAAAACAAAAGGGCATTTCTCCACTCATGACTGCATTTCCATGCAAACAGTAAGAAACATGCTTATTAGCTCCAAGAGCTAGTTGAGAAGGTCAGTATGAATCTCGGTCTGCTCATGTTAAATGGTGTTTCTACCTGCTTCCAGTCTTTATACTAAGCTAATCACCTCCTGGCTCTACATCTAAAACATCCAAAAACATGAGGGTGGTACTGATCTGTTCGTGTAACTTTTGACAAGAAGGCAAATAAGCATATTTCAGAAAATATCAAACTGTTCCATTGAGTGTAAATTTGAATTTTGGGGTTAAAGTGCATCAAATTGTAAAAATTAGACTAGAACACCCAGAAGAAAGACTTAAACATAAGGCAATAAGGCAGCTGTAAACAGCTGTCTCATTGTTCCACAGTGGCAGCGAGGATGTGACGTGCATCAGACGCTCTGCTTTAAATGGCAGATAATTCATTTTATGAAATATCTCAGCTGAGTGCTGCCCTGCTCTGTCGTCAAAATGTCAAACCAACATCTGGTAAAGTTGGTGTTTGGCATCCTCGGCGGCCTCTGGACGAGTTGCAGGTGTGAGAGAGTGCCCGCTCGGTGCATACGGCAGAGACAAACTGCCTCTGACTTTATGCTGATGAATGAGCCGCAGACAAAACCATATACAGCCAAAAAGCTGCACGACTCCTCTACAAGCTGAAAAAGACGCCTGCAGCCTGAGGAAGAGGAAGAGGGTAATCAGGTCCCTGGAGATTTACAGCCAAGCATGACGTCTTCTGTGCTCATCACTGGGGCTGCAACTAGATTATGTTGATAGTCAATTAATCTACCACTCTCTTTCCCATTCACCTATTACTGCCGTGGTTCGTAATTTATTTTCATAAATCTTTTAAAACAGATGTGTGATTGACCTGGATATGAAGTGTCCATAGTGCAAAAAAATATAACGTTACCCCTAATTTCCACCGGATGTGGAACGACGCTGATGTTTTGTCGGACAAATCGACAGAGCTTCTATTTTTGTCGGACGTCGGGGCACGGCACATGAATTCAGCACTGTGTGCCGCAGCAGGCGGATCTGGTGCGTACTGGTGTCGGTCCGCATCCACTGGAAATTAGGGTAAGTTTCTAAAGAGACAAGACTAAGCCCACTCTCCACCTCTACTCTCTCCTCAAAAAAAAAGTTTTCAGCAGTGGCGGTCCTTTTTCAGCAGTGGCGGTCCTTTTTCAGCAGTGGCGGGTCACTAGGTGAATATAGGGGAACCACTACCTTTTCATGCAACCTGGTCTATTAAAGACAGCACAGAAAGGGGGAAACCTACTTACCAGCACCACTAAAGTTCACTAATAATGAAATTAATATCAATATAATACAGATTTAATCTAGTTAGAGGCACCACAACAACTGTGTTTATTGTTAAGAGTCTAGTTTACACTGATGAATGCAATAAATGAATTCATGCAGCCTTGTGCCACACACACAGAGAGAAATATTACTTTTTTTTTTTACTTTTTCATGGCGATAATAAATTGCCTCTCAGATGACACATCGAAGTGGAAGAAGATTTAAAATCATCAAACTTTAAGCAGAATATGTGACTGTAAATCTACACCTTTGCAGGGCAGCATGAAGCTTGTGAATTAGTATGAAAGTGTATTGTGAAAGCATGCACATGTAAATATGAAGTATGCTTATGGTAAAAAAGGAGGAACACTGTAAAGGAGTTGCACATGTGTTTATATGAAATAAGCATTTGAGAATGGGAAGGAGAGTGTGTGATGTAAGTGTGCGCGTGATGAATTGGGTACGTGCAAGGTCAGGTTTTTCCACACAATACGGTCTGGTATCATTATCTGTTTCCTTCTTTCTTTCTGTGCCAACCATGCATACCCATTCAATCAAGACGGAGGGAGGGAAAGGAAACAGAGCGAAAGACTGAAAGAGAGGAGCCCAGAGAGTCGCTTTGGATAAGAGTGTGAGTTAATGCCTCATAATGTGTCAAGGTAACAGAACAAAATAAACACATGGGAGACACAAAAGGAGATAGGAGGCTCATGCTAAGAAGAGGAGAGCCGCCGAGGAGTCTACAGCGGCAAAAAGAAGAAAAATGACGAGGACTGGGTATCGTTCAAAATTTTTTGATATGATGCCAATTTCAATACCGGTTCCACAACGACACGTTTTTCAATACCTCAAAGTAATTTCAGTCTAATCTGGGCTTTAATCATGGTCATCATCAGTGTTAATTTATTATCATTATTATTATTTTCTGATTTCAACTCAATAAGTTATTTTTGTGTAAAGTGGGTTTTTATCATAGTAGACATACTAGACAATGGACTGATGATGATCAACAGGCACAGGCTACCAGTTCCTCTTTAGGACCCTGAGAGAGAGAACTCGTCTTGTGGTGTGTTCACTGGAAGTTGGAACTTGGAGCGCTCATCAATGTAACCTCAAAGTTTAGTGCTTCCAGCCTTAGAGACATATAACAAAACACGCAGCTACTGTTAAATAAGTATTCAATGAATTCTCTGTCAGGTTGGTCGGACTCATAAGGGGTTCTGTCTTGGAGTATGGAAATTCCGACATTCATGTACAACTTGAATGCACCGTGAAGCTAAACACACACGCCAGATCCGCGATAGGATCAGAGCTTCTTGGTCGGTGCTACAAAAGTATAAAAGTTTGGTACCCGGCCCTAAAAATGACTGAACGCTATTGGAGGTTCTCCTGCATCAAAGCAGCGGAGCTAACCTTCTAGGAAAGGCCTCGTAGATCGCTACATCAGAAATAAAACAAGAGCGAAAAAGAAGAAGAGAAGAAGAGAGAGATTAAGAACATGATGACAAGCTGAGAGAACAGAGCGAGCACATCCAGCCTCTACTTCCCTGTCAGCCTCGCCTCACATCTCACTAGGTCATCATATCGATCCTCTTTATCCTGATCAATACCTGCTGCACATACCTGCATTTTGATTTGCAAACTTACATGGTGCGTGAGGGAGGTTTGAATGAACCCACTGGTAGATAAAGAGAAGACAAGAAAAATGAGAGAGAGGAGGGAGTGAGGAGCCAGGCTGACTACTTGCCAACGGTCTATTAGTTAATCCCTTTATTTATCCAGTCAAGTGCAGTATCTTACCTGATGATGGCAGCGATAAAACATACACTTTTATTTCTAAGCAACTACTTGACCAAACAGAGCTGCGGCCAAGGACGTGGTGCTGCACACGTTGATTTTTTTTCTGCACACTTCTGAGAGGTTTTTCGCCATGAAAAGCAAAATGAAGCCATGTCTCACTTCAGAGTACGTCACCACACCAGACATTTAGTGCTCAATACCAAACTCAGTGAAAGCCCACAATACTCGATACCACAGGAAGAAAACACACATAAAAAGGTATTTAACATCCTTTATTACTGTTTTCTTAAGCAAAGCAGGTCATAATCCCCCCTCTATTAACTATTTTATACTTTTGTTTGGATGGATGGTCAGCTCCTTAAAGTCTATCCTTAAGAAAGTAAATATCAATATTATATCAGAAGTAAAAGCATCACAATATCGATATTTTTTTTTCCACCCTTACTAACTTCACTTAGTTTAAGAAGTTTTTAGCTTAAGTAAACCGGCACTGGAAGCTTACTTTGAAAAGAGACACAAGCGTGCAAATGCTACATTTCCAGTGAACACTTTTATTTTGAAAATATACTATGAACTGACACACTTTCCCTGACACATCCAAAATGGACGCCAGAAGCGTACCTAGAGCCCACTGAGGAAGTATTAGAAGAGCTGAAAGTCTATCATGACTAACTTCTAGGGGTGGGTATTGGCAAGGACTTCACCATATGATACGTACTGTGATACTGTGATATTGTCTACATAGATCACTGAGAAATTGTAATCGAGATTAAGAAATTAAAAATCAATATTATATCAGAGGAAAAAGTATCACAATATATTGCCATATCTATATTTTTCCCATCCCTACTAACTTTGCTTTTAGTAGTAGTTTTTAGCTCAAGTAAACCGGCATTGGAAGCTTATTTTGAAAAGAGACATGTATGCAACAAGCGCAACTTTTATTTTGAAAATATACTATGAACTGACACATCCAGAAGCGTACCTAGAGCCCACTGAGGAAGTATTTGAAGAGCTGAAAGTGAGACTGTGCTGTTAAAATCTTAATAAAAGAGAGAGAGAAGGAGTGCCAGCCTCAGAAACAGCTGTTTGTTTTCTCATCCCACATCTAAACCATGTGATCGCAGTGAAGAAAGACAGACAGAGAGAGAGAGAGATAGTAAAGTTTAGGAGAAGGGTACAGAGAGAAAGAAAGAGCCGGACAGGAGCCAATTTTCCATGATGTGGGATGAACCAAGGATGTTTGACGAGTCTGAAAGCTTTGTGTGTGTGTGTGTGTGTGTGTGTGTGTGTGTGTGTGTTCTCGCTAACTAGACGCAGACTGACAGACTGCTGAAGAAAGCCAACAGCTAACAGGGTTCATAAAAACACCAGCTTACACACACACACACACACACACACAGGCCATGCATCAGATTCCTATCAGCAGCCATCGCTGCTCTAAAACCAGACTCCTGTTCAGAGAGCTGCTCAGCAGATGTCACAGATGGAGAAAGAGTCCGAGACCGACAGCAATAACAAAACTGGTTTACATTCAAAATGTATGTTTTTTTTTTAATAATCCCGAATGAGCCAAAAACAAAATACACTGAAAGACGACTGGGAGAGTGCCGACTGACTGCGGAGGTTCGGCTTCTGTCTCTGTTATTTTCCTTGAACTTCATATCAAACGCTTTTTTATCATTTGATTTCTGAGAAATCAGAGGACACGCAAACACAGTCTCATCCAAATCAAACCTCTGAGCCAAGGGAATTAGAAGCACACGGTTGCAGTTGCTGAGCAGCTAAAGACCAAACGTTATCTATTGTACAATAAACTCTGTGCTGGCTGCGTAAATCCAGCTTTCCTCCTTGTTCTTGCTGTGGCCATTCCACTTAGTTTAGCCAGCACTATGAGCGTATGGGCATGAAGCCTTTTGTGTTTTAGGAAATCCACTGGGCTCGGCCTTGATGCCACTTAACTGCGTTGGCAGCATGTGCATGACGGCTCATTAGTCAGACCTCGCTAAAATCCAGGGAATTCACTGCCTGTTCAGCTTAACTGAGCTCAGTCAAGCCAAGAAAGGAACCTATTCTTGCTTTTTGTCTGGATTTTAAAAGCCGGGCAGTGTGTAGCATTTAGGGGGATCTGCTGGCAGAACTGGAATATGGTATTAATAAGTAGGTTTTCTTTCTTTTCCAACTGTGTTAAAATTTCCTGCTCAGCCAAAGTTGGTAACTTAATCTCAGGAAAACAATGATCAGTACAGTGGCCTTTATTTTATATCCTGATGAATTCACTTTAGAGTCACACATGCAATTATTTTGAAAATCTACCAGCGTGACCTGTTGCTCAAGGAGTTTTTCTTGCTTATGGTTTCTCTTTGTAAAAGCTGGTACTGCTGTAAATGGTGTTGCATCATTTTATGCTACTCTTGCTCTAGAAATCGTCAGTTCTCTGTGATAATTGGGCAATTAAAGAGGAACTCGATTGATTTTACACATCAAAGTCTGCTTTCGGGTGTTGGAGAGTATAAAGTTGTGTAAAGCCTTTTGTGGAGGGAGCTGTCAGAAGTCTGATAAATGTTTCCAAAGTGAATAAAAAAGACTTCATCTCTGGTTCTGTTGTTAATGAAACACAAAACCACAGTTAGGACATGAACTCGTTGAGTGCCAGCTGTTTCATAAAACAGAAAGTACCTTGTTCCAGCATTTTTTGCCCATTTTGAGTTAGATTTCAAGACCCACAGAATATTTTGTACTATGACTCTGAAAACACTGAACAGCTCAAATGAAAGAAGAGACTCTCTATTTCATCATGAAAAAAATGTTTGTTTTTACCTTGTTCCATTCTTGTTTTATCAGAGGTAGAGTAGAGGACAGTTTCACCAAAATCACCACTTTTTGTCCAGATTCTGTTTGTTTTGCTCTCTAATCTCGATCGTCTCCACTTCCTGTTTTGATCTCTGTGGTGTATACCGTCTCTTTATGTCATGACTACAAATCCCAGAAGCCGCAAAACTACTCACGGGCTGCTGGAACCCGTGATCGGGAACCAGCTAGCACTCTGACGTTGAAATACGTCAATAGCACTCAAAGAGTTAAAAGCATTGTTTTAAAATTATGAAAAAAATAACTTAAAATGTTTGTACGGTGAAGTGAACATAACATAACCCTCACATAACTGGTGTGTCTCAAACTGCTCTGATGGCCACCTTGTGACTTGCTACCACACATCAATGGTCCACACAAAGCGACAAGGGTAATTTATGCTCTGGGAATGAAAACAGACTGGACCCAGACATTCACTGAAAACTACAAATTCATGCAGCACTTGTCTACTAAAGACAGTTTGACATGACCATCTTTCTCAACACGAAGGGAAAACATGTCAATAACTGTGTGCTGAACAACAGCAGAACAACATGAGGGGCTCTCCAATGCTGCTGAACTGTGGATAAGGGAATTCGACGGGTGAAGCTGTGGTGTTGAATTGCTTTGGTGAAGTGGAGTCAGCTCATTAGGCCAACAGATGGCCGACTGGTTCCCTCAGCTCGGAGACGTGTCGACTTCACCAGAGAGAGGCTGACTCAGCTGGGTGATGGTGTTGTAAGTGTGTGATCCTCTGCTATGTATACTGTATGTGCCGCTTATAGTGTTTTGAGCGCGCATAAATATGGATATTTGCGGTTATTGAACACTCAAGCAGCAATCAAGTGCGTCAAGGCATTTATCATCCCACACTGTGCCATCTGTTGTGCTGCAGGAGAGAAGGTCTGTTTTCAAGGGTTAAAACTGAAATCTGCTTCTTTGATTTGGATGTTTCCGCTGAGAAGGTAAAAGGGATGATGATGATGATGCGTTTGTGTGAACAGGTCTTATTGCCATCACGCATGCATTCAGATAAAAATCCTCTTTGAACCTTGATCTCTCAGAAGAAAACCACACATGTCAGAGCGACTGGTTTTTAAATGTCACCATACTTATGCACTACATAACACAGTGTGAGATGTGGAGTGGCATCTTTCTTCTCAAATTCTCTGCTAATGAACGCTGGGAACGACTCACTCCCAATCACCTGCTGTTGCTGGCGGTGCAAAACACAACAGAAGGTTTTACCCAGAGAAGTTTTCCATTTAATTTGGTTTGAATAAGAAGCTATCCAGAGAGCAATTCATCAGTTTTTCATGCCGAAATAAAAAACACAGTACATGTTTTATGAATAATCCATATAAAAAAATCGATATACTGTAGCAATACATTACGATATTGTGTCTTCTAAATACCATATTGATTCTTAATTCCTTAATATCATTTTTTTTTTTTAAAAAGTCATGTTTTTGGGCCGTTCAGACACACATGGTATACACTTTGTTTTACTTGACTGTCATTCATGTGAAACTGACAATATTTTGTAGATTCAGTGCGGTCAATGAATTCTGAATATCTTCAGTGACACAGATATTGTGATGTATCATGGCTGAAATTTTTTGCAATATATTGATTATCGCAGAATCGCGATATTGTGACGTTATCCTTATTGTGGGCAAAATATTGTGACAGTACCCAGCCCTATCAATTACATTTTTCAAGCGTGAACAATCTGTCTTGATTGTCACAAAAAGTGCACATTTCAAGGATGGCCCTGAGCGATGAGGTATTAGGGAGTCGAATGCTTCAAAACGCCCCAAAGAGAAGATATGACAGGGTGAAAATGAAAGAAGAGAAAGCTAGAAATGGTAGGAAGGGATGAAATTCAGACAGAAAAAAAGAGATTTTCCCTGTTTCCAGTCTGGAGGAAATGGGATGCAGTGAACCTGCAGGCTAGAAAGCAATCAGCTACACCTTCTGTTATTGTCTTTTCCTCCTTTTCCTCAATGAACCAAAAGACACCAACAGAGCTGTACGTGTCTGATGGAGTCATATACACTTTACAATTACTTCTGTTCCCTTTGGGAGGATAAAAGACAAACAGTTTGATGTCATAGCTCTGAATCTCTGGACCTCTAAACACTGTTTTTACTATCTTTAAATGTCAAATAATGCATTTTTAAAGTTCTATATATCACATCTCGTTTTAATTCAAGACATGCAAAATTAAATGAACACTTTCCTCTTCTAGAGTGGAAACAGTTCACATTAAAGACAGCAGCTGACACAAACCATTAAACGCAGTACAATGGGCTTAAATGTACAGAGTATATGTGCCTTTATGACACATAAATGCAATTTATGGAAACAGAACCAAATATGAGGGAAAATTATTGTTGTGATCAACACAAACTGGTGCACTTTTTTAGGTGGTTTTTTAGGTTTGTGCTTCTCTAAATTATCACTTTGATTAAACATCTCTTCCTGGACTAAAACTGAAACACATCAGCAGTGACACAGGCTGATCTTCCATGCCACGCCTCATTGATCAAGTACTGAGTGCATATACTGGAACATGCTCTCCAGTAAGCTGGTATTTCTGTATTAAAATATGTTTTTTTAACTGGTCTTACTTAATATTCAAAATTAAGCTGCAACCCACAATCATCAAAATCAAAAAGAAATAAAGGCCTCTATAATGAAATTATATAGTACATGAGCAATACATTTATTTTTCCACAATATTCTGATTCACTGAGATGTGCCTGTCTGCTTTGGAAGACCTGACTTATAAGGAAAGAGCTTCAAAGGACTTTAAACTAGGATGGATGTCAGCTGTAATAATGGTCAGAGAATAAAGCCACTCAGACTGGATCAAAGAATAAATAACACCAACCTTTGAGAATATTACAAGAGAACATTTCTTTGCTCTGTTTCAGACTGGCAGAAAATCAGTCCACACTCAGAATATGAAGTGGGGGAAGTGATGAGGAGTGGAGATGGAGGAGGTGGAGGAGACGTCCTCGCTGACCATTAGTGGCATGAGTGGCAGAAAAAAGAGGAATGATGTGAATTACAGCGCTCTGTTTCTTGAGCGTGCACGCCGGCCTCTCTTTGGTCTCCTTAGAGCTACGCTGCTATTGGCTAGCTGGTGACATACAGGCTGTGCTCTGGACAGGATCATCGCTGCAGCACTAAGAGCTAAAATACAACTGTTTCTCACCACTTAGCTGGACACTCACTGTTAAAGAAAGCCTGGGACCCAAACCAAGCAACCAGACTGTCACGTCTTTATGTGATAAAGCAGGTTTAAACGCCGTATAAATACTGTGAAAATACCGAAACTCAATCCATGTAGAAATATACGCAATTCACAAAATGAGATTGATTATGACACAGTTTAATATGTTAACTATTTTTTTAACTCACTGAGTGTCAGCACTTTTTTAAAACCGAAAGTGCCTTGTGCCAGTGTTTTTGCCCATTTTGAGTCATATTTAAAGACCCACCGTATATTTTGTACTGTGACTCTGAAAACACTGAATAGCTCAAATGAAAGAAGAGACTCTCTATTTCATCATGAAAAAAATGTTTGTTTTTATCTTTTTCCGTTCTTGTTTTATCAGAGGTAGAGTAGATTCTGTTTTTCCAGATTCTGTTTTGCTCTCTAATCTCGATCGTCTCCACTTCCTGCTTTGACCTCTGTGGCGTATACCGTCTCTTTATGTCCCAACTACAACTCCTAGAAACCCTAATATTACTCACAGGCTGTGGGAGAGCGCCCTCTTGTGCCCGCTGCCGAAAAGCACTTTGACGTATATATACGTTTATCGCACTTGAGCGTTGTATTTTAAATGATGTACAAATGTGTCTACAGCAATCAAAGACTTAAAATATGTCCCAGTTTATTTCTGGTTACAGTAAGTGTAAATGACAGCTGACAGGAAGTAAACATGGAGCCAAACTTTTGCCAAATTTTTACAACATGAAAATGTGTTTGGGAAACCCCAAAATACAAGGATGGACCTTAAAATGAGAGTAATGTGAAAAGTCAGAATCTTAAACATCCTTGATGCACCATGTTTGCAGCATTATTAGTTGTATAAGCACTTCAGGATGTGATGCACGACATAATGCCATTGTGATAATTATTACTGGAATATTGAGGATGAAATAAAATAAATACAATGTCATAAAATGCAATTGAGAACAAAAGAACAGCAGGAGGAAGCGTGCGGTCAGAGCCAGGATTTTAATAAGACGCAGAAATGCCGACATTCCAACAGTGAGAAAAAGATGGAATTCCAGGAATGTCCTAATCGGAGGAGCTGATGGCCTCCAGATAAGATGGATAATCAGCGATGGGGACAAATGGCTGTTTGTTGACGGAGGGAGATGGGAGAAAAGTGTGCCCAAATGACACCAGATCAAAAGCTCCAGCCTCAGACTGTTGTTTGATGTCTGATTGGAGGGGAAATTATGGGCAATCTAACGTGAGGGTCTGATTGTGTATAATGTGTGTAACATGCTTGCTTATAATTGAAGGCGTGTATCAATGAGATGGCGTGTTTTGTGTGTAACATGTGCATAACACCCAGCATCTGCTTCCATCTCGTCTCCCTGTGTCGCTATCTGTGCACGCTTTGGTATTGATTCAATACACCAATGATTACTTAATATGATTATTGTAACACCACTTGGATCCTGACACTCCCGAGGATTTGTGGTCAATCATAAACAAATTACTGTCAAGCTGAAATATATCTAGTGGCTTCAATTGATTTTGACAGCAGCAGAGCTCCAATAAAAACACCAATGTTGCAGCAAATGCATGTTTTGGTGCCAGTTCTTTGAAATCAAAGTGAGGGCTTTCAGCACCAAAGCTGAAGTCATCCATCAGATGAGACGGACAGCAACACCCACAATGGACTTGATGGACTTGTTGAGTACCGACTCTTTCTTTTCCTACTATTCACTGCATCAACACCACATCATTTAATTTCTTCTTTTCTTTTCTGCATTAAAGATATAATTTTGAAAAAGAGCTTGCACATATTGGTGGATTAACCATTACATAAACATGAAATATGTTGATAATCAGCAATACTGTCAATTTATGGGGTCTCATAGATTTTTTAAGCACTATATACAAAGTATAGCCTTGCCTCACCGTATATTGCACTATTTATTACACAGCTACTCAGAGGTACTTTTAACAGGTGTGTCTGAACATGAGACAGACCTCACTAACTGCTGGGACGTTGTGAGGGAAGACAAATACCTGGCTCAGGTGTTTCCCATCAGGAAGTCTGAGATCAGTGTTTGATGTTGAACAGGACACAGCTTTATAAATCCAATGTTTTTTTTCTCTCGGTCACAGGGATGTTCGTCACCAATGGCTGCTCGTGACGAAGTGAAACTTGCATGTTGACTATAAATGTAAGAGAACAGAAGGAGCACATCCTTTTGGAGCCCAAGCATTATTCCAGCTGATTATACGCCAATTCCCATCAAGAGAAGCCTGCGAGGCTCTTCTCTGCCCTGATTTACACTAACTACCACACACTGCAATGTCTCCAGTATGGGTCTTTTTCCATCAATTCCTCCCCACGCTGCTTTCTTTTGTCTATATATTTATTCTGTTTCTATTTAGCTTCTAGTGCTTTCTGTCCAGGATTCTTTACAGCACATCTGCTGCCATTCTTCTTTTTTATTTCTGTCATTTTTTCTTCCCATTCTTTTCTGTCTTTGTAATAATTTCCACATCAACAGTTTCCTCTAGATTTTGACCACCAAGAAAAAAAGCGACACATCCAGGAAAGGCAGAGACACGTATGGCATGATATCCTTGAACACTTTTATATCAATTGGAAACTAAAAGCCCAGAGTATGAATGAAGAAGAAGAGGCAATTAATATTTTGATGACTGGTAAACAACACTGGTTAGTTGAAAGAGCTGCCCTCCATCTGAGTATTTAAGACAGAAAAATGGGAACAGCTTTGTTTATAAATCAATCAGATAAGAAGGTAACAATTTCACAGTAACTATCTGTGGTTTAGTATCACTATTTTAAATCATGCATATTCTCAGCTTTCTATCTCTCACCTGTAGCTGTCTTTGGGTTTGTCTTTGGCTGGGGACAGTCCTAGCTTGTAACACTTAGTTTCTATCATAAATCTAAATCTACGTCAAAACAGTGAAGGACTGAGGTTACATGTGTTGGACTATGAGCTAACAATTCTGACGCTTTTCCTTTTAGAAGACTTTTGGACCGATACAGATCTTCAGAATCACATTTTGCCACGATGACACAAAGAAATGCGGACGAGGAGCAGCTGATTAGTTCAGCCAAAATGAGGAGATCTGCATGATTCCTCCCCTGGAGGGGAGACCAATCTGTGTATCATTTGCTCATTGGTTTTTCAAAACAAATGCAAAACTAAAAAAAACTAAATAATGACTTGTTTTCTCAATATTTGTTCCCAAACCAAAATGGAAAAAAAAAAAAAAAAAAAAAAAAAAAAAAAAAAAAGGATGCAAACGGGTTTGTGCACAAATGGAAAATGGAAAAAATGGATTACGGATGATTCCAGCGTTTCATCCAAATGGGATTTTTTTTAATTTTTACGGAAGTTGAATACTGCGATCCAGCCAGCTTCCTCTCGCAAATTTGTAGTCAAATGAAGGTGCAAACACCTGACGAACAGTCATGCTTGTGCTCTCTGCAAGAGTACACAGTAAAAGTACTTCATACTGTTTCTGGTAATACTTTAAAATGTACTAAGTCCAAAAATAATACACAGAACTTATAGCAGGAATCCATCTTCATAGATAGCAGAAGAGGTTTTGTTATTGTGTTTTGGAAGGCAATATATCCATTAATTTATAAATATATCATATTTACTCATATTTAGAGTAAGAACCAGTTCACAGTGATCATCGTAAACACGCGATCATTTTCGCGCTCGAAAACAACGAGCGTCTCATTTCACCACGAATTTGGTGGCTGACTGGACCACAGTACGTAAAATGTGGAAAATATCCGAATTGCCCGTTATCTGTTTTTTCCAATTTCCATTTGTGCCCAATTGGAAATCTAAAAAAGTTATTACCTGTTTTTTTTCATTTTGGTTAGAATATTGAGAATTTTTTTTGTTTCAGTTTTGTTTTGATATACGGATTGAGATCGACAGGGAGCTCAACGTTCATTGTTGTGTGGGATAATTGTTTTATTTAAGTGGAAATAAAATGTGACTTTTCTGTTTAAAAAAAAAAAAAAAACACACTCATTGGAAGATCACAAGAAGTAGCACATGTGTCCAGCACACAGCTGATTGCTACGTGGTTTCTTTACATGGCATAACAGACGTAGAGATTTAACAGATTCATTGTGGATGGACAGCGTTTGGAGTTAAGACAGTGTTTGGATTTATCCGATAAACCCACTAGAGCCACAAACACACTCCAGCATGCAGGAACACTGGAGAATGTTGTGGCCACATGCCTTCACACTTGTGTGAAGGCATGACTTAAGCTGTGGCCAGCTGCTCGATAGTCAGCAGGTGCAGCTGCTTTTCCATGTGCTTCCATATAATAGAGAAGACTGACATTTAAATTCACTGTGTGTGTGTGTGTGTGTGTGTGTGTGTGTGTGTGTGTGTGTATTGGGGCAATAAGGGACCCGTGTTGCTCTAATGTGCATTTATGTGAGGTACAGTTACACTGGTCTGATAGGATTGTGTGCAGTCATTACTGCAGTGGGCTCTAAAAAATCCAATGTAATCCTCTTCCTATTGAATGAAACAGCAGAGGTAGGAAAGCTTTTAAAAGTGATACTGAAGTCTTAAGAGTTTTTCAATTTGATTTTCCAACATCCGGCCGTCCATTAAAGCCAACTGTGCCAACAGCATCTCTACAATGTGACACACTGTAGTTCAGACAGGTCAGAATGCAACATGCCTCACTTCTGAATTTCTAACCTTGTTTTGTCTCAGATAAAGAGGACTCTTGCTTGGAAGTTTTTCACAGCTTTTTGGCTGTTGCCATCTCGATTTTTTTTTTTTTTGGTAAATGACTCGAGAGAAAGACATTTTTAGGCCACCAAAATGTTACAATTACACAAACTCTCAAAACACAAGTAAAAGTGTTAAAGTTGTAAGACCACGAGACAACGAAGCCCCAACTTTACAAGCTACACCATTAAAGTGGTGAAACATTAATTCGTTAACTCACTGAGTGTCAGCTGTTTTATAAAACAAAGTGTCTTGTTCCAGCGTTTTTGCCCATTTCAAGTCATATTTTTAGACCCACAGAATATTTTGTACTATGTCTCTGAAAACACTGAATAGCTCAAATGAAAGAAGAGACTCTCTATTTCATCATGAAAAAATGTTTGTTTTTACCTCGTTCCATTCTTGTTTTATCAGAGGTAGAGTAGAGGACACTTTCACCAAAATCACCACTTTTTGTCCAGATTCTGTTTGTTTTGCTCTCTGATCTTGATCGTCTCCACTTCCTGTTTTGATCTCTGTGGTGTATACCGTCTCTTTATGTTCTGACTACAAATCCCAGAAGCCCCAGTATTACTCACAGGGTACAGGAGACCACCATCTTGTGCCAGCTGCTGAAAAAAAAAACACTTTGATGTATAAATATGTCACTCGACACTCAAAGTGTTAATGATTATAATACTGGACAGTGAAATAACAGATAATATTTTTCATAGTGAGTACTTTCATTTTTTGATTCTTATTTGGTCTTAATATCTTGATGCCAACACTTCTGTACTTTTAATGTAGTAACAACTTTTACTTAAGTGAAATATCCAAGTACTTCTTCTTCCACCACTGCATTTTTGCAGAAAAACACGTCAGCTAGAAATATGTGATCTAAGAATTGAAGAAGATCAGACATTAACTCTGCATGACCAAACTTCTAACGCCATTTCTGTGAAACACAAGTACGACACGAGCCAATCTTAACTATCTAGCACTTTTTTATGCTCGGTGATATGAAAGTTAATCTTCCATAACACCAGCTCCACGCCAGATTCTCTGACGGAGAGAAAAACAAAACCATCAGTGAATTTTTAATACGAGGCACTTGTGGCTGAAATAACTTTATTAATAGCAGGACTTGGACCATGACAGCATTCTCTGAGGCTGCCAAAAGAAGCAAGAGACAGAGAAGAAAAGAGATTGTGTGTGTGTCAAACTGATGGAGAGAATCAGAGTAAAAGTGCATTAAAGTCAACAGTGAAGAGAGAAAAGAGCGAGAGCAGCACATCATGAGTCTGTGCAGGTTGTCCACTTCCTCCCAGCATTTAAATGTAAATACATCCCTCTATATATATAGGATCTGCCGTCTGGACACGTTAACGTCATTTGGAGTTTACACAGTTCACCAATCATGAGCCGAGCATGGTCACTGCTTTCTAGCGTTAGCCACCTAGCTGCTATGTCAGCACTACGGTAGCCGTTTGGCTGGAAAGACACAACAACAAACCATATACAGTAATATCTCCATAACTACCATGACACAGACCCATTGTGGAGAGCTAAAGTTACATCTCCACTCTCATTTCCAGAGTTTTATCTTATGGACTATCCCAAAGTCAGAAAAATTAACCTTTGAACACTGATCGGCTTGATAAAATCTACTTTAAAATGGCATTTTTTAGGAAAACCACAGGTGTTTGACTCTCTGGGTGCCATTGACGTAAAAACACGTCAAGGTGGTTTTTCGGCAACAGGTCGCTGATCGCGGTCTCCCTCAGCTTCTGAGTTGCTGGAGCTTCTGGGATATGTAGTCAGAGCATAAAGAGACGGTACACGCCACAGAGATTAAAGCAGGAAGTGGAGACGATCGAGATTTAGAGAGCAAAACGGACGGATTCTGGACACAAAGTGAAATCTTTGGTGAAAGTGGCCTCTACCTCTGTGGGTCTTAAAATATGACTCAAAATGGACAAAAAGTTTGGCACAAGACACTTTGGCTGGCACGAGTTAATCACAGCTGTCAATCATTACATCTCCAAAGTCAGAAAATTAACCCTTGAACATTGATCAGCGTGATGAAAACTACCTAAAACAGCAGCCACCTTTGGGGAAACAAATATCTGACGTGTGCTTTGTATTTTTTAGTATTTTCATCATAAATCAGCTGGAGTGGTGGGGTTTATGAGTGGGTGGGGTTTATGTGCTGCAGCCAGCCACCAGGGGGCGATCCAGATGTTTTATCTTCACCTTTATGGAGTAGTCATGTCATCCATCTTTACATGCAGTTTATGGTTTGTGCACTTTTACTCTTTGTGTGTGTGTTTGTGTATGGGAGTAAGGGATGGTTTGATCTTGTGTTGAAGTGTGTAAAGAGATTTTCCATCCATTAGGGTGGCCGCACTCCCAGACACACGCACACACACACACACACACACACACTTGAGAAGGTGTGAGGATAGTCACCCTGACATCCAAAAATGTATAAACCAACTTAGTAAACACAATAATTATATAATGTTTTGCACTCAGTATCATAGTTTTAGTGTTTTTTTGTGCGTACATGCATGCATGTGTGTGTGTGTTTGTGTGTGTGTGTGTGTGCATGTGTGTGTGAAATCACCAAAACCACCAAAGCAGTGGAAGTTACCTACTCAGCAGGGAACCAACAAGGAGAACAGGAAGCAACAGAGTAGCAGAACAAAGCAACGGTTAAAGGGCATCTTAAAAGTGATGCTAATTCTCTTTTCCTGACAGATATTCTGTCTGTTTTAGGATTTTAATTGGTGGCCCTGAAGTTCTAACCTCTGCACAGGCGCTACATCCATGTTTTAAATTGATTTAACGAGTTTCCACATTATGGAGAAAAAAAAAGCGAAAAAACCAAAATGTCTCTGGAGCTGGTTAACTTAAAGTGCAGGTCTGCCTCACGCCACCAATTACAACCATAAGCAAACCATTCAAATATGCAACACGGTCGCTGAAGAGTCGCACGCTGTTAGTCCGCACATCAGGCGCTCAGTTAATGAATTTCAGCCATTATTAAAGCTTTGATTCATAAAAGAAAGCTTTTTATTGTATTTCATAGTTTTTAGATGAAATGTTTTAAACGTTTTAAATAAAAATGAATTATAATTTGAACATTATGGCTCTCATTTGCCAAACTCTACAGGTCACTTCCACTAAATGGAGCTCACAAGGTCATTTTTGTCATGATTCTTGCATAAAAACAGCAAGTAAAAGCCTAAAAATAAAACATACAAGTGTGAAATTAAAGTAAAATAAGTTTCTTGCTCTAAAGCTGTTCTGAAAAGCAATCAAACATTAATGAAACAATCAAAGCCTATTATTTGCAGTTCTACTGTTTTCTGTTGTACAGAAAAACATTCTGTCTATAATGCGTTATGAAACTAGTTATAATGAGTTATAATTATATCATTGTATAATTAGCATTATTAGCACAGATAAACTATTCATAAAGCTTTATAACAATAATCATAACATAAATTATGTTTAATGGCTTATAATACTGCTGGTCACTCACTGACATTTTTACAAGCCTATTATATTTCTTGTAGTAATAATTCTACTTTTTTCTAATGCATTTTAATGTCACTGTATGTCACTCTTCTTAGTCATCATTTGCTTGAAGTAAACATTTATTTCACAACATTTTGGGTGTTTTTCTTTATAGATTTCATGAGATTTTTTCCACTTTACTTTCAGCAAACAATACTACTTAGACTAACTTTTAATGTGATAAAAATGTATTATCAATGGTACAATACACTACGAACTATGATTCAAAAACAAATGAAGTATGAAAACTTGTAAACTTGACCTTATTAATAAAAACACTTCATGTGTGTTAAGATTGCTGTTATGAAGCAGTACAGTGCTTACAGCTTAATTATACAGTGCTATAAGCAGGTTATAATGCATTATAATTATATTTATGATTTATTATCATCCTCTGCTACAACCTCATTTTCCAGCTCATTAAATATTTTGTGTTGATTCTTCCTGTGAGCTAACAAACATCTTGAACTCTATCTCTTTCAGATAACTGAAGGAGAGCTTGGCTGAACAGGATCTGGTTTCATGACACAGGCCTGAAACTGATCTACAGCTTGTAAACAAACTCACATGACTCGTACACACACCAGTGTTGGTTACAGTTGTTATGTTTACGTCTCTGTGATAATTTGGTGCCTCTTGTGTTCAGGTGTGGTTGTGATTTAACCAAACTAAACAACACTAAACACACTGGGCTTGGTGTGAGCTTCTGTTCTGGATCAGCACTTCAGCTGCACGTCTCAAATGTAAAAGCAGGAATTAGAGCAAATTTTATTGTGCAAATCTTTCTGGAGAAGAATTTGGGCAAAATGCCTAAAACGTAAAGTAAATGTAATCACCGTCTCCCTGGAGGCGACTAATCTGCAGAGTAAATCTTTAATCATGGCTGTATGATGTGACTGTGAGCGGCCTTGTTGCGGAAAAAAGCGCTACGTAATGGAATATTAGTGGGTCTCGTGTCTGGCTTACTACTAGCTGTGTTTCATCTCTTGCTGGAACACACACACACACACACACACTCACACACACACACACACACACACACAGTAGTGGTGTCTGCGAGCTGCCTGTGGTCTGGATAGCATCACAGGCTGTGGTCAACACTGCGGCGTCTGGGTTACACACAATTTACACTTGTCTTCAAAGAAGCACCAACACACATACACACTGATAGCGAGTGGAGACTGCGGCCATGTAACAGAGTGCAAGTGTGTTTTACAGATATATAAAGTCATATATATAAATACAATCTGTGAAGTCTGGAAAAACTGTGAAATACCTGAACTGAGGGAAAAACAGAAGAGCAACAATAAACAGAAAAAATTATATTAATACAATTTAAGTGTTTGCAGATTTTGATATTAACTCATGGAGTGCCATTTCCAATGTTCCCATACAACTGAACGCACCATGAGTCAAAAACACAGCGATGTTTGTCTCTGGCAACATAGCAAGCTCATGAAATGATTCACAAATGCTGTTGCTATACTTAAGTTTTATGTTCACCGTGCTGAGGAACAGGAAGCAAGTGAACGCCTCACAGATGGCATGAATAACTGGTGAGGTCCAAGAAGACGGGCAGATCGAGGTCTATAGATAGTGAGGGATAATAAACACAGGATGACACACAGTGCCTGTGTGAATCCAGGTCAGCTGTGAATTCCTGACTGATCTCTGTGCGAAAGGAAGAGAGAGTGAGGGATATAGAGATGGAGACGCCTGTTTATCTGTCTGTTTAGACAACAAAACTGAGGGTCTCTTTACCATGAATATCAAGCTATATAAAAACACAGCTGGGTGTGACTTTTTCTGCTCCTATGTGATTTCCCTGTTGTGAAAATGTTATAATCACCTGCTTGTGTAACCGTCTCAAGGATAACTCGCCTCTTAAGCAGCATCTCAACAGCTGCTTTGGAGGTCCAGTATCCGTGCGGCTGCAGAGTATCAGTCTCTTCCCACTCAGTGTATGTAACAGGCCCAGTGTGGCGGTGTAAAGGATACACCTTCCCTTTTTAACTGGCCTACATTCCCTCCACACACACACACACACACACACACACACACACACACACAATGCTGCCTGTACATGAGTAATGACCAGACGATCTCATGTGGTCTTTGACCGTTGAACTTTCGTCTCCATGCAGGCTTAGAGCTCCTCTTCCTCGGGGCCCACACTGGTAGAAACTTCAGCATGTGGGTGTGTGTGAGGCGCCTTTTTTTCTATATGGTTGAATGTGTGTGTATGTGTGTGCGTTTCCCCCGCAGCATCTGGAACGTATTCCCACTTCACCACCGTTTATGGTAGAGCCATCACTGGCAGGATGCATGGACATCTATGGAGCTCGTGGCCCCCAGCTCTCTGCGTTTAAGAGCCCCTGGAAGAAGAGGCCCGCTTGGGGGGGAGCAGCCAGCCAAGCCGTGCCCCAACAGACGCACCCATTAACGGGCTCGCTAGCTGGGGTCGTGGCCCTATTTACCAGCCTTAATGGCTGGAGAGGGTGAAGGGAGAGGGGGTATTACGCTGGGAAGAAATACGACACCATGGAGCTTTGGGGTTGCCAGGTTAGAATCTGGTCACTGGGCCGCCTGTTTTCATCAATGCAGGTGTTCAGAGGCTGAAAGTGAGTTTATTTGTCAATGCACACCTGTGTCAATGCTTATCTATTGTTTTTGTTTGTTTACAGACCGTAATGCCACTGAACAGTAAACAATAGTAGTTCTGGGCTCAATGCGCTGCATAAAAGCGTCAATTAAATGGGCACGAAGTGGAGCGACGTGCCTCCAGAAAAGCCGCAAAGCTTATTTGTAGGCCTGTCAAAATCCTTGTTAGCACACTTTTAAGACACTTGTAATGTGGCGTAAACATCATAAGTCTCTGGTAATGGTTGCCATGGGAAAATTAAAAAAGAGCAGGGGGTGGATGGGGGCTGGAGAGCAGACACACAGGCTCTAAATCAGTATGTTTAGTTAAACAGCAAGCATCAGCGCTGGGTAATACTGCATATAATTACACTCAGTGCTGCTTGCCGTATGTTTCATCATGCTGCTGATCTCTTCAGTCCGTCTGCCTGTCTGGCAGAGTGTTTTACCTCTTGTAGGAGGGATTCAGCAAGACAGGAATTTTCCACTGGGGGATCAGCAAAGTACTACTCTCCATCTAGAGTAAATATACCGTAGTATCTACTGGCAGTACATCTGTCAATCATACACCGCTTTCAGTATCACCACTACAGAGCGAGTGGTCTCTTTGGGGTAAGACACTGAACCTTAAATTACTCCTGATGTGTGAAGGTAACACTATTCAACATTACGTTCCCAACTGTGTTTTTAATTACATTTCAAGAGAAACATATTTTGTCCTGGATTAAAGTCGCACTTTCAACTCTTTGAGTGCCAGCCGTTTTATAAAGCTGAAAGTGCCTTATAGCAGTGTTTTTGGCTATTTTGAGTCAAATTTCAAGACCTACAGAATATTTTGCAACGTCTCTGAAAACTCCCACGAAAAATGCACTTTTTGTCCAGAATGTGTCTGTTTTGCTTTGATCTCTGTGGCGTATACCGTCTCTGTATGCTCCGACTACATCTCCCAGAAGTGCCAACATTACTCACAAGCTGCGGGAGACTGCGATCAGCGACCCGCTGCCAGAAAAACACGTTGACGTCGAAATACGTCAAAGATTTAGTTTTAAACACGTAATTAATATTGCAAATCGAATCAAAACAAAAAAACACGGCAAGAGTACTTGGTAAGGTTAAGTAAAAAAAAAAAGAGAGAAAAAAACAATCCATCATCACACAACATATTTGTGATACATCAAAAACAAACATAACTGTAACAAAATACATTTTCACAATATATTTTTAAACAGACCAGACAGGCGAAGGGATGAATGAGAGAGAGAAAAAACTTATCAAGTGCTATAAAATACCAAAACTCTCTGCCTGCAGAATTCAGATTTCTTTGGGCCAATGGCAAAAATAAAACCCCAGCTGATACATACAGTGCCAATTGGATAATGAGCAGATGGATAGCAATATGATGAACAGTGGGAAAACATTTATATCATGGATTTGAAAAATAACTCAAATGATAATGAATAAAGTTTGTTTCAAAAGCCTGGAAGCAGCAGCCTCTCAGCGCTATCAGGGCGTGGCTGTGGTTTCATATAAAACCCAGCCAACTCGTCCACTGAGGTAACTCTGCTACAGTAAAGCTGCTGTGAATCTGTCTCCAAACAAGCTGCATCCAGAGCACAGCGCCAAAGGTTAGCGGTCTGTCCTGGTTCTATTTCCAGTCTTTCACCGGCTCCATTTCTAGCTGTGGTCTCCGCTGAACTCAAGACAAACCTTCTGGCTAGCCAAGCGCTAAATGCAAAGCTTTGTCTTGTCAACAAGGCTGTTTGTTTGGACAGTTTCTGCAGATTGGGCTCATTAAACTTGAACGCCAGCAGTGAAGGAGTCTGCCAAGGAAAGGCAGAGGGAGGAAGTCGGGTTGCATCTGCAAACGGTGCAGCACTCAATTATTTATGTGCAAATGAACTGACTAAAGTGTCTTCCCCACACTCTGCTACCCACTGTTCTGACCTTTGTGCCTTGTACTTTAGAGAAAGTTTTTGATGAGCACACAAGGCTTATTTATTCAGGAATAACCAGTGATGACATAATGTGATGCAATGCCTTATTTAACACGACAGTCTTCATGACTCAATAACAGAAAAGAAAACTGCTGGCACACGTTTGGTTACTCAGTTGCAAAATGCATCATTCCATCAAATTTCAGGAAAACCAGACAGCTATTGTCGGTCAGATTTATATTTTGACCTTTAATTTCAACACCCAAAAAAACAGAAAAAAGCAGCTG
Organism: Synanceia verrucosa; assembly: GCA_029721515.1. NCBI lineage: Eukaryota > Metazoa > Chordata > Actinopteri > Perciformes > Synanceiidae > Synanceia > Synanceia verrucosa. The sequence goes on from CM056562.1 coordinate 22,536,576, forward strand.
GCTGTGTGAGGCATAAATGCAAATATTAGTATGCTAATGTCCTCAAAATTAAATGCGGATGAGTACCAGGTACAATATTCACCTTATTCACTGTTCAGTGTGTTAGCAATCTGTTAATTAGCACAGTTGCCATCAGTTCTGCAGTAATTTGGTCATAAAACATTGTATTACAGGTTTAACCTGATAATGGCACCAGAAAGGAGATCACAAAAAGTTATTAAACCTCATCCTGACGGCAGGAAAAAAGGCTGTACCAAATTTCACAGAAGCAACACTTATCAGATAACTGACAGATACTAGTCAATGGTCTGATGATGATCAACAGGAACAGGCTGCTACAGGTTTCTCTTTAGGACCTTGCGGAGTGAGAGTTGAGCCTGCCTTATGGTGTGTTCACTGGAAGTCAGAACTTGGAGCTCAGATCACCGTAACCCCAAAGTTCAGTGCTCCTAGCGCTTTCCAAACTTAGACATGCAACAACACATGTAGCTACTGTATACGTCAGTAGCAGACAGCATGAATTCTGTCGAGTTGGTGAGATTCACAGAGGGTTCTGATTTAACTTCTGACTTGGAGCTTGGAAATTCCGACATTTGTGTACAACTTGAACTCACCATGGAGCTAAACAAACACTGCGAGCTCCCAATGCTGCCGCAATGTTTGCCGATGTTTGTCTCCTTATGTTGGGAAAGAGGAGGGATGGATCAGTGTCTCTATGAATCTGATGGGGACATGTCTCCCCGTCCATAGAGACATCTAAGAGCATGGATCTCAGACACTTGGATATCAGAATTTGGCTTAAAGATTATTGGATTGGAGCATTTTGGTCGGTGCTACAAATGTGTCTTGGGCTGAACGCCATGCAGCTAGCATGGCTAAAAAGTTGCTTGAAGGGAGGTGGAAGTGGTCATGGGTGGCCGGTGACGTATCTGTACCTGGAATAGGTTTGGTTAGACATTACTTGCAACAGAACACTGTGTTGACAGACCATAGTCAGTAAAAAAAATTGTTGATAACATCATTCCCGCCACACTCTCTCGCACGTTTGGGGATGGGATATTAGATCAGTACTGAATTATTACTACAGCCAGGGGGGCTACTTGGATTCCAACTTTTTCGAACAAGTCAATGCAGCGATATGAGTCACGGGCCGAAATGAAAGTGTGACTCATTTTACGAGGCTGCAAATATCATGTGTTTCTGTGAGCCAGATGCCGCCGCTGGTATTCTCACACATGCAAAGTGTCTGTTCTTTCTGCTCGGCGGTGCCACAGCTTATCAAAATGGTGCCAGTTGAGGAAATCCCTGGAGTGAGCAGAATGCTGAAGATTACTCAGACAGCTTCCTGTTAATCTGAACAATGTGAAGGTGCCAGAGATCCGACTCGATGCAGATACACCGGCATTTCGCTTATGAGCTGCTGAATTCATGCTGAAGAGAAATCAATCACACTTTTTTTAAGAATAATAATAATGAATTCTTGGTCCTGAAATTTAATTGGACTCACACTGAGTCTTTCACCACAGTGATGCTGTTTGAAATTAATTAAACGTAGAAACACAGCCAGGTTTTGCTCTGACTTCCTTTGACTTGAACATCTGTACAGAGATGATACAATGATTTTAAGAGTAACTAAAGAATCTAATGCGTTTTTCCTGAAGCAAAAATGAGTCATATGAAAAATAAAAACTATTTACTCAACTAAAGAAAGGCACAGCAGCCATTCTTTGGTTCAGTGTGTCACATCATCCTCTTTTAGAGGACGTGTTTTTACAACTGAGCAGCCAAATATCTTTTGAAATTCATTGTTTTGTGTGATGCAATGCAAAAGGGAAAAAAACATCAGTACTTCTGCAGCCCAAGGTATAATAATTAGCTACTGTATTATTGAACACATAGCTGGACTTACTGTGAGTGCAGCTCATTGTGCTTTGGACACAGATAGAAAACATCACGGTTTTGCTAATAAACTTACATCCTTTACTCTTGCCAGCTCTGATGGTAATCGGCTCACTGTGAGCTGGTGAATAACTCTCTACTGCCTGACTCATGGCAAAGGATTCATGGCAGCAACTGCTCTGAGGCGTCAGCCTGCAACACACACACACACACACACACACACACACACACACACACACACACACTCACACAGACAAAGACAAGACAAACAGAATGCACATGCGAGGATGGATGATATTATAAACACACATGCCAGCAGGGACCTTGAGTGCAAATGCGCAGACACACACACACACACACACGCACATGCACACACAGAATGCATTCACATGAATGAACCTGCACCACTATACACATTCACAGTCAAAGTATTGTCTTGAGTATTGATTGATGCCGATCCGATACGACATCAGCACGAATCATACCTACTTTTATTACTTATTCTGTAGTATGGAACAACAGAAAAGGCTGGATCAAGTATTAACCAATGGGTTACATCAACTTTAACCTTAAACATAAGATTATTTTACAATTGAATGAAATAAATAAAAATATATCAGAAGACCCTGAAATATAACCTCAAAAAAAAAGCAGCGCTGGTGGATAGAAGAGCTGGAGTGGATTTGTTAATATCAGAGATTTCAGATGCTGACCTTGTTTTTTTTGTTGGGGCTTCTGGGAGATGTAGTCAGAGCATAAAGAGACAAACACCACAGAGATCAAAGCAGGAAGTGGAGATGATCAAGATTAGAGAGCAAAACTGACGGATTCTGGACAAAAAGTGGTGATTTTGGTGAAATTGTCCTCTACTCTACCTCTGATAAAACAAGAATGGAACAAGGTAAAAACAAACATTTTTTTCAGGATGAAATAGAGAGTCTCTTCTTTCATTTGAGCTATTCATTGTTTTCAGACTTAGTACAAAATATGCTGTGGGTCTTGAAATATGACTCAAAATGGGCAAAAACGCTGGAACAAGGTACTTTCTGTTTTATAAAACGGCTGGCACTCAATGAGTTAATTGAGATTACGTGGTCGGAGATAAAATAACATAATAAACATCTTGATAACGATGATAATATTTAAGTATTTAAGCCTCTGCCGGCCACAGTTCTACAACCTGCTCTGATTTCAAACATGCTGGAATATCCAAATATAAAATTAAAAAATGAGTGATCAATCAACCACACTTAGCAGCAGGTGTATTGCTGGGGACTCAAAGAAGTGCTGCATTGAATTTGGTGTGATTTGGACACCTGAAGTGATTAACATTAGATCACACCATGAACAGGCACTGCATTAGTTTCTTTAAACACCAAAAGGATCACATACATTAGAGACTGTGATGTCAGCTGCCATTGATGAAATGTTAATGAAACCTAGTGGAAGACATGACAAAATGTTGACTGTTGTCATATTTTTTCCTGGTTATTCCTCCTCTTTGTCCCTCCAGTCTTTTCCTCTCCATCCTACAGAGGATTTTCCCTCCTGGATGTATTTCTATTCCGTCCAGGTGTCCTGTCAGAGTCGAGGTCTGGATGTGACAATCATTGTGGATCTGACCGAGTTACAGCCTCTTCTATACATGCAGACTGGCATATTTTTTGGAATCAGAATGCACAAAGTACATAATGCTGTCACAAAAGAAATTCTGACTTTAATTTTAATACATTTTTGTCCATACATATAAGTCAGTACTGTATATATGGTCATTCCTTTATGTGTATGTGTGATTTACTGGGTGCTGACAGGTTGCCTGTGTTATGTGTATACAGCAGGGGGTCTAATTATGGGATGCAGTTGTAAACACTCACCATTTAGGTCACCCACAAACCCTGAGACAACCACACATCCATAACGACAAGTTAAATTCATACAGCAAGATAAAAATATGAGCATGCATACAAACAGACTCACATACTGTACATAGACACACACACGGTAAGAGATAAACCACGGTTTCACTGCTGGATCAGCGTGCTCTCAGTGCAGGCCCAAACACAACTGAATGACATGGGTCAAAGGTCACGGCCAAACTCTGACATCGCCTGTTCATGTCTGAAACATCTCTATAAACATCCATAATCCTGGTGGGATTAGGAGAGGCTTAGCGAGGCAGCAGAGAGACATCAACCTCCACTCTGTTCGGCTGCATCGCTCACTTCTTTCCTCTCACTCCATCCACCCGTCTCTCCACTTCCCTCTCCCCCATCTTCACCCTTCACTGCAGAAACTCAGAGCCAAAGATGGAAACACAAAAACACTTCGAAGGACTTTATATCAACTCTGTGTTTTCTATTATTTGACGCATCATCTACTGGAAACAATCACACACTCGTCTTGTATTTTTCCTCTGAAAGTGCCAGAAACAGAGAGATTACAGTGACCAGTTTTAGTCCAAACATTATTCTTGTAATATGAACTGACAAAGAGCGCATGAGTGAGCGAGTTCTGCGAAATATGGATCTAGTTGCTTGGTGACATAGATGTTTTGCAGGATAAGTTCAGTGGCTGGAGAGCTGAGAGCTAACATGCTAGCGAGCTGAGAACACGCCAGCGCTACGGCATAATAACTACTCTCTATTTTCTTTGTTCAGGGCTGTTCATCCAAAACAATTAGACAAGTGGGAAACCAGGCTCTAAGAGCAAATGAACATGCTGTCAGCACCAGTCTCTGACAGAACAATAATCTAATAAACACAATTTATTCAAAATACATATTTGCACAATTGAATAAGGTCAACAATAGCTTCTTCCATGTTTACTCACTGTCAAGACTAGAATTGCTCCGATACTACAACTGGCAAACCATCAGCAACTTTGCAATATTTCACACTGGAAGATGTGTCAAAGGAGTCAAATAAGAAATTTATATGCCATTCATTATCTGTATGCATTTGTTGATGTTTTACAAAGAGTTAAACCTGAGCCATATACCAATATAACAATGATATTAATCATGTTATAGGCGAATAATCATTGCACAATATGTATCAGAACACAAAATATTGCATATAAAACTAGAAAAGCACTAGAGCGCAGACCTCCGCCAAGGCAGCATTCTGAGAGAGTGTATACTCCTGCAAGCCCACAACACCTAAGAGTAAATGTGTTAATTTTGATGCACCTAGAAACCCACATTTAACACTGTATTCACATTAATACCATGTACTTTTTATTTATTTTCTCTCTAGTTCATATTTTGTCACATTTGAATTTTAAAAAATAACAAAATACCAGTAAAACTTTGCAAATACAATTTGAGAATTCTTTTGTGGATATTTTGAGACCAGTTGCATTGCTCTAGCTTCCTACATGAAGTTATGGTTTAAAAGGCATATTTGACCTTGGTGACCTTGACCTTTTACTGATCTTGACCAAACTGAATCGGTGACTTCTGCATTCCTATATTAGTTTATATACCAAATTAGGTGATGATTGGCTGAAAATTGTACACCCTGGAGCGAAATATGCATCAAGGTTACTATGGTGTGACCTTGATGACCAAAAATCAATTAGTTTTAAGTTCTGCCACTTCAGACCAATCCTTAAAATTTCATCCGTCCATAACTTTTTGAGTTATTGCTGTGGCGTGAATTTCATTTGACCTCGATGACCTTGAATGGAATCCGATCACCACCAAAAATCAATCAGTTTTAAGTTGGGCCACTTCTGACCAATCCTGAAAATTTCGTCAAAATCAGTCAGTAACTTTTTGAGTTATTTTGCAAACCAAGAAATAAATAAATAGACCCTTGTGAAAACATAACCTCCTTGATGGAGGTAATGATCTATGCTCCCTTATTCCAACTATATATTAGTTTGTTTATAGGAAAGGTTACAATATTGTCTGTAACAGACCTGATAAGCTTGTTGTGGAGTACCATATCACCTCTATGTACAGTATGTATTAGACATGGGAAAAAATATCAATATGGCAATATAGTGCAATATTTTTTGTCTTCTGATATAATATTGATTCTTACTATCATTTTTTAATATTGATTAAAAAAAAAGTAATGTTTTGGGCCATTCAGACACATAAAGTACATATGTATATGCAGTACACACTTTATTTTACTTGGCCGACATTCATCTGAAATTGATTTACAGTAGGGCTGCTCGATTATGGAAAAAATCATAATCATTATTTTGGTCAATATGAAAACACCATTATTCAACCGATTATTTTGCATTTATTCAACACTTCTCTCTCTTTAAAAAAAAAACAACACTTTGTTACTGATTCTTTACGCAAAACGTTCAAATTGAAAATAAGTAAAGGTTACAAATCTGTACCTTACGGCGGTGTACTGTCCTGTCAATGTGTTATGCTGCGCTAGCCTGAACAACGATTAAACAGTCAGCCAAACTCCTTTTCATGAGCCAGGAAGGATAAGCGTTCTTGCTCCTTTATTAGCTTCCACAGCTTGACAAAAGTGAATTTGAGCGAAACTGGATAAAGCAAGAAAAAGAAAACGTACGGCCAGCAATCCTAGCGCCACTAATACGACCATATCTCATATATGTGTTGAGACTGGAGACTGTTTGACAACAAAATTTTCGATCAAAATTCAATTAATTGCACAGCCCTAATTTACAGTGTTTTGTAATTCCTGTGAAATGGATTCAGTGCAGTCAATAAATTCTGAATTTCTTCAGTGACACAGATATCGTGATTATCAAAATATCGTGATAGTATCGTACTGCGAGGTAAATGGTGATACCCAGCGCTAGTATGTATCCTGTAAGGATATGGCAATAAGAAAAACCCTTGGCAGAAATGGCATGTGTCAATACCAAACAGAATGATTTCACTCAAATATTTAATCTCATTTGAGTTCATTAAATGTTGCGGTAGATAACTGAAAGACACACGGCATTAGATGTGTTAGTGCTAAAACTTTTGCTCTAAACTTTGTGTGACTCAGCGACCTGCACTCTGTTTCCTCAGAGATAGCAGCCACCTCACACTTATCTCTGCCCCTCACCAGGTCAGGTATAAATGTGTGTGTGATGCTATGTGACAGGTAATGTCCTGAGGCTATGAAAGGATTTGCTCTCCTCATCCCTCTGCTATTACAAGCCTCTGACCACACCACTCAGACCACTGAACCCAGTCCATTCATGCATACTAATCCTGTCTGTGAGACCTGCTCTCAGTGTGTGTGTGTGTGATATCTTTCCTTGCTCTACATCCACTGAAATGTTTGCATGAACCATCAGTACTGCATTAGTACCATCAGTGTATATTCAGACAACAATCATGCATCTGATCTTACCAAAGTTTGTCATTATTCATATGTTTTCCTATGACTGACCAGTAACACAAACGATCAGCGAGCTCGTATAGACCTGTTTTGGCAGCTAAACTACTTAACTATAGAAAACACTGAGGTTTGGGTATGGAAGTACACGTGTGTCATTCTGATTCTGAATTTGAAATTCTAAAGCTGTTTTTTTTAAGCATCAAAATCAGGCTTTTTCCTCAATCCTAATATAAATTCTGTGTAAAAAAAAAAAAAAAAAAAAAAAAACTTAAAAAAAATCAATATTAAAAAATCTAAAAATGTGGTGTAAAAAAATTCAACATCTAAAAAGCTGACTTGAAAAAGAAAAGAGAAAGAATGTGAGAAAAATTCTACATCCAAAAATCCACCTGCAAAAGATTCACCTGCAAAAAATTAAGTCTAAAAAGTGACCTATACAACATCCAGGTAAGCAGAGAGATGCAATCATCCAACGTCTCTGTCTGAATTTTTTTCATGTCAATTTTTTTACAGTTGAATTTTTTAAGCCAGATTTCTAGAAATTCAGTGGTTTTGAAATTCAAAGTCTGATTTTGATGCTAAAAGAAAATCAGCTTTAGAAATTAAAATTCAAAATCAGATGACACACATATACTTCCATATTTGAGTAAGAATTGTTGTTTGTTAAGAAAAATAACTGTTTGTTAACTTGCTTCAGGGCATTAGTTAAGTACTGAAATAATGTTACAAAATAAGGTTAAAAAACTTCAGTGTTGACTCCATCCATTTGGACTTCCATCACCTGACTTCTTCAGCAGCAGCCCAGCACATCTGGCTCACTATTATGCAGGTTATATATGAATTACAGCGCATCATTTTCATAGGTATAAGCACTACGGACAGTGGATGCCTGATTCAGTGACGTCCTTTACTAAGCCACCACTCACCATTCCAGTCATGAAAAGAGGTTCAGATCTAAAGAACAGCTACTGGATGGATTAACACAAATGTTGGTCCTGACAAGACGTTTCCAGATGTATCCTGATGATGTTCCCCTTCCCCGACTTCATCTGTAGCGCCACCATGAGGATGATATTTGGATGGCTCGATGTGAAATTTAGTTCAGCTTTTTCAGTATGATTAGTGTAAAAAGGCCCTAGTAAGTGAAATAACACAAGTCTATAAAATATAAAAACACGTATAAATATTTTCCATCTTAAAAACTTTACTGAATACCGGAAACAAATGCTGAAATTCAAATTTTCCAGTAAGAAGATTGCAAAACCCCCCACTTTACTTTCTAAATCCTTCTGACTTCAGAGGCCTTAAGGTCAAAGACGATCAGATGTTACAGTTCCCATGTTGGATCAGCACCAACACTCACTGAAAAAAAAATCAATTTTTTCACATACATTGAAAGGATCATCTCATCTTCTCCTATCTAACATTTTAGCAACTTCAATACCCACAATTCCAGGCTACAGCACGATTCAAACACTTTGGCAGTTAGTTTGAAGAGCTGTAAAACTCCAGTAAAAGACATTTACAAGCCTCTGAGAATTTTTACATACCTCAGACCAGATTTTGTTTCCACTTTTAAAAAGAGAAGAAAAGAGTTGAGATAAATGGAGACAAGGAAGGGAAATGAAAATGAAATAGGAAGGGGAACAGCATGTCATTAAATTGAAAGTGAGAGTGACTGATTTCAATTAAATGCCAATTAATCACAGCCTGCGAAGGACGCTGCAGAAAGAGAAAAGAACAAAGACAAAGCGGGAAAAAGTGAAATATAATAAAGAGACAGAAAGTGAATAAAGTGCATAAGCTCAAGCTGAGAGGAATGACGCATAGGTGCTTGAATACCAACACACGGGAGGTGTGCGCATGTACGTCACGCAGGAAACAAAGAACGCATGAACCGAAAGACGAAACGTATGAAAAGCGTCACGGTGGATGAAAGCAGCGAGAGCTCTGCCAGACCTGAACTGTTTTCACTGCCACCACATCACACGAAATGACAATTTGATTTTTTTTTTCTTTACAGGTAGGCTAAAAACTGTATGAAACCACACACACACACATTCAGCAGGCAGTGTGTGGATCAATTGGTGGCTTCATATCGTGCAGATGAACAGGGCTAGAGGAGAGAAACCCATGGAGACAGGACGACTATTTCTGGACTCCATATCAGTCAGCCCTTTCTCCCTGGCGACTGCAATATTAAAGGGAGGAAGGCAACCGGTGGCATGAAATATGTACAGCATCATTAGGGGTGACCGATGAGCCCACAGAGACGGAGGAGAGGGAGCGGGATGAAAAAGGACCTTTATATCTATCCATTATCTACCGCTTATCCTCATAGGGTCGCGGGGGGGCTGGAGCCTATCCCAGCTGTCTTAGAGCGGAAGGCAGGGTACACCCTGGACAAGTCGCCACCTCATTGCAGGACACATAGAAACAGACAACCACTCACATTCACATTCACACCTACGGTCAATTTAAATTAACCAGTTAACCTAATCCCCATGCATGTTTTTGGATGGTGGGAGGAAGCCGGAGTACCCGGAGAGAACCACACAGACACGGGGAGAACATGCAAACTCCACACAGAAAGGCCCCGGGCCCAGAATTTGAACCCGGTACCTTCTTGCTGTGAGGCGACAGTGCTAACCACTACATTTTATCTTTACAACACTGAATCACTTCGGGAAGAAAACTAGACGTGTACATCGAGCAGGGCCATATATATATATGTGTGTGTGTATGTATGTACACATTAATTTGCGTACATACATATATACAACTTATATTTGCAGCTGCATTTTATATTTCTCAGTGAATTATGTTGAATATTGAATATTGCAATATATCACAATATACCACAATATCACAATAATGTATTGAATCATGACTCAGGACTTACACAATACATTTGATAACTTATCATCAGCTTTTCCTTCCAACTACAAGCTGCATACAAAGTGTGTGCTATGTTTATTCTGATGGTGGTTTGCCTTAATTATTATTAATGCCACAAATGATAAACTGACTAGTTTTTAAGGTGTAAGTACAGACATAGTGGAAAAAAATCAGGTTTCAAACCTCACTGCGTCAGTTTATCATTTGTGGCATTAAAAATAATTAAGGCAAACCACCATCAGAATAAACATAGCACACACTTTGTATGCAGCTTGTAGTTGGAAGGAAAAGATGATGATAAGTTATCAAATATGGCGTGTAATTGTTTCAACAAAAAATCTGCTGAAGCATATAATCTGGCACATATTTATATATGTATAGCATATATATATATAATGTATATATATATATATATATATATGTATATATATATATATATACGTATATATATATATACGTATATATATATATATATATATATATATATATATATATATATATATATATATATATATATATATATATATATATATAAATATACATATACACATACAGTACATATATGTATTAGGGCTGTCAAAGTTACCGCATTAATGTGGATTATTTTATTTATTTCAACATGTGGAAGTTGCTCTGGATTTATAATTGGCACAAAACATTACTTTTTTTATTATATCAAAAGAAAAGCATTGCGATATATATTGCCATCTATATTTTTTCCCACCCCTAGTAGTGAGGAACTTTATGCGGCAAATACTGCTCAATATGTCAGGAGAAAACTCCAAACCACAGAGATTAAGAAGCTAAAAAACTACTAAGACGTCAACATAATGAGACAATCCCATTAAAACAGCTCCTGAATGCAGCAACAACTCAACCACTTGATCTTTGTATGATGTTCTTAAGTGTGCAGGAGAAAAGGACTGCAGCCAAATCCTCCAAACGCTGACAGAGAAGTCAATCACTTGTCTGTTGTAAACATTTTAAATCCCATCCAATCATGTGGGGTTTTTCCGATTTCAAAATGAGCCCTTTTCCATCAGGTTCTCACTACAAACACCTCAGACTGTAGCAGTAGAGATGACCAGCCCTGAGCTGCTTAGCTGGAACACAAACTGTCACAGTGACAGAGCGCAGGCTGCATTGACATTTGTGAAAGCACAGCCAGTACTGGTCAGCTGTAATGTCAGGCAGATAAACTGAGAACACTAAATTCACTGCCACAAATGTCCAGGCCAGACACAGGGAGGCTGTAAATGTCTATATTCTGCTCTGTGAAGAGAAAATGGAGTTTGTGATTGCATTCATTCATGATGATTCACTGCCAGTGTTTGAGAGATGTGCAATGTCTGACGTCGCAGCTGGACAGTCACAAAACCTGTTTCTGCAAAAATCTGTTTTGTTCAATTTTTAAGCAAAAGTGAGACAGATGATCACTGGTTCAACAGTGCAGACGCATCAGCTTGTTACAAATATGGTTTGATTAAGGTTAAGGATTAGGGGTGTCCCGATCCAATACTGACATCGGCTATCAGTCCGAAATCAGCAAAAAAAATGAGTATGGGATTGTGTCGGTCTGCATCTAAAATCTTTGATATAAGCACTCAGATAGCAGCAGTCCATTCCAGACTCCATTCCAGCTCTTCTATCCTGCAGCGCTGCTTTTATTGGATTTATTGAGGCTATTTTTCAAGGTCTTTTATAATTTATATTTTTTTTATTCTATTCATATGCTATTATTGTGGCATGTGCTTATGTGTCAGTTAAACTAGTGAATATTTTGCACTTTAAAATTAGATATATTTTTTTAGATTTATTGAGGTTATTTTTCAGGGTCTTCTAATTTTGCATTTATATTTATATTTAAGGTTAAAATTGAAGTAACCCATTGGTTAATAATAAATGGGTGAGTTTTTCTCAGACCTACTGTTGCTGGCTGTTGGTCTCTGTTTGAGTAACATCACTTGATCAAGCCTTTTCTTACATTTTATTACAAAAAAAAAAGTAAAAAATGTATAATCAAATATCAGTATTGTATCTGAAGTGAAAAAGTTGCATTTGGACACCCCTATTAAGGATGGAGTTATTGTGCCTCAGAATCAAAGCCTTCATTTATCAGTGATACTACTATTACTCAATAACAATAATAACAATATAATAATAATAACAATGATACAATCAGAGAGTTGCCTGTCTGTCCATGTAACTCCATGCTAACCGTTCTTGGTTTGTCTGTAAAAAGCTGAACATTGATCAAACCAGTTGCTAAAACTGTATTTCTTATTTCCGTGGCACAGACCTAATCATCCAAATTACAGGTGTGAAAGAACCCTGAATGACTCTCATCACATCCCCGTTGTCATTAAATATCATAATTAGTTTGGACTGTGCCTTGTTCTCCTTTCCATCTAGCTTCTATTGCATGTATTTCATGTAAATGTGTTTTAAAGTATAGCAGATTTTATACATGAAAAGACAGATTTATGCCTTTTGCACACACAGGTAGGCAAAGTACTCCCTATTTCCATTTCCATTCTTTTCTATATAGAAAGTGGCTGGTTAAATGTGCCCACAGAGAGAAGAGAAAACACATCAGGATCCATGCAGTTTCCATTTCCACAGCTCAGAACGGTTCATTACATACAAGCTGAGAAAAGGAGGTCACTTCTGTGTGTGTTTGAAGATGATTTGCCAAAGCCTGTTATATCTGAGTGGCAGTCTGAAGCATTTACAAACGCAGGAAGCTTGAAGTCGGTTCAGATTACCTTAGAAAGGTAAGCGTGGTTAATTCTACGCAGGCTGTGAGGCACAACAGTGTAGCAGATGTGAAATATGTAATTAACATTTAAACAAGGGGTTGCGAAGGTCAGACAGAAACTCAGCAGACGATGATGAGACAGGACTTGATTTAATGACTGGCTCAGGCTCATGTGAGCTCACTACACAAACTATACTTGAGAGGATGTTCAATCAGCTACACTCATTTTCTGTCACCTAAATGTTACCCCCAACCTTTTCCTGCAATAACAGGTCACGGTGTGATGTGTCATCTATGGGTATATATGAGCCCTCTCTCAGGGATAAGAGAAAACTCATCGGCACAACCTCAGGACAGATACGAGCATTAATAAAAACTGGATATCAGAGAGTCAGAGGTGATTGTAGCAGATTGAGTCTATTGCAGAACTTCACCTTCATCATGTCTTACAGACACACTAATTCACTCTAAGAGACTTTTTCACAGCTCAAACATGAGGAAAAAGAGAAAGCTTATGTGTGTATGTACAGAATATGTGCATGTATAGGGAAGTATATGACAGAGACAGGCAGAGGTTAGTAGGATTGCAGAGTTCAAACAGCAGGACAGCAGGAAGTTCAACCCAATAAACAGCCATTATACGCAACACATCACCTCAGACACAATGGAAAACAGTCAGTCTGTTATTGAGTCTGCACATCCTTCAGCTTTCTATTTTGCTGGATTCCTCTTTGCACTGTTTGCTGTGTAATAACTGTGAAAAAAGCAATATGATGAAGTCATGTTCTGTGTTCCTAGAAATGGTAAGACGTCATTTCACATATTTGGTCTTCAGGGGTTTCGATGCATTTCTTTTTTTGTGGCAATTGAAAACTTGAAACTCTCTGCAAACAATTCAGATATAAATGTAAAGTAATAGATAGAAAAAATCTCTGATCAATAATCAAGTAACTGAATGACATGATAAGATAAGAACGTGTTAATAATTCCTTTCATTTAAACGATCTTAACTGTTTTTAAATGCAGGTTAATAAATGATTTTTAGACATAAACTGTAGATGCTACAGAAATTGCACACACAAAAACTTAAATTTATGCCTCTAAATAAATTAACACTTTTGTTTGGCATATATGAAAAATGTAATCAAATTAAATATGCATTACTATTTCCTTGTCCTCTTGCACAAGATACTGTTAAGAGACCTGTATATTGAACTTGAGCCATAAATACATTTGAATATTTGACCGTCTTGATAGATTTCTTTGGTATGACAAAGCTAAAATTCAATGATGTTTCATATAAAAAGCGTAAGATAAGATACTCTGGGAGCCTTCAGGCTGCATGAGTCAGATATCGAAGGGAGCACAGATCAGGGCGTCAAGGTAACAAAGTCATTTTTCCAGCTGAGGGCTTAGAGGAGGAAATCCAGTGTTATGAAATGAGAAATAAACACACAGCTCTCAGGAGCCACACACTGACTGATGCACACAAACACACACCTCAGGTCCATCAATGCTAACGCTAACATGCAAAGGACAGCAAGCATATTAAGGTGTTTGTGATTGCTTTCAATCAATTTTCTTAACAATTCGTTCAATGTGTGCCGCAAACCTCGCCTTGTTGAGGATTCAAAAGAAAGGCTGCGTGAAATATTGTTTTTAAATGACACTGTTACGTCAACTTACTTGTGATACAGTGATAATGCATTTTTGAGTTTGTTGACTGTATCAAAAGAAAACTGCACTTTAAAACAAAAACTATTTTTATTGGTGCTTTTAGTGTTCAGTTCAATGTTCAGCTGTTTCACTATTTCACCATCAGATCAGAGAGTCACATAATAAGCCACGCCAAAGACAAGCACTTAAACCATGCTATTTCTCCAAAACTACATCTGGTAAAGGCCTAGCAGGCTACAGGCCAACAGGAACCAACACCAGGTCAGGAAATTATGTTTGTTTTTTTTTAAATATAACGCCAAATATCCATTCACTTATATTCATTCTGCAGTGGTGCACCACAAGGCATGATGTGTCTGTGGTCAAGTCTCTGTTTGCTAAACTACTAAAGTCAGCTGAACAAGCAAATTACACGCTAACGTGCCAAAATTCAGGATTTTGTGTTTCTAGCTGAGTCCGTTTAAATGCCACATTGCTTCAGGGCAACCATTCATACGCTGACTATGGAGGTAATTTGGAAATAAAAATATAAAAATAGGAAATAACAGATGATCCAGCTTGAAAAGTGAGATTTTATCGAAAGAAACTTTAATTTGAGACTGCAATTTGGTACGGCGCATATCACTCTTAATATGGATAATATTAACATAACAATATTTTCTGAACACACAACTCCACTGTATCTCAATAACACCACATCACCACTCTAATGTGCATCTGTGATATATTGATACACTAAGTATGTATTAAATGTATACTATGTATTATATATATTATTATATTGTTATGTATAAATGTTATGTATTATAAATACATATTATCTTTTTGTGCAATAACAAATAACAACAAATGTGTAATAATTCCATTTCTTATCTTCTTACAAAACTTTATGTCTTTTCTATTTTATTTTTTTTAAGCTTTACTATTTTTTTCCATTTGACTGAGCGCCAAGTGGAGCAGCGCTCCTAATTTTGTTGTATGCACTGTAACATAATGACAATAAAGGCTTTTTGATTAGATTTGAATGTAAACATCATTGCGTACTGTTTGGGCAAATAACTGTGCATTGAATTTGCCTTGCTTTCTCCTCATGTTCATACCTCATGTAGGAAATGATAAGGTGATATTGATGGTAAGGAGACAGTGGGGCCACTGTGGGGATGGGAGGGAGATTTAAGTATTAATATGATCCTCATGAGAATGTCCTTGCAAGAAGAATAACAGTTTCAGCATTGCAAGGACATGCCTCTGCCACAGGATTGTCTCACCACTGTTTCCTCCCATCAATCAAGCTGGTCAAGGTCTGTGGTTGCATTTGGGCGGCAGCTCAGCCAGAGCACAGATCAGCAGATTTCCACTGAGGAATCATCTGCACTGTGAGATTATTTCATATCTCATTACTTTCATCGACTATTGGGCAGCACTGAAGTGGTGGTGAGCAAAAAAAGCATCAGGCATTAAAGTGGAAAAGAAGGGAAAAATAGAGATTGATTGTTTCCACCAAGGGACAACCTCCACACCATAGCCAACTAGTGTTAGCATTAACTGGTAACTTAGCATTCGCTATGTAACGTTACCTGTCCCCACCGGACCTCTGTCTTCCCCTACACATCCTCTTGTCCAAATATGACTTCTTGGGTGATTTTATTGCTGTTATTGACAGTGATGGTTATTAAAGAGGGAGAGAGGGAATGACCTAGCCACTATGGGGCACTCTTTGTACATGAGGCACCTCTAAATAAACAAGATGCAGACAACCAAAAAGCCACGTTCAAGTTTAAACTGGAGGAAGTTTAGACTGCCCACTACTCTGGAAACATTCATGTTAAACCATCTGCTGCTGTTTTTAGAAATGTTTGTGTCCTTTCAAAGGCACAACTCTCTCTGTAAAGTTAAACAGAATCTCAAATCAAATGGCTGCAGTAGCATATGCATGGACAATGTCAAGCCTCCTTTCCTTATCGGCTTGTGTATTGATCTATTTGTTTGTTTGCTGTGTTTTCAAGCACACAAACACAGACCTCACCTCAACAAGCCAAGTGGTAATCAATTCATTCCCCCCCTCTTGAATTAGGAAGAAAGTCTGTGTTTTCAAAGGGTTGGACACTGCCATGGAAACTACCAGGGGACCAGGGGACAGACAGAAAGAAGTTAGCAATGAGTGCCAGCCACCTGAGTGGATCATTTGCAATAAACCTGTTCAGGTCACAGTATCTGAGCGGATATGAGTGAACCCTTCATGGCTGGTGTAATTAGCCACAGGAGCAATCAAGACGGAGGACCTTTCCCTATCATTAGCATTAATAATGCCTGAAAACATGAAGCGCAAAGGACAGCAAGCATATTATGGTGTTTGTGATTGCTTTGAATCTATTTTCTTAACAATGTGTTCGATGTGTGCTGCAAACCTCACCGTGTTTTAGACTCAAAAAAAGGGATGCACGAAAAATACTGTTTTTATATGACATTGTTACATCCACTTACATAATAAACACAGCGAAAGACGATGATATTACATTTTTGCATTAGTTGACAGCATATTTTTGTGTTCAGTTCAATGTTCAACAATGTGATCACATATTGCATATTCCTCAAAGTCCCTAACATGCATGTGGCATTTTGTCAAATGGGGTGATAAATCATGTTGAAAAAGATGTTGGCACCAATAAGAACAACTGGGTAATTACTGTTTTTAAATTCAGGAAGTTGATCACATAAGGTACAGGACTCTGAAACCAGAGAAACCAGAAAGGCAAAAGTCAAGGTTTTGATTAAATCTGGAAAAAGTGTATGTTTCCTTTCCTGTCTTTGAATCAGCATTTATATTTAAAGTGTTAGCAACAGAGGTGGGTATTGGCATGGACTTCATACGTATCGCAATACACAAATTTATGTGTACATATACATCTACATACTATACACATAGATACATACATGCATACATACTAGGGCTGTAACTGACAAGTTACCGTGTTAGCGCAATCAATCGGCCCAAAGCATGACTGTTTTTGGGGAAAAAAAAACAATATTAAAAAAAATCTTAAATCTTATATCTAAATCTGTCTTAATCTATATTATATCAGAAGAAAAAGTATTGCCATATACTGCCATATAGTTAGCAAAGACCACAATCTCCCCCAATCTGACCCAAGTGATTACCGATCAGGAATATTCAACAAAGCTGCGTAATAAATCAATGTTTTATGGCAGGTTTAGGTCAGCTACAACACTCTATGGTCTGATATTTCTTTATGGCACACTGTTGCTATGGACACAGTTCTGATCTTTATGTCCATTTGAGTCTCAAACTACTGACTAATAGCATCTAATAGCAGGATAACATACAGTGAGAGACTCAGTGAAAAAAACCCTCAGAGTGATGGAAGAGCCTGACCCAAAGTTAATTTCACAACAATGGCCGACTTCGCCCTTCTTATCTGACAGGAGCAGATATTGTAGAAAATGAAATCTATAGTCTGTGAGAGCGACATACAGAAACTTCCAGTATCAAAGCTTGACAGCATTATGATCTCTACAAAACAAATTAGCTAAGGCAAATTAGTTTTATATTGTGTAATTATCAGCAGATGTGGGAAAAGTGGGATGCGTTTATAACAAACTACCTAAAACTCCCTAACTCCACCCTCCACCCATCAATAGGGATGTTTTGATCTCTTCCACTCATCTACTTCCAATTAGAGAATGGGATTATGGGCCAGCTGTATTATTGAATGGGGGTGTTTTTGTTTTGCTTTGTAGTATTGGACTCAATGCTTTTCTTAATTATGAATAATAAAAGTGATTCATAATGGAAAAAGCATTACTACTTCACACGCACATGGAAGCTGACTCAATCACGCACACAGTGGCTGCCAGAGAGAGTTAAAAGGACATTTCTTGGCCGGCAAAAGTTGCTTTTAAGCAATTATATGGAGATCAATGGGATAAGAATGTTTTTCTTTCTGCCTCCCAACACTTTTGTCATTGTTGTGCTCTTCAGAAACCCATTTTAATAAGTCACACAAGCACACCGCCTCCCAATGTGTCACAAATGCACACACATAACAGTTTGTCTAAAGGCGGCACCGAGCCTTGTCGTTGCATCTGGAAACATCTGTGTCACTGTTGTGGTAACCGTTATGGTGAAGCTTCCATCCTCTTCCAGATTTTTCCGATGAGCTCTCATAAATAAAATGAGCACGGACAGTGAAACACAGGGTTCATGTTGTCAATATGAATTATGTGCACATTGTGTTCCTCCATCATAAATGAGCAGGATTTTTGCTCATTGCATGTAGAGGTTAATTTTGTTAAGGCAGCGCAATTAACTCTTGAGCATAATCAACTGGGGCATCTTGCTTTTGGTTAAGCTTAAACTAGTGGAAATCTTTTCTGGTAAAGGTTGGTAACCATATCTCTATTTAAAGCTACAGTCTGGAAATATGTTCAGAAGCACTTTTTGTTATACTGGGTGAAATGGTTCTTCCATCCTGAGAGCATTCAATACATTATGTATTCAGGAAAAGGAATGAAAAGAATCAGAGCTCTGTGGCAGCTACAGCACTGTAAAAACTCTGACCAATCAGTCAATCAGATGCCTTCATGTCTTGTCCCCCCTCTGTCCCTCCTCCCTGCTGTTGCTGTAAATATCAGCACACTCCTCTGCAGAAATACAGAGTTAGCAAGAGAATCTGTTCTGTAGGGAACAATGGCAAAGAAAATGCTGCCAAAAATGTGACAAAACTCTGGATAAAGCTAAGAGGACAAACCAGAGTGAACATCGGTGGAGACACTGAGACATCTGAAGGGACTGAAAAGTGATGCAGTAGTTGCTTTCTTTCTGTTGGACAGGTAATTATTTGTTTAGCTTCAGGAGGAGTTATTATATTCACAACATATGTAATGTTTACCCGCTAGCTACTTTTGCATCTTCTCTGTGGGTGTAAACTGTTCGTCAGTGCGCTTGTATTGAAGAGGTTATAGGATATGACATTTTAATCATATTGCACAGCCATAGTCTCCAGTGTCTGCATTATAAAGGTGATAAAATGCCGTTGATATATTGGCTTTGAACAGGACGTTTTACAAATGTGGTGATGTAGTGTAACAGCTCTCCCTGCTGAATCCTACTGTCAGATGTTCAAGTTTGAGGGGGTGTGGCTTATGAGGAGGGGGTGGAGCTTAGAGGAGGTGCCACTTTCAAACCTTGCTAGCTCTCTTGTTAGCTCTCTAACATCACAAACTATAGTTTTAAGGCACTGAATTAGGTCAAAGTAGATAGTGGTGCCCATCAAAGGCATTCTGAAAGCACTACAAATGTCTTCATGTTGGGTGAATCCTTTTGGATCAATGATTTAGAAGTGGATTTTGCTGCAGGAGTCGTTTGAGATGTTTGTAGAGATGTTTTGCAACATTATGAGCCACTTTTCAACTGGACAAAACCCCACTAACACCCTCTCACATCTGGCTTTTGTCTTCAGTGGGAAAGGTTACAACTGGCATTCATTCCCAGGACAAATGACTCTGCAGTAGTCATATTTATCGGCTCCATCGCTGATCAGCAGCAATGGAAACTTGAAAAATGGGGAAAAGACATTCACTTCGTCCCTTTTCTGGTGCAATTCTACGGGGCATTAATTAGAGTGAATATATAACAATTTTTATAATTTATTAACAAGACTCCAGTCAGAGAACAGTTACTTTACATCACCGATCATCAAAACACTCAATATATTTAACCACTCTAACATTTCCACTGTTTACCAACCATATTTTCTGGAAAATTTCCAATGTTAAACATGACACATGAAATGACTAATGTTGAAGAAGTCACCTTTTGAATCAATATTATTAATAATATTTGAATAAGCTGACTGCAGACTTCATCCTCCACATAAGCTACACATTTAGGCCTCTTAAGCCTTCAGGGGATGACTTTTAATTTTCAGGCTTTGATAACGACTTTTAAGAATCTGTTCAATCAAGAACATTCCACCTTAGTTTCGTGGCATAACATCTTTATTTCTCCTTTGCTATAAATTCTTACTTCCAGGTAATTATACACTAAAAAACATACATATTAATGTTATATTCCATTTCTGCCAAAAGATCTCCCTAAAGGCTAGAAATGCCTGGATCAGGTCTTCTTTAACGTCTTTAATGAGTCTGCTCTTAAAGCAGCATTTACCTCAACAACCCCATCCCTCCTTCACTCCACCTCCTCTACTTTCCGAGAGGATGTTTGTCACTAGGCCGTCATGGTGGAGAAGCTTCAGTCTCCATCACGACTTGCATTTCTATTTGCCTGTGTGCCTTTCTGGGTCTGTAAGTATAGGAAATCTATTGTGGCTGGGGGGTAAACTTGAGCTCAATGGGGGCCAGAAATCTTTATGTGTGGTAGTTCAGTATGTGTGTGCTCTGCTTTTTGAGGCAGTGGATATTTTACGTATTCACAATGGTGGCACCTCAAGGTGAATGGCCTGGGGTCTCCAAGCTGAATGTTTGCTTGTCTGTAGAGGATCCTCTGGCTATAGGCAGCTAAATAAACTTTCTTTTAAATTACATCCCATCCCAAGAGAAGTCCTCATTTTCCAGAGAAGGTTTAACATCTGCAGTGAAGTGCCAGGAACCCAAATGACATACATCTGAGTATGAGTCCAGTCTTCCTCTGCTGCTGCTAACTGTTATTTGTTCATGCAGCACTGGTAGCAAATTAGATTAGATGATCCTTTATTAGTCCCACATACGAGTAAATATGTATTGTTACAGCAGCAAAGTGGATAGTGCAACATTACAAAAAGGGCCTATAAAAAATAAAATTAAGAACAACAGAACAAGTAAAATAAGTGGACAAAATTAGTGAACACAGTGGACCGACGGGTGTGAGCGGTATAAATGGAACTTTTAATGTGGTTGTTTCT
Organism: Synanceia verrucosa; assembly: GCA_029721515.1. NCBI lineage: Eukaryota > Metazoa > Chordata > Actinopteri > Perciformes > Synanceiidae > Synanceia > Synanceia verrucosa. The sequence continues at coordinate 22,558,058 of CM056562.1, forward strand.
AGGCCATATTCAATTGTAGATTGAAATATATTTTTTGTTTTTATTGGAATTATTGAGGTTACATTTCAGGGTCCTCTAATTTATTTTTTATTTATTCTATTCAATTGTAGAATATTCTTATGTTTAATGTTAAAATAGATTGGTTAATAATAAATGGGTCAGTTTTTCTCAGACCCACTGTTACTGACTGTTCTCTGTTTGCGTAATATCACTTGATTCAGCCTTTTCTATTGTCCCATACTACAAATTAGGTAATAAAAGTATGTATGATTCACGATGACACTGTATCTCATAGATATGATATTGACTATCAGCTAGTACTCAAGGTTGCAATATCGGTATCGTATCGGAAGTGGAAAAGGTGTATCGGGACACCCCTATTTGTTTTATTTATGCTTTGCAATCTTTGGATCATCAAGAGTTTTAAATAACAGCTGAGCCTCTTTTCTGCACTGAGCGATGTCCACACTGTCCACAAAGACTTGATCTTATGTGTATATTGTTATCAGTACGTTTGTCTGGAGCACGGGACCAATAAATAACTAATAAATAAGTGTCAATCTGAATCTGATCAAACTTACTGAGATGTTGATGATCGTATCAATCAGACACAACCAAAGCCTCTCTGCTGGAAAACAAATGCGTCTCCAAAGCGCTCTCGAGCGCTCCAGCTGAGCGCTTTCATAGAAGCGTCTGGCGTTTTCAGCTGAGAATAAAACAGCAACACAGGCCCAAAGGCAATTTTGGGAAACTGTCTTTGAAATAATACATTGCTGTTGTGTTTTGGAAAAAGTCTCGATTTGTATCACCAAATGTGTTTTAACTTCTTTCCCACAGTTGGAAACTGGCAGCTGGCCTAAAAGAAGAGGATGGAGTCGTTTTCCTTTCGCTGTCAGTCCGGTCCATCCTTTACGCCTCCACTGGTTGTTTCACATCTTGTTAAGGCAGCAGCTGGTGTGCACACGACTTTTTCTTCCCCTGCTGCTTTCTACAGCATATTTTTATCCATATCCTTAAACAGTCACCTACCTTTTAACAGGACCATGTTAAAGCACTGTGCTGCACAGCTCTAAACACAAATACAGCTATTCCAAGCAAAAGCGTAGTCCAGCAACAATTCCTGAGAAAATGAACTAGACTCAACAGCTGATATGCATCAGCAACACTTCGGGTAAGTAACAGAAACCACCTGCACAGACAAATGCAGGATAATTGCTAGACACCTTACTAATGATGGTGTTTGCTTCTAAACCTGAACAGACTGAGAACTAAAAGGTCTACATTTCCTGCGTAAAAAGGGGCAAATGTCTAATGGAACATAAAAACTGCAGAGCGCATTTATGAATCCATTAGTTTCTAACCCTGCTGTCTGATTCTGCTGTCGGAAATGGCCTCAAATGTAATGTCTTTTTAATTCCCATCAGGGCCGGCAGTGTCATGCAACATGGTTGGTGAATTATAGGAAATCCAAATCCAATAGTCCTGTTGTGGAAACAGAGAGAATGATAGATTGACATATATTTGATGTGTGAAGTGAAGGTTATCATGTTTAGCCTTTAGTCTCCTTATAAACAGCTCCATGCAGAATTAGATGGATTTGACATTTAGCAACACAGCCTCACTAATATCCCATCTCTGCTCTCACACTCTCTCTTTCCAACCAGACCAGTTAGTTTATTTATGTGAACTATTTGCGTTGAACATGTGTTTAACATTTTGCATTAGCTTGTGTTGTTTATTGCCACTGACGTATTTCAACGTCAAAGTGTTTTTTCGGCAGCAGGTTGCTGATCGTGGTCTCCTGCAGTCTGTGAGTAATTTTGGGGCTTCTGGGAGATGTAGTCAGAGCATAAAGAGACGGTATACTCCACAGAGATCAAAGCAGAAAGTGGAGATGATCGAGGATGGAGCCTATCCCAGCTTCGGGCGGAAGGCAGGGTACACCTTGGACAAGTTGCCACCTCTTCACAGGGCATATAGAGACAGACAACCATTCACACCTACGGTCAATTTAAATGAACCAATTAACCTAATCCCCATGCATGTTTTTGGATGGTGAGAGGAAGGCGGAGTACCCGGAGAGAACCCACGCAGACATGAGGACAGAACATGCAAACTCCACACAGAAAGGCCCCGGGCCGGGAATCGAACCCGGTACCTTCTTGCTGTGAGGCGACAGTGCTAACCACTACACCACCGTGCCGCCCTGGAATACACTATTCATAACTATTTTTTTATGAGTGAAACTGAGGCTCCTGTGTTTCTGTTAGCTTCATCCTCCATATCTACAGAGGGAGCAGGTCCTCTTCTCAGAGTCCGCCATGTTTTTACTTCGGTTGCTGGTCGACCCAATCACAGCTCAACAAACGAGTGACAGAGTGAAAGACAGAGCAGCGATGGTCAAGTGATAACAAATCAGTGAATCAGAGAAATAACTGTAACCTTTAAGATGCACTCTTTGGAGTTTCAGCCCTGACAGTTTAACACTACAGCAAACCCTCCTTGAGCAGCTGGTGCATCTGTTTACAGCACAGCTAAACAAACCCACATTGTTTTAATAAAGAAGTCAATCAATAGCTGGCCGTTGTCCATGGTGCCACAAGCAACTGTGATCTGATGTCATGCTGAACAAAGTGGGAATAGTTTTTCCACATAGCCTCTTCTCCTTCTGCAATATTTAAAACTCCCCTGCTGATCAGCGCTCATCACAGAGACATATATATTGCATTTCCTGTGCTTGACAACCTGTTTGCATTGACATTAACTTAATACAGCTCAATAAAATTACACACAGGCTATGTGACACAATACTGTCAAGAGGGTTTTCCATTAAAAATGGATCAATATCCTCTGTGCTCAAGGAATATAATATTCAGCGCTACTATCAGACTAAAGATATGTACTTAACAACATATTGCTTCAAAATCTCAACCATAAATATGATCAAAAATGTGGGTTGTTTTCATGAAACCCGAAAGTATCATAACCTCTCCGCCAAATCTTAACCCCGAATTTCAGTGGTTTACCATGTGGAAACCAGCATTTTGTCCACAAATCTGTCACATTTATGTTACACAGAGAAACGGGAAACCTCAGTCACTTGTATAAAAACACAAATATCCACTTATCTCTCACACTCTTTGCATCACACACAGTTTGCGTACTAACCAGTCAACACTGGGCCTATTTTAATTGAAGCTGGAGTCTGTAACACTGGAGAAACCAGAGCACACTGGATTTTTAAAGTATCAAATCGAAAAAACGCAGACCGGCGTTGTAAACTCTTCTCAATTCTACAACTTTTTCAGTTCTGATATTGCAGCCTTGAGTATTGACCGATACCGATATTGATCCAATACAATATCAGCACAAATCGTACATACTTTTATCACTTATTTTGTTGTATGGAATGTTAGAAAAGGCTTCATCAAGTGACAGAGAACACTAGTCAATAGTCCTAAGGATCAATATTGAATTGGGTAATAAAAAAAAATGCAATGCATCAGTATTTTTACCCACCTCCTACTTAGTCTAGTGAGAAAATCCCCAAGTCAGTAACATTCAGGCCTCCCTCCACTCCCCCAAAATATGACTGTGAACATTGACAACAAACTTGGCTGAATGACAGATTACACTGGAGTGACTTACTGAACATTGTCAGGGTGTTGTGTTTCTGAAATGCATTACCTAGCCTAGCTTTAAATCAAACGTTAAAAGGCTCTTGCTCTCTCTCTCTTCCCCTTCACAAAGGAGAAGGTGTGATGTTATCCAAACAGCCAGCTGTCTTGTTGTGTCAGGCTGGTTGCTCTGCTGGCTGCAGGCCTGAGAGAAGGCTTACTTAGAGACAACAGAGACTCGCTCTGCATTAGACTGACTCCCGTCAATGGACTGGGCCCAACGTCTGCACACACACACACACACACACACACGCACACACATGCACACGCATTTACAGGGACATTCACTCCCATCAATCCCTCACACACTGTGAACACACCGAGGACTTTGTCATGTAGTGTGAAATGAGTCACTTGGTTCTTGGTTCTGGGTCTGACATATACGTTTTTTATGTGGTAGAGACGTCACACACATATTTTAGTGTACATACACTTGCACAAACAAATTCCAAAGCACGGAGAGCTGAACGGTTTTCATAAATTGTTGAATATTTGCAGAGGAAATCATAAACAGGAGTGTCATGTTCATGTTTTACTTGGCAACACACACTCACACACTTTTAAACCTAAAACCTGCTCATCTTCCTTTTCCACAAATTAACCTAAGCTTTCTCTTTCAGAATGACATCATCTCTGTTACCTTCGCCTCACAGAAACTCCCATCCAATGGAAAAAAAAACGGCCAATCTGTGACCTCAATCAACCTCTACTGGTACCCAGCAGGAACTGCAACAGCAGGATCTGACTTCCTCCTGCTCGATTCCTCTTTACATTTATTTATTTCTTTGTTTGTACAAAATAAAACATCACGGTAAAACCATACAGTACAATAACAATAATAAGAGGATTTATTTTATTAAAAAAAAAGAAGTAATCATGAACTACAAGCCTGGAATTGTGATTTAGGGAAAATAAAATGTACCTTATAAATAAACCTCTACAGACTCTGTGCATTCTTTATTTACAAGTAATAATCAATTCCACATACAGTGCATTGGTGGAGTGAAACTGATTTTTAAAGGGTTGGTGAACAAAGGAGAGAGAGACAAATGGAAAAAAATACACTAAAATGCATGTACAGTACACAAGCAAAAATCTATATCAGCCACAAAGGAGAAGTATAGCTATAGAGAGAGGTGCACACATTATCATTGAATAACTGAGATTTCACACAACAAAGGATTGTATTAGGGTAATTTTTGCTGCAGTAAAATCAAATGTACTGGATGTTGAAACAAAGCAGAAGTAAATGCTGTGGGTTTTTTTTGGGGTCATTCAGTTCCTTGAGGGAGCGCTTCATTCTCTCAGGTTTAATTAAGATCTCTGACAGTTCAACAAACAAATGAGAAGCGTTGATCCTGCAGCAGGAGGACAATAAAGAGCACTCACGCTCTTCAGGGGAAACGATCCAAGAAGGACAAGTTCTGGCTCCTGATAGCTTTTAATAAAAGATGGAAAAAAAAACGTAGCTTGCCTCAGTTTCAATAAACTCTTGCACATATGCCCACGATTCTTCACTCTGCGCTTCAAAGAGCAGCAACGCTCTGACGCCTCCACAACAAAACAGACGTCTTTAAAGGGCAATAAAGTCACATTGATTCACAACAGACTTGGGAAGAGGGAGAGATTTTATTCTTTAAATCAAACTGATGTCAAAGCCTTGCAGGAGAACTGTCAATTGTCAATTGAAAACTGTCTTGTTTATTGGCTGCTTTAAAAGCATCTTATCTACACGTCAAAACGTGCGATACAAACTAAAATCAGGATGTTCAGTACAGACCGAGTGATGTAAGAGACGACTACTGGGAAGAGCTGACAGATTGTTCAAGCCTGACTTCTGCCTTCAGAGAAAAGCTCTCGCATTTTCTAGTCTATCAGAGGAATTGCAATGAGTTCACACCACAAGGCAAAGCCAAGTCACACACCCACATTAGGTCCGTATTAACGAGAAAAATGGAATGATTCAAGATTCAAGAGATTTGTCACATGCATAATTGTACATGTACAACAGCAGTGAAAAGAAATTTGCAATGACTCAGCTAACTGTGCATTTTAAATAATTTGAAATAAAAGCAAGAGACAGCCCTTAATGCCCAGAGCAGGGATTCAGAAACTGTCTGACCTCTAGTATAAAAATGTAAAAATATAATAATATCATAAAATAAAAATATGGCCTGTACACAGAGGGATGGAGGAAGACATACACACACACACACACACACACATATGTGTGTGTATATATATATATATATATATGTACATATATACACGTACACATATATGTGTGTACACGTGTGTGTATATATATACACACATATATATATATATATATATATATATATATATATATATATATATATATATATATACCTGTACACGTATATATACGTGCATATATATATATATATATATATATATATATATATATATATATATATATATATACTGAAATATGACTCAAAATGTGCAAAAACACCAGCACAAGGCACTTTCTGTTTTAAAAAAACAGCTGGCACTAAATGAGTTAACACCACAACAACAACGTTGTTGAAATGAAATGGAAAATTCAGTGTACAGTGTTGTAGCCTCCTGTTGTCCAGTAACTCACTTCCTTTCCTCACCTTCCTCCATCTACTCTTCTCTATTGGATATTGATGCTGAGCTGGTTACTTTACAGTCAGGGCAAGATATGCCAGAAACGCACTAAATTGGTCTAATTTGCATAAAAGCCGTACTGTAGTATGTGCGTCTATTTCAATGCCTGAGGCATTGTAAAGAGCGTCTTTGCTTTGCTGTGATTCTTTCAGTCATAAATATTGAAATGGCTTGCTGTTGCCAGCTATGCTGCAAAATGAGATCAAGTGAGGAAGAGGAAAGCTGTCACACACTCGCAGCCGTGACGCAAATTTGTATTAATTATTTATCATTTAATGTTTTGACAAGAAAGTCTTCTTCAGGGTATTAAAAACAACATCTTTTTCCATTCCTTTTGTGATCACTTTATCGTATCATATGCGCAGAAAAGGGAAAATAGTCTGAATGATGAGGTTCAATCGGCAATGAACTGCGATGCTGCTACTTTCATCTTTCAACCTCAACCAGTCTTGAGAGGGCTATTTTTTTTCCAAAGGAATGTGACAAATGTGACTTGGTGGGACAAAAATGACGTCCTCTCCTGTCATTAATAACAAGGAAGTCATTGGGAAATATTGAGAGTATTTACCTGCAGCTGGTCACCAGTCAATGGTAAATTGTTTCACGTGGACTGGACTGATTCAAAAGCTACTGCAGGGTTTAAATAACAGAAAAAAGGGCACAAACTCTGTCATATTTGTTATCACATGGTGACACAGAAGAGTGGAGGCAGTGTGGATGTTTATCATTAATCTGGCGCACAAAGTGAAAAAACCCCAGCTCGTACTGTAAACTTAGGTTATCACAAATTTTGGTTTTGTCTGACAGAGCTGTACGATATTACGATATATATATCATAATGCGTTGTAAAAATGTCTACTGTAGGATATAACCCTCTGTTGTTTATATCGGAATTTTTAACGTGTAGCTACTTATTTAGCTCTGTTGCTACGCTAACATTAATGTTAGTCCAGTTGCTGTTTAGGTACGCAATGTTAAAGTCAATGTCAGAATAATAGCTGGATAATCCAAATGTATTGTGAAAACTCAAAACTGTTCATTGAATGAAGCATAGACATAATGGTATGAAGGCTAATGTAACTGCAGCAACGCTACTGCTTCATGGTAGCATTCTCCTAGAGGAGAGTGCGATGGAAAGTGAAAATAACAATACCAGTAACGTTACATCTGAAAAAAATAATATATAGTATGTATACAGGGTAGGTTTAAGCAAAAGAAGAAACATGTTTAGGTTCAGAAAAAAGATCATGGTTTGGGTTCAAATTTTGTTACATAAAATTAGCATGGTTATTACATATGCAGCCTTTGTTAAGTGCACAAGTTGCCTACCAAAATCTACAGTAAAATAAGTCCTGACTTTCTTTCACAGGTGACATGAACTGTAGTCTCTGCAGATGGGTTTACATGGGTTTGTTGAACGCCTGATGAAGCTAAAGGGTCAGTGAACTGGGATTCAGATATTTGGATTCTCATCCCCCACCAGGTCAGATGTCATTGCTGTTGTTAAGCCCCTCAGGGATCAATGGATTCAGAGTATCAGGTATGTTTTTTTGGTTACACAGGTCATTAAAAGTGTCATTGCCACAGTGGCTTTGATTGCTGCACTCATTAGGCAGCTCATCATGGTACAATAGTTGATGTGCTTCATATCCTTGCAGCTAACTATTATTTTCCCTACTGATCCATCTGTCGACTATCTATTAAAATCAGCCATGTAGAACTAGAAAATGTCAATACGTGATAGAGAATGCTCATTACAGGTTTACAGGTCGCTTCTTCGACCAACAGTCCAAAGATTCAATTCAACTATAGACGACAGAGAAACGCTGCAACAAGCTGGAACCACTGAGAGTTCTGCATCTTGCTTGATAAACGACTTGAGTAATTGATCATTTATCAGCACTGTTTATGGTCAATTCTCTGTCAAGTAAAGGTGGGTCAGTGTGTGTTTGCTCTTACAGTACTGAGAGTGAGTGTATTAGCAAGAGTGACTCTGAGGCAATTAAAGGAGATGGCTGACTGTCAGGTATCTCACAGCAGTGCTGAGTAATAGCACTACCCTTCTCTCTGTGAACTCATTTCACTATTCACCTCCTCCTCCTCTCTGCTGCAACTCTCAGCATTTCTCCAATGCCAATTATTAGACCGCTGTGACAAATGACGTTCCCTGATCCTTCCAGAGGACAGGACGAAACATGTCTGACGAGGCAAACACCTGTTCATAAAGTATTCTGTCTCTCTCTGTCAGCGTGGGCGATCTGCTGCTGCTCAGCCTGAATCAGTGCTTCACCTGGGGAAAATGTGTATAACTGAGCAAGTAATAAATTATTCACAGTGTGTGTTGGTTTGAGATGGCTTGTATGTTTTGTCAATATGCCTCGAGCAGACTAAGAGGCTGGACACACACACACAAAACCTGCTAAAATAGTCACAGTCTCTGCCCAGGTGGTGAAGCTACACCTGTATACAGATCATAATTTCTGATTTGGGTCTAACAGGAATGCATGGAGAGTTAAAAGGTAAAAGGTAATATGTGGAGTGTGTCCACAGCAGCTGTGTAAAGTAACCAATTACATTTACTCTACTGCAGCAATTTCCTCATATCTGTACTTGTGCTAAAGTTGCTATACATCATAATACAGTAGTAGTTGCTCAGGGAAATACTCATATTTTCTTTCTTTTGAGTTACATGAGAAAATCGATACCACCAGGGACAAATTGAAAGATGAATATTTACGTCCTTTAAGATGGAACACTTTAGTGCCATAAATGGATATATACGCCACAGAGATCAAAGCAGGAAGTGGAGATGATCGAGATTAGAGAGCAAAGCAGAATCTGGACAAAAAGTGGTGATTTTGGTGAAACTGTGTCTACTCTACCTCTGATAAAACAAGAACAGAACAAGGTAAGAACAAACATTTTTTTCATGATGAAATAGAGAGTCTCTTCTTTCATTTGAGCTATTCAGTGTTTCCAGAGACATAGTACAAAATATTCTGTGGGTCTTGAAATATGACTGAAAATGGGCAAAAAACACTAGAACAATGCACTTTCTGTTTTATAAAACGAGTGGCACTCAGAGTTAACAAGCTACAGGGAAGAAATAGTGATGATGGAGACACATACAATATGTGTGAATCAGCTGATGATACCACTTGGACCTTGAGAGAAGCTACACACCTGAGGATGTGTGTGTGTGTGTGTAGAGTGCAAATGGGTATCCCTGTGTAGTTAATCTGTGTGGGTGTGTATATGGGAGTCTGTGAGTTTGTGCTTATGAGTCACACTCTCATTTAAAGAGCTGACAGCGTAGCGTTTGAGGTGTACGTGGTGGGCCAAGGGAGGCCGGTGTGACGCGAACAGGAGGACGGACGAGCTCAGCCCATCTCCATCCATCAGCGCTGGGGTCCGCTCAGCAAACTGGCATCTCCGCTGAGGTACGAGAGGGCTGCCGGATGACTAACGAGCAGACACACACTGATGCTGACACACACACACTGATGCAGCAACAGATACACCAAGAACAAACTGGTGGGAAAGCCTGAGCAACAGTTGTTGTCTGTGTGTGTTATAATTATACTGAACACACTCTCACAACTGTTTTCTTTCTGACGCTCATGACTTTTGCATGTATGCACACTAAAAGAAATAATCTTTAGTTCTTTTAAACACACCTACAACTTCCACACTTCCTGTGTGCTCGGGTGTCACAGTGTATTTGTCACTGCAGTCGCCTCTGATCTCTCATTTCTCACCAGTGAGATGTGACTGACGTAGAGGAGGCGACCGGTTCTGATGAAACTGACAAGTCGATCCGATCTTCATCAAATCCCTGCACTCTGAGGTGAGCTAATAAGCTCATTTCTTTTATTTGACACTTTTAAACGTGCACTTAACAGAGGGACGCTGAGGAGAATATGTGGTGGGTGTAATGAAACCGGACGCTCTTTGCATTCTAAGCATTCCTGGTGCACTGGAGAGACGCTGGAGGTTAAAACTGCAGACCAATAGAGTGTGCTCTGTCTGACTTCGAATGGGGAAAAAGGGATTTTCTGATGATCCACGATGTGTTAGGAGGAGTGATGCACTGATTCATGTATAAATCATTCATCATGAAACGATAAATCATACTCACTCCTCCCTAAAAGTTCTCTTAGCTCAGTGCTGACGTGTTGGGAGGAAAGCTGGGGATTTACTGTAGGAATGAAATTAAAGCGTCATTGAATGCAACTTAAAAAGACTAAAAACACTCCCTGCTCTTGACTGCATTTCCACATCATGATAACTTCAGTAGGCTCGCCACAGTAGTCTGTGTTGCACAGTGCAGAATGAAGGATTTGGTGTGAAAGTGAAAAGCAAAATGCAGATTTTCCAGTTGTAAGCAAAGCAGACACATACCACCCAATGTAAGTAAGCGCTCTATAGCACAGATACTAAGTGTCTTCTCTTCCACACTAACAACCATAAACTACAGGTCATTTTTATTTTTGAAACAGATTTAAATTGGACCATAATGTTCCCAAATCACTACACCACTACCATCATCATGGATTTCCTACACACTGCAAAAAAGGAGTGTCTAATCTGTCCATGCAGCACTTGACAAGATTTCTCAAATTAAGATGTTAAATCTAGAAATAAGATGTATTTACAAGGCTTAAAATAAGCAGAAAATTATGGTTTAATAAAAATCAAATATCTTGTTTTAACATTGTGGCGTGGACATCTTCACTCTGTGAATTCATTTAAACATCCATCATTGCTTGTTTGCATATCTTGCATTCAGAGCTGCCTGTGAAATACCTCTGTGTGAATATGATGACTATAAGTGCACTTTTCTTTATTTCAAATCAGGGCAAACACACTTTCTGCCTTTCTGAATCTCTTTGTTCACCTCTTCTTTCAGTCTTTTTTTTCCCATCCATCCATCCTCTTGTTTCACCCTGGATGCCACTGTGCCGACTGGTGACCTGGACACTGTGCTGTGTTACGCTCTCCAGATAAAACACACATTACCTTTAATAGGGTATCCACTCTGTGCCGATTCATGCAAACACCGGAAACATATCATGACAGTATTTATACACACAAACACACACACGCATCCCTCTTTCTATTCATCCTACCTAATGGGTCCTGAGCATTTTCCACTGGGAGCGAGCCAACATCCTCCTCCCTACCTGGAAGTAACTCCCAACCTAAACACAGAGACTCTTTTATGTGCTCAGGTGTCTCAAATGTCACCATGTTCTCAGGAAACAAAGTGCAGTCTCTTCAGGAAGTCTTTGAACTTCTTCACGTCTGAGTGCATTTTACATTTTTGGGGGGCTGGAGGTCAATGCACCTGCAGTTTGAATTATCTCTGTGTACAATAGGCTTTTCTTGAGTTTCATATTAATTAACTGTCTCACATTTCAACATTGTTCAACATTGCAAACATTGTATGACAAGCGCTCAAGCTCTTATCCAATAAATAAAGCACAGTGATGTTAGCACCAGTATCACTACTAGTGAACAGGCTGTTTGGAACATTAACGGACTGTGCAAAGATCATTTATCCATATAAAATAATATAACACACAATCACTACTTGTCAACTACTTGACATTTGTCAGGAAAAACTGGGCACAGGTGAATTTCCCTGGTCGTTAATAAAGTATCTATCGATCTAGGTTGTGTGAAGTGTTTGATAAGGACGGGTTGTCTTGTAATATCAAATCCTCATCAGTGGGTACACTGTCCAGCAACAAATCAAGTGTCACTCTCCTTAAAGAGCCAAATAAAGCAGACAGTTAATACATCACAGATGCTGAACAAATCTGTGTGGTTAAAGGACAAAACTGGGCTGAGGTTAATCATTAGAACAAAGTGTGAGTCCGGTCCGTGCCTAATGGTCAGTCTGGGTTGATGTGCTACCTGGGATCGATGACTGACACTCAAACTGGAGCTCACATATTTCTGTCACTCATTCAGGAGCTGACTTGTGAATACATGAACTACATAACATCAAAGAAGTTGAGCAAAGAGATAAAAAGTTGTGTGACACATGAAGGCACCTAATGCAGACTGTGGCTGGAAGTCACTGAGGCCGACACACAGCATCTCTTGAAGAGATTGAATCTGGTTATTTGGCAAGAGACAAGTTTTTTTAAACTGCGCACGCACACACACATTAACACACATGCACAGCCACACACACAGTCCTGCTGTTTTCTGACAAGAGATAGAAGCATCTGTTTCTACATAAACGCTCGCTAATTAAATGATCAAAGGGAACTTTCCTTATATAAATCATGTTTGTGTATGTAGCCACGTGGTGTGTGTGTTTAGTTGCATTTATTGCACATACAGTGCTTAACAAATGTTAACCACCTGCCCTATTTGTCTCAAACACTATTCAGCATCATGATGAGCTTTAATTCAGATTATTGTGAGGAATTTTACACTGAAGTCACAGTTTTACAAACAAAAAGTCTACTACAATAATTAAATTTTGCCATTAAAGATATTATCTGATTCAAAAAAAAATCTCCTAGCTACTGATAGTGTGGGAGACGTTAAGCTCCATGATAAACATCATATACATATCTTTTTTAACTGCACAGGATATAGGGTGCTTTTCATTAGTATTTTTAAAAGCTCTCACAAAACACAAACAGAAAGCGATAATATGAAGTTATCAGGAACAAAGTTCCAGAAAGTAGAGCTATGGGTCTGCAGGGACACACTGAAATAACAGTAAATGAATGCAGAACTCCATGTCTGCAGTGGTATGAACTACTCATAATGATAGATTAGAGGTCATTCACTGTGGAGCCACTTTCAGTGCATTCACTGATTTCATGTGGATGGATCACAAAGATCCACATTAAAAGTTACTGTATGAGAGACGTGACTTGCCATCTCCTAATTAAATCTAAACTTTCAAGGTTTCACGACTACAGTCTTTATTGAAAATTATTTAATGGGTTCTTCTACATGTGTATGAAAAGAAATGTTTGCTTGTACATAAGCTATTAAAATATTACCTGAATGTTCTATGGCTCTCTGGGTATCTTTTTTGGAGTCCGTCTGTGCCTCAGACCACATTGATTTGTTGTTTTTAATTGAAGTCAGTGATCCTTCTCCAAGCTAAAAAAAAATGTAAATGATCACTAATGACACCATTACAGCAGACCACTTAGATGCCGAATTAGTCCATTGGCCAAATAAGCTTTCCTGTATTTTTGCAAGTTGTTTTTGGCATAATGAGATGCGGATGTCAAGGCCTTTGAGGGATAGTTTGGTGGTTTTGAAGTGGGGGTGTTTGAGGTAGATGATGGCCGGAGAAACACAACAGCAAACATATTTAAATAAAGAAATGTTTGCGTGTGCACCATATTTAGAGTATTATTATTATTGGCTGTATTGAAGAGAGCATAGATACTCATTTTCAGTTCAGTTCCTGTCAGAAAGGGCTGTCTGATGGTGGTGAAAACATTCTAAATGTAGCGCTCTCCCCGTCACCACACTGTAGGAAACACTGACTATAGAGAGGTACCTCATACAACACATAAAAAAAAATCTGTCTCAGACTACAAGGTCCAGAACAATTGGAAAATAACTGGAAAGTATTCAAAAAATGAAACCTCCTTTTCTGTGATCAGCAATGCAATCTGCACTCATATAAAAGTACCTTCATTATCTGTAAATCACTGAAGTTAAATTACTGCCACAACACAAAGTGTCCTAACCTCTCTAATAAACATGCAGTGTATTTACTGTGACTGCTGACGCTGTCTTCTCTCCTTTACACCTTCTTTCCTTGCATCAATTTGACTTTTAGGTAATTAGGTCATTTTCAAAGTCATCTTTGTCATTTTCAAGCATGCAGTGTTGAAGTCCATCTGAAAGAGAAACCAGTTTAGTGAACGGATGGAATAATCCATGTGCAGGACAAGAGCTGGATGGCTTCAGCTCTAACGATACGGAGGCTGCACTGAGATTCACTGTGATGCATTCAAGCTCTGTTCAGTAAAAATCAGTATTAGGAAAAGGTATATTTATAGCATTAACATGATGTGTTTTTTGTGAGAAATCTGAATAAACAGTTTGAAGTTTTCACAGCAATATAAAATAGATAATAGAGAGTCACTCAATACATAAATGCTAAGTTAACTCTTTGAGTGCCAGCTGTTTCAGAAGAACAGAAAGTGCCTTGTACCAGCGATTTTATATTTCATTTTATTTTTCAAGACCCACAGAATATTTTGTACTATGTCTCTGAAAACACTGAATAGCTCATCATGAAAAAATGTTTTTACCTTGTTCCATTCTTGTTTTATCAGAGGTAGAGTAGAGGACACTTTCACCAAAATCACCACTTTTTGTTCAGATTCTGTTTGTTTTGCTCTCTAATCTCGATCGTCTCCACTTCCTGTTTTGATCTCTGTGGCGTATACCGTCTCTTTATGCTCCAACTACATCTCCCAGAAGCCCAAACATTACTCACAGCCTGCGGGAAACCGCAATCGCCGACCCACTGCCGAAAAAACATTTTGACGTATTATTACGTCGATAGCACTCAAGCGTCGGATTTTAAATGATGTTGAAATACGTCAATGGCACTCAAGGAGTTAATGATAGCATTTTAAGTATACACATGCTATTGCAGAGTATTTGCAGTTAACATCACAGTATAAAATATGTTTAAGTGGATTTGAACTGGACTGAAATACTGCTGACACATTTATCAATCTATGAATTTCTTCATCAAATCACAAACAAACTAACGTTCTGCCAATTTGCCCTCAGTGTGAGATTGTGTTTCCTAATCTCACTTAAACAGTATATTTAAGGCTGTGGTTGTGAGCAGATGTAACAACTTAACCCCTGCGCCCTCAGCTGTCCCGCCTGAGCAAATAAAACGTCAACATCCGGCTTCGCAGCCCCTCCACTGACAGCTCCACTTCCTCCTTCTCACAGCGCTCCTCTTCCAGCGAGATGGTTACAGAAAAAAACGGGAAGGGATGTGGCCTTTCATCACTCCTGGGTGTGCTGGTGTATAATATGTGTGTAAACAAGATGTATGGATTCAATAATATGCTGTGTGCTGTATACGCACAGATACACAGACAGTGAGGTAAATGTGTGGAAAACCCACAGCTAAGTTAATGCAGTTGCCTCTTCCAGGAAACACCAACTATCTCTGTAACAATCAGATATATTTTCATATAAATAAATATGATTGTAAAAGGATATGAAGTGAATTCGACCTACGCAGGTTGATTGATATGTGATCTCTTGACGTGCAGCACAAAAACAACGCAGAAAAATGCAATGCTTTTTCTGTGTGCATCACGATTACCACGTGTCTACCAATGATCAAGCAACTATCTTTCACGATATGAGCACACCCATGATGAGAAATGTGTTAACAGTATTTCATGTTGCAAAGCACAAGCACCAAAAAAGACAAAAAAAAACCCAGCTTATTTACAGACACAAACCAGGAACGCTTAGCTCCGATGTTAGCAATGATCTGCAAATGGGTTAACTGATAGTGTATGAAGAAAAAGAAAACTGGAAAAGGTAATCCTTAAGATAAGATAATCCTTTATTCGTCCCACAGATGGGGAAATTTGCATTTGATAGTGTTTCTAGACGGAAATAAAAATCAGAATTTTCACACCAGAGAAATCAAGCTGCTTTGAATTTAAGTACTGAAACATGTCAGTGTTAAAAGTGTCCCTTCAGGACTTTTCCCAGACCCGCTCTCTGTCCAAACCACTGATGAAAGACTCAAAATCATTCACAGGAGTAACAGTTGCTATTACATTCACCCTTTTCAGTTGACAGCTTGTTGACCTTCTCTAAAAGCCCCAAATCTGTTGGAGCTCCCAGTGTTACATAAAGATCAGGAGCTGATACAGTACTATGTCTAATTTATTGACTACACATGCAGTTTGAGCGACAATATCACACATGGTCATTGTACAAACACCTGCACACACCTGTGGTCCAGTTTTTAAATAACTGCTGGTTCAGGAGCTGATGATCTTATGTGAGATTATCACATTCCCTGACATACAGCAATGAAGCAATAAATCAATCAACAGGTAAATGAAATCAGGGCATCTTAACCACCAACATCAAAGGAAAGTTCGGAAAAAGAAGCTTCTATATTCTGGTCATGTTTGCCATCATGCATGTATGCAGCCTGCATGTGGAGGGACATGGGTTTATGAGACAGAGAAACTTTCATATCCAACTAGAGTTGTGTGTGTGTGCACCATGGCCCCAGCTGGTCAGTATCATCAGGTAAACAACAGGCATTATTATTATCACCTCACTGTATTCCTGCTCAGACTTAAAAGTGGGAAAACTCACAGCTGAAAAGAATGAACGAGGAAAAAAAATGCTGCGCTATAAAAGTGAAAGTACTCACACAAAAGCGTGGTAGACGAAAGCCCATTCCCTCGGTCTCTCCAACACGTTGTAGAGGTAATTCTGGAGCCGCCGGTAGCGCGCGTTCCTGCGGCCGCTCTGCGCGCTGTAGGTCAGCGGCTTCCCCAGCAGGCTGAGCCGGGCACCCTGCTTCCTGTCCGCTCCCACCGCACCTGCTGTAGCGGGAGACAAGAGACCGTCACCGACTCGCACCGCGTTATTCATCGTCCTCCGCCCAGACTCCACATCCTTCAGTGCATAGTCCTGCGCCCGGCGTCCCGCCGAGGTCTTCAGCCAGAGCCCGGTGCCGCTGCTCTCGTCGCCGGCGTGACTTCGCGGCATGGCATCACCAGCGCAGCGCGCTGGGAGACCGGCAGACATTCACATGTAGCCAAGCGCCAGAGGGTGTTTGGCTACTCTGACTTTAACTATACACTAAATTAAAAAAAAAAGCAGAGGATGAAGAGTTAAATGTCTAAGCTGCTCTCATCCTGTCATCCTGTGGCCGTTGGAACAGATTCACAGGCCGGTTTGGACACTTTGGCCATCTGCGCAAGGCTGGAGAAGAGTGGGGTTATGAAGGAGGGGATCCATGGAGACGTTTGGCGGGGGGAGGGCTCTCCCACCCTCCCACCCTCTCTTTCTTGCCCCAACTCACTCTCACTCTCCGCGTTGCTTCTTTCTGTCAAAAGCGTGTGGATATTGCCGGTGCGTCTGTTTTACGCATTGGATGGAGAAGGACGCAGCACATCCAGGAGATCTCAGCTTCATCTATGACTTTATGTTCAAATAACACCTTAAAAGGAGAGTTCATTAAAATACAGAAATGCCTGATGCCCTAAACAACCAACATCCTTTTAATACCTTTATTTGGTACAATATCACTGTGCATCCATCTGCCAATCACGAAATCATGCCAATCATGAAAAGTTTTCCGTAAATTGGATTAACAGCATTTTCTTTTCTTTTGTGACTATATCTTCCCAACCAGCAGTACCATGCTCTCCATTTTACATGCTAATAAATATTCATGCATGTCCGTTATCACACTGAGTTTGGCTAGAAAGTGTGACTTTTTAAATTTATATTAATTGACATAGCTAAGACACAGGCAGAGGGTTGACAGTCAGTGATGATCGAGTTATTATGCTCTGTTCAGACCTTCAAACACCCTGAATAACGTAATTATTATAAAAGGATATTATCCCCACTGTTCACTCGTCATATTTCAGTCCTTGGACTTTGCAAAAGTTGATACATTTCTGGATTTCAACTTTCCACACTTTGAATTATTCCACCCAAACTCGTGATGACGCCATTAATATGACGCCATCATCATTTGACACGCACTTTCCCTTGTTTCTGTTGAACATATTTTTTTTTTAACAAATACACCTTTATGGTTTTTTTCCTGTTGTGATCAAAGCGTGACCTCTAGTGGTTAAACATCGACATTGCAGTAGTTGCCCAAAAAGGTGTTTGTTTTCTGAATTTGATTTTATTACCTGGTATTGCATTGTTATTACCGTAACAAACCTAGTCCATATGTATCAGGTTTATTAATTAAATGATTCTTCTCTGACATGTCAACAGGGATGACTTCTGCTTCATAAAGAAGCTATAACAAGAGCATTCAAATGTTGGTGTTTTTTTTTTGTCTCCATATTGTACTAACTTGTGGACTACTTTACAATAATATCCACCTAACACCAGGTCTTCATTGTAAATGAGAAGCTGTTCTCAACTGATCTTACCTGGTAAAATGAAGGTCAAAAAAATAAATAAACACAGTAATGCATAAATGTCATGTGGGGCCATTACACATCTGGCAGTTATGTTACTTAATGGACTTTAGCCCAACTATTATTGCATCAATATTAACAATAACTAGCAATAGGTAGCTATAGGCCTAGTTTAGAACATATATGGTGTTATGAAATAAATGTACATTTGGGTAACATCTGCATCCGCTTATGTTAAACATCAGCAAAATTGGTGACATTTTTCCCCAGCAAGGCAACAGTGCAGTCAAGCGGTGACATTAGGGAACTGCAATATATTTTGAATAAAGGTTTCTAACATTTTGAAGCTAAAAAAATTGAAAAAGATAACGAGAGAAATGGTTGTATATGTATGTCTGTTCAGTTATGAAGGCACCGAGTGACATATAGCACTAGCTTTGAAAACGTTACAGCTCTCACATCAGCTAGCGATAACATCTTTGCAGATGTCACTCAAATGTCCATTTATTTCACAACATCAGATATGTTCTGAGTTCTATAGCTATTATTATTATTATATAGTCTTAGTTTGATGGTTTTAGTATAGATATAGAGACATTTTAATACACGTTTGTATAGCTTCTATATGAATGTTAAGTCACCGCTATCTGGCCGCTATTGCTATAGCTAACCCGCTATCGCTAGCTAGCTGACTGTTATCACTAGCTAGCTGACTGCTATCTCTAGCTAGCTAACCCCCTATCGCTAGCTAGCTGACTGCTATCTCTAGCTAGCTAACCCCCTATCGCTAGCTAGCTGACTGCTACCTCTAACTAGCTAACCCCCTATCGCTAGCTAGCTAACCCCCTATCGCTAGCTAGCTGACTGCTATCTCTAGCTAGCTAACCCCCTATCGCTAGCCAGCTGACCGCTAGCTAGCTGACTGCTATCGCTAGCTAGCTTGTTAGCATAGCATACCTTCAAACGCAGCAACAAACGTAGTGAAAATGCTTAACTCACCGAACCGCCTCAGGACTCTTTAGTTTAGCTGCAGATTGCTTCTTGTCACTTGCTTGCTGTTATCACCACACTGCCTAGAAGCGCCACCATTTTTCCCTGGAGAAGAGTAGTTCAAGAGCGACCTCTTTTTCTGCCTGTATGGAAATCATGAACCGCGGCGTTTTTTCTCTTACATACTCAGCCTTTATGACGTTATATGCTTGTCTGTTACAGACCGTTTCAAACAGCGTAGTCATTATTCATGGGCACCTTTTGTATTAGCTGTGGCGATGTTTGTTGATGCAGTAGCTAGCTGACAGGAAGCAAATTTGGACAAAAGTGGTTCCCCTAGCAACAGAACGGCAACGAAAAGGACTGTTGCTAGGGCAACCACTGTGGTCCAAGTATGTTTCCTGTCAGCTAGCAACTGCGTTAACAAACATTGCAACTGGAGGTAGCCTACAAAATATAAATGCTATGGTACTCACATAATGCATTTTCTAAGCCTAAGTATTCTAAGTATTATGTACAGGTCATTATAATAATTGAATAAATAGATAGGGTATGTGGAAAAAATAGGTTATAATAGTGCAAATGGGTATTTAAAAGTGCATAAGGGATCAAAGATGTGTAAACTGAAACAGGTACACAGCATATCTGTACTTCTATAAGAACCATTTAAAACAGACCTTATCTTTTCTGAGCACATGTGTAACTCATCTTTGATGAACCATGAATTGCTCATTATGAAGGAAAAATATTTCCATGTTTCTATTATAACTCGCCCCTGTTGTTTATGCTTTCTTTTGTATGTTTGATGGGTTGGTTTACGTTCATAATTTATTAGGCTACCTTTTCCTATTTCCACTTTATAGTCCTAGTCCTGCAGGATCAATTAAAACAATCCAAAGAGTCTTAATTAGCACCAATGAGAGTTGAGAGTTTTAATGATAGGTCATTAATTAAGCATTGAAGGGGAGAATCGAGGAAGAGAGCGAGGGATGGTGGGTGAGTGAGGTATTTTCAGCAGAGAGAGAGAGAGAGAGAGAGAGAGAGAGAGAGAGAGAGAGATTAGGGCTGCATATTGGACGGGATTACGGTGCGTAAAGCGGCGCACCTCCAGAGCTGTGCGCTCTGCTCGGCACGGCATTTCTCCGTCTGCTTCAACTAATCGACACCTGATATCCATCGATCTCATCGATCCCACAGACCCTGGTGATATTCTGGCTATATGTGGAAACATGGCCGACGTCCCTCAACTCGTCAAAATTGGGATTTGCTTGAAGATGCTTCCCAATAACACGGCGGTGTACTTCAAGTCCGACGGTGCCAGGTTCGGGCAGACCCGCACCATCAAGCTGCTGACCGGGTCCAAATACAAAATCGAGGTGGTCGTTAAACCGGGAGCGGTGGAGGCCACGTATGTAGCCCTTCAGTCTGTGTTTTAGGTGTGGATTCACCGGATATCCTGGTCATGAACCAACTGCTATTGATTCTAGAAAACAAATGTCACAGTCAAGCTATTATAGATTCTTATGATTTCCTTCTGAAACATCAAACGACGAGATAATGAGACATATTTACACAGCAGACTTCCCTTAAAGAAACGGAGCTTTCCAAATAATGGATCATTTTGTGTAATCGATGAAAGACTCTTATTGATTCTTTATTAATAATAGTGCAATTTCTATTATTTGCATATAAACTACTTGATATTTTGTTAACTTGAATCTGTAATATGCAGCTTTTATTTAGTTGTTTTAGTAAAATATTTTACTCTAAATACACTGAACATGGCATTTTGTCTGCTGCCTGAAACAACAACAACAGAGTATAGTTATAATTTACTATTAATCAGCTGTTAATTATAGGATCATTAGATGAGGTTCAATGCTTTCATGCAAAATTGTGACCTTAACAGAAGGCAAGTGCAGATTTTAAGGTTGCATTTATGGATAGTAGGATGTAAGGCTTTTACGTGGATAGACATAGGAAATGGAAGAAAAGAAATTTCCATGCTGTATATAAGACAAATACAAATGCCTTTTATGTGTTTTAATTTATAAGTATTACTTAAATACCTTTTAGATCTTATGTCTGATTAAAATCCTGCAATTTAGAGCTGTGAAATAGGATTTTCCGAGGAGCTATTGAAGGCAGCATAAACCCCCAATTGGCTGTATGTCAAATCCACCACAGATTAGGACTGGAGGGTTTGGGCTTTGTGTCGCCTCCTTCCTGTGATTTGCCTCCAGTTCATGATTATGTAATGATGGCTTTTGTTGTTCTTCCATCTCCAAATAAGGATGAGTGTTGGACATGTAAATATCAGCCTGTGAATCGGCCTTGAATGAGTGTGAAATTTTATTGGTGTATTTTCTGGTGTGAAAATAGGTCACACATGAGCTGATGCACAGGAGGTGTGGGCAAAAAAAGCTGCAGACCTTTAATACGAACTCATTTGTCAACATGAAATCCTGTCTTGTCTCTTAACGATTAATCACAGCTAAAATGGTGTATTATCTACAGTATTAGTGCTTCATTAGTGTCGTTCTAATACATCCAATCAGTTAAATATTTTGTGATGCCACCTGTCTTTGTGTTAATTTTTATCCTAACATCTTTTTACTCATGTTATGATGCTCTGTCTTCATGAAGCTTCAGCTGTAAGGGTGTCTGTTGATGAATCCTCCCGTCTGCAGGTCGATGAGTATAGGTGGGGTGACCTTCCCCCTGGAGCAGCAGTCTAAAGACCCACAGTCAGTGGTCTACACTGGTCAGTACGACACAGAAGGGGTGGTGCACACCAAGAGTGGAGAGAGGCAACCGGTTCAGATCAGCATACAGGTATGGCTAAACTGTACGCAGTGAAAATGAATCTGAAATCCAGCATTCAGGATCTTTTTATTGCTTTTACTCTGTCGAAGTTAAGGCCAGACAAAGAAACAAATGTAAACAACAGCATGACGTCGCCGACCATGTTTTTTGCAACCAGAAGTGACAAGAGAAGGTGGCGTGAAATAAAACTGAAAGCAGAACAAGACGCTGTGAAGGGTTAAATTTATAAACACAGCAATGGATAGCCGTGACCTAAAGCATTCCCTGCTTTATGCCCTGTTTGACTCTAAATGGGACCATAATTTACTAAATTAACATGATGTATTGAAGAAGGCTTGGAACTAGAGATTGAGACCATAAACTCAAGTTTACAATATTTACATTTTATATTTTACTTCTATACAATCAGAGGAGTCGCCCCATCCAAAAACACAGTTGCTATTTGTTGCTTATTAACCAAACAGTATACAAATCAATATACAAATCACTTCAGCTAGCAGCAATAAATTAATGCCTTGAAGACACCTTTACACACACACACACACACACACACACACACACACACACACACACACACACACACATAAACACCCCAGACGGCTGCAAAGCAGACAGTTACTGTGCCTCCACTGGGATGTTCACCATGCTAACACCATCCTGCAAACCTCATGCATCGCCTCATTTATCAACACAACGTCCTTTACATTATACTTTTTTTTTCATCAAGAAAGTCCTTAATTAAATCTTTGCACATACAGTATGTGAGTACACTCTCACCGCTCA
Organism: Synanceia verrucosa; assembly: GCA_029721515.1. Taxonomy (NCBI): domain Eukaryota; kingdom Metazoa; phylum Chordata; class Actinopteri; order Perciformes; family Synanceiidae; genus Synanceia; species Synanceia verrucosa. The sequence continues at coordinate 22,581,159 of CM056562.1, forward strand.
AAATTGCACATAGACGTTGCACTACCTCTTTGCAAAGCACAGATTTTTTTTTTTTAACTTATTTATATATATTTTCACATGCTGCTTTTTAAATTGCCTGACTTGCATTTAAGCTGCTTTTACTTATCTATTTTTTATCCATTTATCTACTTTAGACTTTGATTTATTGCGCCGCGTTCACTGTTGACAGCAAAAGAAGTATTTAATTGTGCAGGGAAACATTTAAGTACTGCTTGAGAAGACTGAATGAAAAGGATCACCTTCCTGCACTGGTGTCTGACGTAAACATTGAAATATGTTCAAACCTTTTAGCCTTTTGGTTGAGTCCTCTAAGGAGAACTTCATGTTCAGATTGTTTGGTTTGACATGACGTCCCCATATGTGCAGCTCACACCCAGGAGCCTCTGGGATGAGGATGATATGTTTGTGTGCTTCCTCCATCTGTGCAGTCAGTATGCTTCCTCGTCATTTCACTTTTGCATGATGACGAGTGATTTATGAGCGTGCACTCCCATCTGTGCGCTCATCTGTGCATATGTTCAGTTTACAGAGGCGGGGCTGTTTGAGACGGTGTGGCAGGTGAAGTACTACAACTACAACAAGAGGGACCACTGCCAGTGGGGCAACAGCTTCAACAGCATCGAGTACGAGTGCAAACCCAACGACACGCGCACCCTCATGTGGGTCAACAAGGAGATGTTTGTCTGATGGAGGGAATATTCAGTATGTCACGATGAAGTTCACTTCCTTCCAACTATCAGTCCAGAAAATGTCCTTTTCTCTAAAGAAAATACGTTTCCCTCTTTTGTGCCGTAAAAAACCAGATTCACTGCCAAACTGAAGCCTTTGGCAGAACATTTAAAGTGACGTTGCCAGTCTTTTCACAGCGGTGTTTCAGAACTGTTGTAATTATGTGTTGAAGGAGTAAGATGAAATGACATTTGAGATAAATATTTTTAATCGTACTGTTCGGCATGGTAAACCACAGGTGTGTTCAGATGCTTTTTGTGATGTGCGGTGATGCAAATGTGGTTATGTGCTTTGAAGCTACGTAGAAAATTCAGAAAATAATGTCATTTCTTTGAAAACTATACTCAACAAAAATATAAATGCACAAACTTTAAATGGTGAACAAAAATAGACTGTCATGAACTATGCTCAGATTCTTGATGTATTTGTTTATTGAATGATTTGTTTTGCTCAAACCCACTGGTCCTGTTTCACTTGGCTACTCCTACTGACTATAACCTCAGATTGAGTTTTACTACTCACGAGAGTCATTGAGCATGGCAGAGTGGTGGTCAGTATGTGTGACCAGTGCACAGACACTCCTTACGGTCTGGTCAATAAAAGGGAACACCAAAATGTTGACATTTGTCACTTGTCAACAGATGTCAAACCTTGAGGGAGCGTACCAGTGGCATGCTGAAAGCAGGGTTAAGCGTTAGAGCAGTGGCAACATATCTGAATGTGCATCATTTTACTGTCAGCCGCCTCAGGACACCTTTGGGATATCAACTGTGACCTATGGGATGTTGTCCCATAGATCACAACCTGACAATGTCCATACGTCGCCGATGTACCGCTCTGCGCAAGGCTAATGACACACTCGTTGACGTTTGTGAACTCGGTCCATCAACCTCCCCATTGCGTTCTTCCTGCCATTACTCTGGGACTACTGCTTTAAAATGATTTTGCCAATGCTTGCAAATTAAAGCTTCTGTCTTGATAAAATCGTTATTTTTGGATATTTACTCTATTATGTAAAAATAACTAAAAATTTTTCTTCATGCGTTCATATTCTTGTTGAGTGTACCATTTCAAATGAGTCCAGAGTCCTTGCATTAGTGACACTCCCTCCCTGCTCACCTCCTATCAGTATTAATGTTAAAAGCGCGGGGTGTTTTTTCAAAGTATGCAACAGAGCAGCAGCGACGCAGCCAAAGAAAAACTCTAATGCACTGACTTGGACAAGGATAATAAAACTGTTACTTTGAGCTGATTTTACTGCTTTTAGTTTAGTGACAGACGTTTAGCTTGGAGTCAATCCTCACAACAAAACCAACAAGTCATTTCTGTGTCTAGCATTTTAAGTTATACTTTACTGTTATTTCAACAGCATTTTAATGCTTACTATCAAATCTACAGGCTTGTAGTTATTACAATTCTACAGTTATTAAAAATGCTGCCGTATGTTTGAAAGATAATAATGCAGCTGCACACAGGAAATGATCCTGGTACTTTGATTAAATCTTGTCCAGGTCAAATGGTTTGTAAACCTCTATGAGCTTCTGTTACACAGAAAGAGAGAATCTGTCTGGTGAAAACCTGCCTCGGCTTGTATCCTTTTATCTCTGCTGCTCTGCATCAGCACCTCCGAAGATATCTGTGTTTTTGGGATGAAACTCTCTGTGTTTTAATCATTTTAATGCATTACTGGATGTATGGATTTTGTATTTGGGTAACGCTGTGCCCGTGTTTGTTTTCTCTACCTCTTCTGACACACTCAGACATGAATAAGAACTGTTTATTAAAGAGAGACTATGTGTTTGGATTATTCAGAACATAACCTGTCAATGACATACTGTATTTTAAAATATTTTTTTCTATTTCTGGTGGTAATATTTTGGAAATAGTATTTTTGTACAGTGAAATGCTTTCGTATTATTGTGTATGTATATTGGTAGAAATAAAAATTTTTGAAATACTGACTTGTCCTATACAAGAAATCACAGCAACAAACTGAAATGGTGCATTATGGTGGAGAAATTTATACTTTCTGACATTTTTGGAAAAATATTGTTTGTTTATGATGGAAAATGGTGTCAAATGTCTTCATTCAACTATTTGATTCTGAACCTTCTGTAAACTATTAACTATATTAGTATCCATTGCAATAAATTAATATTACAATGGAAACAATTTTATACTCACAATACATGGGAGCTTTTGGTGTTCTGATAATCCTAATCCTTTTTATAGGTTTACAAGGTGACAGAGGGAAATTTATAAAGATGTCACATATAAAAAAAAATACCTCACCAAATGTACCTGACATCGCACCCAAAACATCATAAAGACTCAAGTAAAATGTATTTATATTGCACATTAAAAACAATCTCTGCTGACCAAAGTGCTGTATAATTATTAGATATAATTGTAAGTAATATAGTAAGATATAAAACAATAAAAACATGATTAAAAACAACAAACAATGACAGTATACAGGCCTACAGGTACAGCTGAAATGATTAGTTGTTGGACAGAATTGTTTTGATAATTTCAGTCATTTTTCATGTAAAAAAAAAAAATCATGTGAGGATTTTTCTGCACTGATTACTTTTATTTTTAATGCTTTCAGTACATTTCCCTGATTATACTTATACTTTTTATATATGTGCACATCTTTGTGGGTACACACTCACTGCTCAAAACTTGCACATAGACGTTGCACTACCTCTTTGCAAAGTCCATATCTTTTTAACTTATTTATTATATTTTTGCACATGCAGCTTTTTAGATTGCCTTTCTTGCTTTTAAGCTGCTTTTATTTATCTTTTTTTTTGTCCATTTCTCTATATTAGCCTTTGATTTATTGCTCAGGGTTGAATATGGAAACAAAGGAAGTATTTAATTGTGCAGGTAAACATGTTTCCTTATTGTTCACATGTCAATAAACACGTTACCTCTTTCATCTGTTTATGTTTCCCGAAAAAACACTATAATTTAATATTTATATTATCATTAAAACCATCTCAGTTTAAAGTTAAATGTTTTATTTATGGTCAGCTGTCCTGTCACCAGCAGAGGGAGCCAGAGGACAGACCTAATCAGGATGTAAATAAATAAATTAAATGCCAGTGAATAAATAAATAAATAAAATAAGTGTAGCCTACAGTTCCCGGATGTACAGTAGTGCTGCACCTCCCCCATGCACCTCTTGTCTCCACCCCTCCGGCACCGCCTGCTTGTCAAACCGAGCCTCCTCCTCCTCCGCTGTCCCCTCCCAGCGGGTCTCCCTCCCTTTGACTGCAGAGAAAGCCTCGCTAACCGTGGAGAGAACGACTGAAGCTGGGTACAAAAACCCCAGAGACTACCATCGTTACCATATATAAACATATACAGATATAGTTGTATATATATTTGTTGTACTTCTCGGCACAGCTCGGCGACCTACCAACTCCCCCTCCCCCTGTTGCAGGCTGCCTCTTTTCCGCTCACATCGCCTGGATTTCATCATCCGACCTGCAAGATGGTAAGCAGCAACAGCCCCTGTTAATTTTCACTCTCACGCCGATTGGTAAACATACCGGAGAAGCAGGCCTGTGTCGATTATTGTGGCGTTTCGACGCGTTGTTTGGTCGCGGTGAGCGATTTGCTCAAAGTTGGCAGTCGACAAAGTGGAGCTTCGGCGAGAAGGAAACACTTTTTGCTCTCTCTCTCTCTCCGGCTCTGTGTGCAACACCCCGGGGCTGACAGCAGCCTGACGCCCGTGGCCCAGATATGTCTTATCCCTCGTCGGTGCAGCCTGCACTCTTATTAGTAACGAGGCCTGTGCAAATGACTTTTTTTCCGCGCTTGTCGGGCCTCCTTTCTGCAGGAAAATGTCTCTGCGCTGCTTTAAAAGTGTGTTTCTAAGTGTTTTACTGAGCAGGTGTTGCAAGGTGCAACTCTTTGGCTACATTTGTATGCATGCACAGGAGGCCACAGTGCCATCCTGATTAATTGGTCAGCCTTATTGAACACATCATAGGTTACTATATGAGGGTGGGTTGCCTAGTAACCGTTATATCCATGTAGTGACCAATGGGAGTGGACCTGACCAGGCAGCAACCAACTTTAAAGGTGCCATATCATATCATCCCATCTTTTGGGTTTTCGTCCAGAACATGCTTGAGTGTTAACAAAAGCTTTTATTTTCATCATACTGTCTGTCTGAATGTACCTGTATTCACTCTCTGTCTTTAGTGCTTTTAAATTGAATTTCGCTGCTAGGTTTTGTGGTCCATGTTTACTTCCTGTTGGCCTGTCCTGTACGTTGGCACACGATTTAAATGTTGACGTTAAAAACTGTGATTTGTGTTGTAGATTGTTTGGAAATTTCCCTGTCGGTGGGACGAATAAAAATTCAACATATCTCATCTTATCTTATTAGACATTAGTGATGTCACAGATGGACAGGAAACCTCACGGCTTGTTTCAAACGCTCAGTTTCTGAAACAGGCTGTGTGGATTTGTCTGTGGATTTGAGACTTTCACTGTACTTACACTACATTTTAATATAAAAGACATGAATATGAACACTTTTGAGGATCGGGACCTTTAAAGGACCTTTGGTTTGGTTTGGGTTTCATGTTGTTATTTACTGGTTGATTTAAGTGTCTGTAAATATGCACACAACCAATAAATGAGGTGTCATTAATTTTACAAATTAGAGCCGGACCAATAAATCAGCCAGATAGGCTAATATTAGCTTTTTGGACATATATAAGTAACAATAAATGTCCAAATATAAGTTTATATAGAACTAGACGACAGTGATAAGTTTATTTCTCTGATTCAACTCTTTGTTGATTAATTGATGAGTTTAATGGACAGATCTGTGGAAGTGATTTTCTTCACATAGAATTACTTTAAATCTTGTGTTTATCAGAGACTAATCAACTTAAGTTCTTAAGTTGAAGTTGAGTGATTGTCTAAGAGGAAGCAGCACTAATGCATATTATGTTCTGATCACAGCTCTTTATAACCATCATGAAACGATTGATTACGATATTGATCCAATTCCAGTATTCTCCAGAGCGTTGTTAACAAACTCAAAAACATCTCTTGAAATCAGCTGTTGTTAACATTCATATTTCCTCTACAAATATATAACACTTGCACCTTCATTTAAGAACGATACAATAATAAAGTGGACCTTGAATCGGCTTCATTAAGGATTGACGGCAGTGAACTCACCTGAGGCCTGTTCTGGTTACAAAGTAATCTGGATATATTCTCTGTAGGGTGGGGAAAAACATTAATATGGCAATATATTGTGATACTTTTTCTTCTGATATAATATTGATTATTAATGTCTTAATACAGTGTTCAGTCTGTGGCCCTGCAGGGTCCTTAAAATCTGAGTAATTAAGGTCTCAAATTGTCTTAAATTTACTGTAAATTTGCTGTAGATATTCAATTTTCAGATGGTGCGTTTAATGCCAATAGGAAAACACATTATTCAGAGATTTACTGATTTACTTTCTTGAAAGTTGTGAAATTAAAGTTGCAGAAAAAGTTTTATGCCTTCTATTTATATCGTTGCAAGTGTTAAAGGGCTGAAAAAAAATCATTAAAAATATTATCGGAGATTAATCTTTTTTTTCCCTGTTAAATATCAATATCAGCAATGGCATCATTGTACGGCTCTAGAATAAATTGGCTGCTTTCTACCAAAGAAACTGTTATGACATTTTGGGTTTTAGATTATATTTGTTGAGGTCTTAAAAAGTATTAAATTTGACTTTTAAAATAGTGCAAGAACCCTGCGCTGCGGTGACATCAGTCCATGTAAGTGTCTTCTCGACTGTCCCACAGTAATCTAAAACCGCTCGGAGCAGCAGATAGAGTACCAGCTCAGATGAATTCCTCTACGTCTCTTAGGCACGTAGAGGAATGATGCAACGCTACAGGGACCATATGCTGCAATCAGGCGCCGCCCACATAGCTAATGTAAAAGAGATAAAGGCCACGGCAGCAAGTGGTGGTCAGCACGACGTGATGCAGCCAGCCCACTCCATCTGGATTTATTCTCCTGCAGGACAAAACGTTGGTCAGTGAACATCTGGTGTGCAGTGGTTTTCAAAGTGGGGTCTGTGCACAGGAGATCATGTGAAATACCACCTTTTCAGTATAATTTCCAATGTTACTCAATATCATGCACTATGCTGCTTTTGTATTTTAAATAACTTATGCTACTTTTAATTTATATATATAATTTCTTAAAATGTCTTAAATTATATATAATTTCTATATATATAATTATATGTATAATTTATATATATATATATATATATAATTTCTTAAAATGTCTTAAATTATATATAATTATATGTACAATTTATATATATATAATTTCTTAAAATGTCTTAAATTATATATAATTTATATATATAATTATATATAATTTATATATATAATTTCTTAAAATGTCTTAAATTAAAATTAATTAATATTTGAAAACTAATTGATTAATTGTTGCTTCTCTATTAGTCGTCCAGTGAAAGTTGAAAACATACTTAAAGACTTATTGTTTATTGTTAGTTTACTTTATTCATAGGGAAGAGAAATGGCTGTCTGAGTTCCTTCAGGCAGCTACGATTTTACTAATTAGTTTCATATTTGCACTTGACTCCTAAATCTTGCACAGATATTTGACACACATCTATCCTCAAGCAAGACTCACCTGCAATGTTCAGCACAACAGTGTTATAAAAGATGAATAAAAGGTGGAAACAACAACAGGGTGACTGGATGTTTGTGACGAGGCTGGAAACATGCAGCAGCTCATTTTAATTCTTGCACATATCCTCCATGAGCCTTCAGCTGATACAGTAGTTATTAATGACACTGAGGCTGCTGGGTATCAGGCTGCTTTGGGTTTTGCACACTGCACAAAGTTGTGGTGAAAAATGGAGGGCTGAACTCTATTTAAAGAGCAGTCTGGAAGCACAGCTCCGCTCTGCACCCTGCTGTGAACCTGCAGGCTTGTTTGTCATGAAGCTCGGCTACTCGCAGAACTCATCTAGCAAGCCGGCAAAGCAGGGAGAAAAGGCATGCCTCAGTTTTCACCTCAAAGTATCACGATATACAAGTGGTCACTCCATCCCAGCTTCTTCTAGGTTGTACCACAGTGTTCTGTGCATTTGTAGGGCTGGGAAAAATATCGCAATACATATTTCAAGACCCACAGAATATTTTGTATTAAGACTCTGAAAACACCGAATAGTTCAAATGAAAGAAGAGACTCTCTATTTCATCATGAAAAAAATGTTTGTTTTTATCTTGTTCCATTCTTGTTTTATCAGAAGTAGAGTAGAGGACATTTTCACCAAAAACACCACTTTTTGTTTGTTTGTTTGTTTTGCTCTCTAATCTCGATCTTCTCCACTTCCTGTTTTGATCTCCGTGGTGTATACCGTCTCTTTATGCTCTGACTACATCTCCCAGAAGCCCCAACATTACTCACAGGCTGTGTGAGAGCGCCCTCTTGTGCCTGCTGTCGAAAAAAGGAAAGACGAGTAGTATATACGTTTATGGCACTCAAGTGTTCAAGATGTACATATTCATCTTTGGCACTCAGAGAGTTAATATTGATTTAAAAAAAATAAATCGTACAGAACGACTTGTCTCTGTATATATGTCCACATATATATGTGCATATATATATATGTTTACTTGGCTGTCATTCATGTGAAATTGATTGACAGTGTTTTGTAATTCCTGTGAAATGGATTCAGTGCAGTCAGTAAATTCTGAATTTCTTCACATACGCATATCGTGGCTGAAATTTCTTGCAATATATTAATTATCACAATATTGTGATATTATTGTTATCGTGGGCAAAATATTGTGATTGCATCGTATCATGAAGCACCTGGTGATAGCCAGCCCTGTGCGTTCGGGTATCAGATTTTCACTGACTCTCTGATATTTCCATGCAGAATGAGTGATGTGTGCAAATGTGCAGCAAAAGTTCAGCAAAGCAGGTTTTGTTACTGGAGGGTTGTTTGTCCAGTCGAGGTGCCACCTGGAAATTTAGACTTTTTACTCCAACGTAGAAACCTTAAGTCCTGATCAAAGGACCGCTCACTACCAGCCACATATTCATTTGCTGTCGTTTGATGTTTCTTAGTGTCGATGGAGGGCAGAACACATTCTCATGTTCTGCCAAAGGCGCCTCAGAAAAGCCCCCCATGTGCCGCTCTGGGTTATAATTAGTCTGGCTTGTGGGTCGCTGATGAACCGCAGAGGATGCCAGACTCTTCATTATGCGAGACTTGTTTCATGAGCTCCGGCCTAATTGATTCTGAATGAAGCATGCATTATTGATGAGCCAACATGAGTCTCTTTCTGCACTCTGTTCCTCTCTTTTCTCTCTGTGGTTGCCTCATTTTTTTTCTGTTTTTCTAATCATCCCATTAGCAGGAAGTGGTGATAGTTGCTCCTGACTGGCCTGAAGCAGGCCTCTCTTAGTAGACCTGTAATCCTCAACACCAAATCTGCTTTGCTCTAAGTCTCTTTACCTGCAGGGGCCAGATCACACTTAAACCACAGATAGAGAGAGAAACTGATCCAGGAAAAGTCAACATTTTCATGTTTCATCAGTGGGAGCTTTGTTCTCAGTTTCATCTGGTCTGACAGCTTTAGGACTGATTCTTTGTGTCACATTGCAGCGTTGGAAATGCACATGCACATATGGTTTCCATATGGCAGCGATGCATCCTGAATAACCGGTTTGTGAATCTGTCTAGGTGTACATACTTTAGGTTGACCTAAAGGGGATTTCTGGTGCATTCGTGATGACCTTTGACATATTTTTTTGCCAGCTTATTATTTCCAGACATGCTGTAAAATGGTGAATTGTCGAGGACGTTGAGTTTTTTTTAAATGATAAAACTCTTGCAAAAAGAGGTCATGACTGATGCTCAATGGCCGTGCACTAAAAAGGCAAAACAATGAGTCAGTCCTGATGTAGAGAACCAAAATAAAGGTGTGAACAACAACCTTAGTCTCATGTAACATGGTGAGAGTGCATTCAAGGCCTGTCAAGGCCTGTCCTTGAATGACTCTGGTTCAAGGACCTGGATCCAAAAGTCACCAGCTCCTGCAAAAGATTTTTTATGGCGTCGTCATAGTTACCCTCCAAGCCCTGCAGGCAGTAGGACACCCACCCAACCCTGGTAGTGCTGGAGTCATGGAGAGAAAACCATGATCACTGACAGGCTGTCAAATGCTAAGTCGCTGTCCTGGCTAATCCCGTGTCACCTCTTCCTCCTCGCTGCTCTTAAAATACCCACCACCTCTCTGAGGTAAGTCTGCTGCTGGACGGCAGCGCAGCGATAAGCCAGTACGTGACATAACTGGCTTTTTCTAACCAGTGGAGCGTGCAGAGTTTGTCAAGAAGAGCACCTCTTATCCATCATACATCTTCAAGCAAACACTGTCACAGCAGACTTTTTCGTTTTCGTTGGGTTCACTGAAAACCACTGAAAAGTCAGATAAATTTTTTGTGCAACGCAAGTTCAAATATTTTTTAGCTCCAAGCCTTCCAGGGACAAATGCAACCTGGAGACAGAACTGTTTCCACTATTTTGAGATTTTACATCTAATTCTTCCCAAAGGTGGTTTTAAAACCACATCAGCAGGTCATGTCCTTCACATTTTATGCAGCTAGTCTTTGGATGCATGTCCAGTTTGCAGGACAGTTCAGTTTGATCGCTGCAACAGGAACTCCTCCCTGGCAAGCTTTTTAGCTTCACTCTGCCAGAAGTCAGATTGATACTGCAGTGTTGGATGGGATGGGATGTGACCGCTGAACATGAGCCAGTAACACACCAGCATGCAGCTTCTCTGGAGACTTAGGTCCATTTCAAGAGGCTTTGCATTATGCTGGAAGATGTGATGTGCACAGAAACTTTTTTTAAGTGGCCTATTTGTGAGCAATCTGAAAACCTCAGTAAACATTAGCGTAAAATCTCAGTGTCATCCCTCCTCAGCTAAATTTATTATTGTCTTGTGTCGTTACTCAATTATTGCGTTATGTATCTTATCGTGAAGTCCATGTCAATACCCACCTCTAGTGTTAGGGCTGTATCAACTCATTTAAATGTGTGTTTATGAACTTTTCCTGTTGCTACTTTGCCATAACAAATTCAGCATTTATGCATTTTATGTCATATCTGCAAAAAAAAAAAAAGTATGATTTGGAGGGTCATTAAAATATGCAAAATGTTCATGTGCAGGTTCAAAATGGTTATGAGACACATACAGTAATGGTTTCCTGACCTGCAGGATGAATTGTTGCCTCTGCTTTAAGGTGCAGCAGTTTCAAGACAACAAAGATGTTTCACTTTGAACAGCGGGGAAGTCTGAAGTTGAAAGATTTTTTGTTTGTGATAAAAGCCTTTGCAGGTCATCTCCAAACGACTTTTTGCATGACTCAGCATCAGTGTTTTGATTTCATCGTACCAACACGGCACATTCCTGCCATACCAGCAAAAAAAAGCAGAGCAGCAGGACGTCATGCAGGATTTGTCCTCTTTTAGCTTCATAATGTGATATTCTATAAGAACCAACTTTAGCGAGGACTTTAACTGTTTCTCTGTTTCTGTCTCTGCAGGGAAATGAAGCCAGTTTCCCCCTGGAGATGTGCTCACATTGTAAGTAGTGAATGTTTGATTGCTCCACTTGTACAACTCAATTCTTGTTCAAATCATGAGAAATATTTTTATCATCTCCTCTCATGTGATAATTTATATCTGTATGCTTGTTTTATATTTCTAATGACATGCTGAAAGGTAGCTTCTGATGGTCTTGGTCATGTTGTCCTCAGAGATGCAGATTGTAACGGCGTGGTGTGATTCAGAGGGCCTGCTTACACATGCATGGGTATTTGTAAAAACTGAGACTTTTCCCTTCGTTCGTGCCTTTCATTTACACACAAACGGCGATTTCTCCTCTGAATATGATTCTTTCTAAAAACCTCCAGTAAAAGTGGAGATTTAGTAAAACTCTGGTTACAATTTTTGTCATGTTTTGGTCCGAAATCCAGAACAAACTTCGCACTTCCACTCCGCAAGGTGTCACCGCACAGCTACCTCACATTTGTATGTATAGACATACATATACATATATGCAATTATATGTACAAGTTGTATTTTAAACTGCATTTTAAATTTCTCAGTGATCTATGTAGAATATCACAATATATTGTAATATCACGATAATCGTGATCGTGTCGTGACTCAAGTATCACGATGCGTAACGTATTGTGAAGTCCTTGCCAGTACCCACCCCTAGTGTACATATATACATGTACATGAATATGTAAATATATGTACATATATACAATTTGTATTTTAAGGTGCATTTTAAAATTTCTCAGTGAACTGTATCGAATATTGCAATAATGTATTGTATCGTTACTCAATTATCGTGATACCTATGGTATCGCGAAGTCCTTAGCGATACTCACCCCTAATGAGATCAACATCAAGAGTCTGAAGAATCACCTGACAGTGTCAGTACTGGTGGATGGATGCTCAAAAGGCTCCAAAGGCTGGTCTCATTGCCGCTGGCTTAACTGGTCAGGCTAAATGTAATGGCATACTAATTAAACACACAAACCACACTGACTCCATCACAGCATCAACACATGGTAGCTTCACTGAGAGATGTACTGTAGCAGAGAGCTGAGACCATCGCAGCCGCCCAAAATAACCATCAGCCGGCTCGGTGGAGTTCCTAGTTTCTAAGGGGTTTCCCTGAGGGCGGCAGCCGCTGCCTCTGTTGGTGGGGTGAGTCGGGGGTTTTCTGATGACGACGCAGCTATAAATATACACGCTATCAGCGAGCTGCCCACTCAGTTTGGTTCATGCTGGCGAGCTCCGAGCTGCCAGAGTAATCAGCCTAATGCACCCACTGACACTGAGCAACCCTGAGCTGAAAGAGGAGTAAATGACCCGACTGTTCCACATTCACAGGTAAACCTGCGTCTAACCTGTGCTGTTCACTTTAGCTTCACAAAAACAGAAATCTGTATCTGCTCAAGCATGGAGACAAACTGTTTGTGTGCATATGTAGAAATAAAACAACATGAAAATAGAAACATGTTAAAACACAATTTAAACCCAGAGAATCAGTATTAGTGAATTAAATATCTTCCCATGACTCTGCTAATATGTAGAGTAGAGCTGCATTTTTATAAAAAGGTAAATAACAAGTGTAAATATATGTTTGGACAGTTTAGAGTGACGTGACGATCATAATTTCCCTAACAGAAGACAGAAAGCATCAAGGAAGATCTGTTCAGTAGCATTTGTTGTTAGATTATTTGTATAATTAAAAAAGCTCATTATGAAATGGCACACTATCAATTGTTGCAGCTGTTGTCTAATTTTAAGGATCACACTTCATCATATGCAAAAATTAAAACATATTTAGCTATTAAGAGATGCAATGAAATAGAGGTATTTGTGTTACACCTGCTGATTAATTTTGTTTTTAACTTTCATAAAAAAATATTTTTGTCCCTGCTGTTGTCTACTCTCCTATCTGAAGCTCTTCTGGTTCGTCCTCTGGAGACGCCGCTCCAGCCTGTCAGGCTCCCTTCAACCCCCGCTATGCTAATTTACACGGCATCATGTGTCGCACTCGTGTAATTACTGAGCTGTTCATGTAACCTTCTCATGTTTAGCGCTCCCACAGTGTCCCCTGTGTTCGCTGTGTACAGCATGGGGGGGTCTGAGGCTGTAATTATCAGTAACATGCCAGCTGAATGTCACCATGTGTGTCACTTCCTGCATCTCAGTTCAGGTTGTTAATGCACTCACGTGTCTCCATTAATGTGCAGGCTGAGCGCACAAATTCATTAATGACATTTTTAGAACATTGTCTCTTTTATATAGATAATTTATAAACACAAACAAGCAGATTTTGCCAGTTGAGCTGAGCAGATTTTATTTGTGTTGTGTTTAGCCTGAGGAGCTAACTGGTGGCTAAATATGCTGCTGTTTAATGGTTAGCTTGAGGAGCTAGCTGGTGGCTAAATGTGCTGCTGTTTAATGGTTAGCTTGAGGAGCTAGCTGGTGGCTAAATGTGCTGCTGTTTAATGGTTTTCTCAAGGAGCTAGCTGGTGGCTAAATGTGCTGCTGTTTAATGGTTACCTTAAGGAGCTAGCTGGTGGCTAAATGTGCTGCTGTTTAATGGTTAGCTTGAGGAGCTAGCTGGTGGCTAAATGTGCTGCTGTTTAATGGTTAGCTTGAGGAGCTAGCTGGTGGCTAAATGTGCTGCTGTTTAATGTTTAGCTTGAGGAGCTAGCTGGTGGCTAAATGTGCTGCTGTTTAATGTTTAGCTTGAGGAGCTAGCTGGTGGCTAAATGTGCTGCTGTTTAATGTTTAGCTTGAGGAGCTAGCTGGTGGCTAAATGTGCTGCTGTTTAATGTTTAGCTTGAGGAGCTAGCTGGTGGATAAATGTGCTGCTGTTTAATGGTTAGCTTGAGGAGCTAGCTGGTGGCTAAATGTGCTGCTGTTTAATGGGTAGCTTGAGGAGCTAGCTTTTAAAAACATTTTTTTGGTTTTCTTATGAAAACCTTAAGATTCTGATTTGATTCACAACTTTCAAAAAAATGTGAAAAATATTTTGTTTCAGTAATTGTTGTATTTGTTAAGTCAAAGGTGTCATGCATTATTGTGTAATTTATTGGAAAAAAAACATCCAAAATGTTATTTTATGCACAATGTTTGTTTTTTTTTAAATTGCCATTTTTCCGGTAAATATATATATACATTTTGCTCATGCAACAGACAGACTAATTGTATTTATATGTGACTAAAATGTTTTTTGTTTTTTTTTTTTGAATTGAGAAATACTAAAAATCAAAGCTTTTTAGCAGAAAGTGTTTAGGTTAAATAAATGTTACATTTATCAGTTGATATGTAACTCCATACACTTAAACACACTTTCCTCTGCTTTCATGCCATGATTTCATCTTTGTTAGCGTACCGCAGACTGCAGTACATCCTCAAATAATGTGTTCATCTCATGAGCAGTGGTTAAAATCACTTTCCTGTGTGTGTCACTGTAGGGGGCTAACAGGTTCCTGTTGCCTAGCAACACAGTTGACGGTGCACACAGCACTTATGAAAGTGTGTGTTGTGTGTGTGCTCTGTGTTGAGTATATGAGATTATCATAATCATCTCACAGTTACATCGGGTCTCCCTCAGAGCCGCTCATTAGCATATATCAGTGTGGCTGAGCAGCCCTCTCATAAAATTATTTATTTCCTGCTGCAAAATAAAACACATTTAAATAGTTTATTTAATGTTATATCAAACCAACATCATTTCCCCCTTTCTGTAAAGTGTAAAAATGTTTTTGTTGAATCATCTTGCTATTTACAGGCATGAAAAATATCTACATGCTCAAATGTGCCGCACCTTCAGCCATATTTCCATATAATTTATATAATATTTACTGCAGCTAACAACGTCTTTTTCATTACTGATCAATCTGCTTGTTGTTCTCATATTAATCAATGACAGTTAATCATCTGGCTTGAACATAATGTCAGGAAACAGTTAAAATATGCATTAAAATGTTCGACAGATTTCTTGTTTTTGTTCATATTCAGGAAAAAATCAGCAAATACACACATTTGAGAAGCTTGAACAAGTGAAATTTTTGCATCTTTATCTAAAGAATGACATAAACAATGAATTATTGTTATGGTAATTTAAACAATGATTATGATAATTGTTGCTGATTAATTCAGCGGTCCAACTAATGGATTATTCTGCTTTAAATTATGACAAATATAGCACATAATATTGTCTTTATTACATTGTCTTAGAGATTATTTCACTCAGAATCCATTTTGTCTTGGTGAATTTAAATTGTGACTTCATATATCGTATTTCCCAGAACAAAAAAAATATTTTATGCTTCTGTAAAGTGTAAATAATGTTAATCTACTTGTAGGACGCTAGTGAAGTCAAATTCATTTTGCATCTTTTTTCTCACTAATTTTTTAGAACATCCTGTTTGTCTTCACCTGGAAAAACAAGGAAGAAGTGCAGAAACATGCCAAACATTTATAATATTTAATGTGATCTCAGTCACTTTTTCTTTATTTTGCTGCATTCACCTCTATGTCCAGGTGTTGTTGGGATTAAAGAAGAAGACAAACCTCCCGGCTCTCATTGTGCCCTCGCTGTGACCCTTTGTTCTTCCTCCTGTAAGCAAACCGAGGCTCCCTGCAGGTTTATCTGTTGTTGCACCGCTCTTCTTCTTATTATTGACGCCTGTCATCACACCACCTTTTGAGACGTTGGCTGCTGTGAAAGAGGATGGCAGTCTGCTGCTTTTAAAGCTGCTCATCCAGGAAATTTCTGTTTACTTTTGCTGCACTCACTGGAGCGAGTTTAAACAAGAGATGGAGATAAAGATGAAAGCTGGAGCTGCGACAGGATGCAGGACTCTGTGCCTCGTCACTATAATGGTTTCCACAAAGAGCCACATGTTGGATAAATTAGATGAACTAGCTGCTGTAGTAAAAGCACTGCATCTGTGAGTTTTATTTGGCTCAGCTGGGAGAAAAGTCTGTTCTTGTTGGGTTCGAACCCGGACGTGAAAAATACATGTACCTACTCACTTGCAGCTCCAGACAGCAGGAAGTGATCAGATGTTCACCGCTCAGCAACATCCAGTTTGTAATGTGTCATAAATAAGTGTCAGAGCGCTCCAGTTTATCCTGCTGAACCGACTGGGTGGCAGAAACAGGAAGTAAAACTGTGACGAGGAGCCAGTTCAGTGAGTTTATACATATCTTTAGGGCTATGATTATTATTATTATTAATGGATTAATTATCTGGACTATAATCACTATGAAATAGCTCCCAGAGTCTTTAAAAGTCTAATTTTTTCTACCAATGCAGCTCTATAGATTTTGCATGGTTAGCATTAGCCTGCAGCTAACGACTTAATGACATCGTGGATTGATCTGTTGATTAATTTCTCGATTAATCAATGAGTTGTTTGTGCTTCAACATTGATGAAATATGTCGATCAGTATTTTCTCACAGCTCAAGATGACGTCTTCAGTGTCTCAAAGATACTCAGTTTAGAGTAAAACACAAGAAAATATTCACATTTAAGAGCTGGAATAAGAATTTTTTTTTCTTCTTACAAATTATGATAATAAATTATCAAAACAGGTGACAACAATTAAGTGTTACCAGTCTTGTTAACCACGTTGTTCCATTTCCAGTAATAATATTTCTACTTTTATTTTCTAATATTTCTTCGTGCCTGAGTTAAGCACGTTAAGTGACGTGCTGTTATTTTTTTGACAGGTGATTATTAATTATAAAGCTGTTGAGCTGCTCTCTGCAGACTGTGAGATGTCAGAGTCAGGAAGAAGCTCAACCCTAAATCACAAATACATTTCAGGACCCGTCAGGCTCCTTTGATTTCATAATGACTTTGATTTAAGTCTGGTGATAATCTGCTGTGTTGATGCTTCTCGCTGAAATACTGTGAGCAAATCTGGCGTCCTCTGCTGCGAACAGGAAACGGGAGGCTGCCAATCAGATAGTGTTTTGTGACCGCCATGTGCTCGACTCTGATAACTCGCACCTCGTGGACACAGAAACCTGACAGCAACGTAAAACCAGAGCAGCTTTTAGAATAAACAGACTTAATTTGTGCAGAAATGATGGAGACTATGACAAGCAGCTGTTGTATACTGATGAACAAACTGTTAAATAATCAACAGGGTTTCCTTTTGTGTCACAAATTCAATGTACCAGGTGCTAACAGCGGCTGATGTTAATGCGCTTACTGCAGGGGAGAAAATAGATCTGTACACTTACTCTTAATATATAATTTACAGCAACTAACAACGTTATTTTATTGATTAAGCTGCCTATTGTTTTCACCATTAATCAATGACAGTGGCTTTAAAAAAACAGTGAAAAATACCCATAAACTGAAATCAAAAGTGAAATCTCACATTCGAGAAGCTTGGACAAGTGAAATAATTACTTATAGTTCTAATTACTGATTAATTCGCTCTGACTTATCAATTAATCTGCTTTAAATTATACTATTTGATGTCTTTATTGTGCAGTTTTCCTGTGTATTTGATGCACATAATTCATTCTGTCCTGATATATTGTTATCATGTCTCCCAGAACAGTTGAACTGACATCATTTCATTGTTTGCTGGCGGCTGCTTGAAGAAGGGTGCTAAGTCCACAGCCTGCATATAATATCGCTACTGTTTGTTTTGGTGCACTCGACGTCCTTCACTGACTTTATTGCACCTTTGATCAAATAAAACTCTTTGTTATCGAGCGACTTGCTGTCAGCTTCACTACTGGACGCTGAAAGAATGAAAAAAACATTAAATCATCACTGTTTTATGAGCCAAAGACAATAAATCCAGACGGACGCTGTCATCTCCATGTTGCAGGTCGAGCTGCTCCTGCTGTCCGACCGTCAGTCCGTCTCAACTTCTCCATCTCCGTCGTTCCTCCCGTCCTCCTCCACCACACTCACTCTCATTAGTCATCATGGAGCTGATGTAGCACAGCATGTCCAAAACACAGATCACAACCCACACCTGCTTCTCTCTCACATCAGATAAAACAGCTTTATCATGTTCGCCCTGCTGGATCCAGATATAACCTTTTTTTTTATTACTTTAGCTGCAGAAGGTCTGAAGTGTCTGAACTATAGAAAACATGGACATATCGTCTCTGTGACGTCACCTGTAGGTGAGCAGGTTATTAGATATAGAGACTAAAACAGCTGTAAGTGTTTATTTCTACTGTTAAGTCAGGCGTTTAAACACAGGGGTCGATGGGGTTTTTGCTGTTGAAAGTTACAGGAGTGTATATTGTGTTTGATATGAAATATAAACAGTAATATTTAGTAACGTCCTGTTTTTAAAGCTAGATGGTGAAACAAAACATTTCTCACTGCAGTAGTGGGGTTGCGGCGATCGCCAGGGTACCGCGGTCCTCAAAAATTTTTATATCGGAAGAAAAAGTATTGGGATATATTGCCATATTGATATTTTTCCCAGTCCTAAACTAACATGAACTTAACTCCTGCTTCCAGCTACGTCAACCTTTCACTGTGATCTTGTCCTGAACTGGCCGTCCTCACAGAGGTCTGTAAACCTGAGATGACCTGAAGTGTGAGCCTCATAAATCAGTCATCCTCACTCCTTCCCTCTGTTAGCTACAGCACATATTAAGATTAATATTAATAGGTAGCCCACGCCACAGAGGACCCCAGATTAAAGCAGGAGTAGTAGTAGTTTGTGGTTGGCCTGAGGGATCATGTGACCGTGTGAATGAGCTTATATAGTAATTAACAACTGGCTTTGTTATTGCTCCTGGATTACGCCTGGCAAGTGTTCAGTGTAGCATCCAGGGAGTTAGTGTTCAGTGTTTGTGATGGCAGGGGAGCGAAGCATCCAGACCTGCTCTGATAAAAAAGCACCAGTAGACAACAAAGGATGTGAGTTTAAAAAACTTAGCTGATGTGTTTCACTCTTTTTTTCTATTCTCTTCCCTTGTTTCCTTTTCTGTCAGCAGGTTGGCTTCGTGTTTGCACTGTAGTTTTTTTATGGTTGAGGGTCTCTGTGGAGCAGAAGTGCATTGTGGTTACTACCGTGGGTCTGCAGCGTGGGCCGTCTGCAGCGTGGGCCGGCTGGCAGCGGCAGGAAGTGGCGTCCTTGGCCTAGTTACAAGTGTTGGCTACTAAAATTTATGACTGCTGTTCATGCAGGTGTTAGCAGGGATATTTATACCTGCTGTCTCAGTGTGTGGGCTTTTCTTTTACTCATTTTGTGCTGAATGTTGCTGCAGGTGAACACTTCCTGTGTCACTTTTGACCCTTTTCTGTTCTGAGGTTAGGAGGCTGTCAGGGCACCATGGGTCTATCTGACCCCCTGCACGTCAGCTCAGAAAACATCTCATCCAGATCTCTTTCTCTTTCTCTTTTTTTTGTCTTTGTCCAGTCGATGCTGATGAGATTAAGAGGCTAGGGAAGAGGTTTAAGAAACTCGACCTAGATAACTCCGGCTCGCTCAGCGTGGAGGAGTTCATGTCGCTTCCGGAGCTGCAACAGAACCCGCTGGTGCAGAGGGTGATCGACATATTCGACACGGACGGGAACGGAGAGGTGGACTTTAAAGGTGAGCGCTAAACTGCTGCTTTGATGCCACTGCAGTGTACAGCTTTACTCTGGTCTGTGCTGTAAAGATACAACAACCCTGCTGACATTCTGACACAGGTTTGACTGCATCTTACTCCAGAAGGAGTAAAGTTTTTTTCAAAAATGTGAAAATGTTTGAAGTTGTATTTGCTGTTGGGACACTAGCGTTTATCTTTTAACTGACTAAAATAATGCATGGGTTATTGTCAGTATGTGAACAGTGTTTCAGTTGGTAACACTGTTGTTGGCATCACAAGTGTAATCATCTGTAAAACAGGAGCTCAGGAGTTTAGGTTAATAACATATATGAATCATAATTACAGATAAATATACATCTGAGCTGTTAAAATCACAGCGACACCACATTAGCTTTAATAAGCGCTGTGTTTAGTAAAAGAACGTCTCTTTCTCTTTTCCTTTTTGACCATTTCATGTCACCAATTAATACTTTAATGATGTTCTTTGGGGATTATTTGTGTGCCGAATTACAGGAGAAGCTTGGACAGCTTCAGAAAAGATGGTTAAACTAATTTTATCAGCACGTTTGTTCGTTAGTTACGACTGCATTGTTATTTTCCTTGATTTTTTGAATGGAGTTCTGCTTCATGACCCGCCAACACGTCTCTGGCAATGCATTTCAGGAAGTTTGTCCAAGTAGAGTTACAGGTGACATGCTATTTTTGACAGCCCTATTTGTAATGCTGAACTGTCTCAAGTATTGCGATATGTAGCCTATCGTGAAGCCCTTGCAAATACCCACCCTTAGTAGTCTTGTATATTATTCTAGTTTTAGGAGGCCTTTCAGTCTGTTTCTATCATATTATTATAAATGTTAATTTATAATAATACAACATAATATTATATACTATTTTATATTATTGTAGTGGTGTGATGAGCTGATCAGCTGTAAAAGTGACTGTCTCTCTCTTTTCCCAGAGTTCATTGAGGGAGTGTCACAGTTCAGCGTCAAGGGGGACAAAGAGCAGAAGCTGCGGTGTAAGTAAAGCTGCATTAAGACAATACAGATATATCTGCCAGCTCTGCTTCTTTGAGACACACCAGCCGAGGATTTGTCCCCTGTGTGTCCTCTGTTTGTCTCACCTCACTGTTGTAAAGAAACGCTCACCTGCTCAGGACGATGATTGATTATTAGATTTCTGTTTAACTCTTTGAGTGCCAGCAAAACATAAAGTACCTTGTTCCAGCGTTTTTGCCCATTTTGAGTCATATTTCTAGACCCACAGAATATTTTGTACTATGTCTCTGAAAACACTGAATAGCTCAAATGAAAGAAGAGACTCTCTATTTCATCATGAAAAAAATGTTTGTTTTTACCTTGTTCCATTCTTGTTTTATCAGAGGTAGAGTAGAGGACACTTTCACCAAAAACACCACTTTTTGTCCAGAATCTGTTTTGCTCTCTAATCTCGATCGTCTCCACTTCCTGTTTTGATCTCTGTGGTGTAATTATGCTCTGACTACATCTCCCAGAAGCCCCAAAATTACTCACAGGCTACAATTGGCGACCTGCTGCCGAAAAACCACTTTGACGTATTATGACGTCGATGGCAATCAAGCATCATATTTTAAAGGATGTCAAAATACATCAATGTCACTCAAAGAGTTAAGAACAAAGACTTAATGTAACCCTGAGTTGTAAACATTTCTGTCACAGATTAATTTCTTTAGTCTGTTTGGTGCGCTGCAGGTGCTGCTGTGTCACTGTATTTATTTTAACTTTTTAACCCCCTCCCTGCACTCACAGTCGCTTTCAGGATCTACGACATGGACAAGGACGGCTACATCTCCAACGGCGAGCTCTTCCAGGTGCTGAAGATGATGGTGGGCAACAACCTGAAGGACACGCAGCTCCAGCAGATCGTCGACAAAACCATCATCAACGCAGACAAGGACGGAGACGGCAGGATATCCTTTGAAGAGTTCTGCGCAGTAAGTCTGAGGCCTCTCTGTTTTTAGGGGAGAGGAGCGGTGACATTTCTGCTGATGCAGATGGGAAGGCGAACATCAAAAGGGTAAAGAAATCTATATATAAAAACAGGTTTTTGCTTCATATCAGTTTGACGCTCGCTTTGTCGAGGGCTGCGATCTAAAAACGGGCCTTATAATTTACGTGATTTCTGCACAATTATTGTTCTCCTGTTATACATGATCGTCCTGTTGGACCCCGGCTTTGCTCACAGTGAAAGAAACTGTGACAACGACGGTAAAAGTAGGACAGTGATGGATATAAAAATAGGTTTTGGTCGTGAGGTTTGTCGTTGTAAAAGCTGCAGTTTAACAACACATTTATGTGTTAAACTTGATAAGGTTTGTCTTAAAGGAGACAGGGTGGAAACAAAGCAGTTTATTTTTTATTTGATGTTAAGGTGTCAAGGTGAAACTTGACTTTTTTCCCCTCTGCTGCTTTTATTTTGAAATTTAGTCCTTTTGATATTTTAATGTCTTGTGACTCCCCTGACTTTATGAAAGTATCCTAACTTTTTAATGCACAATTTTTACAATTAATGGACAAATTTGATAATTGGTTAATTATTATTTTGTCCCTGAAAAAACATTCATTATTTCCATTTTTTTTTAACTATTAACAAAACAAAAAACAAAACCAACAACGACAACAAAAACCACAACAGAAAACTCTGGACAATATCCAGACATATTTTCTCACATTTTTTCCTCATATCTTAATTGATGATTAATGTAGAGGTGCAGTGATTAATCAGTTATTATCTACTATTAAATTAATCACCAACTTTTCGATACTGATTGATCCTTTAGTGTAATTGATTAAGAAAGAAAATCTAAATTCTCTTATTTCAGCATCTTAAATAATAAATATATACTGGTGTCGCTTATCCTGGGCTTTGGGAATCAAGGATTCGCATTTTTCAAGCAAAACCGGCAGCATGCCAAAAATACAGAGTACAGAAAGAGCGCTCACAGAGGATAGATTATCCAAAAATGCAGACATAATTATTCAAATTAAATTAAATTATTCTAAAAAAATATTAAAAACTATTAAAAAATATACTAAAAGCAGTGCAAATAGAAAAAAAGCATAATAGTCATAGTTGATGCCTTAGATTAATCAAGTAAAGATAAATAGTTCAATAAACTCTCTTGTAGGTGCTGTATTTCTATGCTCTTGCATCTCTTTATGCTTTTAGATAAGAGCACATTAACAGAGATTATTGGTTATTCCTGATGTGTTTTTCTTCTTCCAGGTGGTCGGAGGTCTGGATATACATAAAAAGATGGTGGTGGACGTGTGAGTGCTCCTCCTCATGTCAACTCCCCCCTTCCTCTTCCTCCTCCGCCTCTTCAAAGATCTGCTCAAGACGTCCGGCAAAGCGCTCTCTGTGTAACTCAATGGAAGTATTCTCTCTCTTCTTCTTTCTCTCTTCTTCTCTCTGCGAAGCCGCTTTTTCTTTCTATGAAAAAACAAAATAACCACGATCCTCGTGAAGCCAACTCAAGTGTTACCGACCCGTCGATCCTCTCGATAAACCGGTCGTAGCACTTTTTTTTTTTTTAAAAAAAGACTGAAGGACATCAGGGGATTTTTGGATGAGGGGGGACAAAGTGGGTCAGAGGCTGGTTGGCTTGTTTCATCCTTGTTTTTTTTTTTTTTGGTAATTGTTATTTTTTGATATTTATTTTTGTCTTTTATAAAGAAAAAAACACAAGTATATCTATGGTTGTACAGCATATTAACACTTGATTTTACAGTACACCTAGACAGTAGGGTATGAAGTGCCAACCAGAGCATATCCAGAAACCAGTCCAAGTTATTACCCATCACCGCTGTCGTTCACGCCGGACACGCCTCCATCTGCACGACTTAAGACATGTTTTACTAAATTTCACATTTTCTAACTTTTTACATCCTCCCTTTTTTTAGCCGTTTGGAATAGAGCCGTAAATCCTCCTTTTCTGTCTTTGTGACGCAAGCTTTATTCATGTATACAAATGTGTTTATATTGTCGGAGATTATACTCGTTTCCTGTCATGAACTCATTAGGTAGATATATTAATGCCAAGAAAATGTCTTTCCAAAAAGAATTTGCTTGAGGCTGCGAAATGAAATGTAGTTTTATCAAAGATCAGCTGAGCGCTCACACTGACGAACCGACTGTAGCGGGATCATTAGATTTATGTTTAATGTTAAGGACATTAGATGTGAGATTGAGTACAAAGCAATGTCAGAGACTGATCTACAGGCAGCGTTATTTTTGTTTTTTAACCAATAAGTGTCCATTAGTTTGAGAGAAGAAGGATTTACATGATCCCTTCTGGCTTTTATTTCTTAAATCTGAACATGTTGATCAGGTGAAATGTGCAGAAGAGGATTACCCCTGATTTCCACTGGATGCAGAACAACGCTGCAGCTCTGCCAGGCAGCTGGAATCGTGAGAACGAGATCTCACAAATTCACGTATAATCGTGCGATATAGCGCCGTGAAAAAGAACCACCGTGTGTCCACCGAGTAGAAGAAAATCACACTAACACTATTTTATTTTGAAAATAAACCAAATGTTTTGTGTCTGTACGTGACTTCCTCTTCTTCACGATCTGCTCTGTGCTGAATTCATGCTCTGATGTCCGATAAAAAAAAGGTGTCGACACGTTGGCGTTGTTTTGCGTTCAGTGGGAATTCGGGGTCAGTGCCACATGTGAACGATGTGTTTGACTTTAAACTCGTCCTGGTCCTCTTCAGTAGCAATGGGATGATAATGACCGCTGTTGCTTTTATTGTGCAATGTGAACATTTCAAAAGTTGGCTTCCTCGCTTTTATTTTTCCGTCCGTCACCTTCATTTTCTCCCCTCCCACCCACTGATACCAACAGGGAGAAAACACATTTGAACTTCTCTAAAGGGGTAAATGCTTCCTACTACACACATGAGGATTTCATTTTGCTTCGGAGGCCGGCAGGAGATTTCAGCTCTTATCCCAAAGCTCTGCACAGCTCGGGCCTCCCTGCACTCGCATGACATGAAAATACACTTTTTGTTGCGCATGTAGATCCATTTTTTAAAAAAAAAATAATCCTCTTGTTTACACATGGATGGTGATGTTAATATATTTAAGAGTTTAACGGTATACGATATGGATGTTGCCAAACTTTGGTAAATGTACACACATATATTATGAAAGGTAAATCCAAATGAACTGAACTACATGGAGCTTTTTTTTTTTTGTATTTCACCCAGGTCAGCCAGATGCTTCTGTTCAAGTTAAAGTTGCATATCTGATCTCCAACTGCCACACACCGCACTCAGCTTAAAGGGGACATTTTGATGTTTTGTTGTATATAAGTATTTGTTAAATACACTTCTGGCTCTCTGTATAGATCAGATCATGCTTTAGTTTGTAAGTGCTTTCTTTCCTCAAAGGGACTTGGGTTCTTTTTTTGTGTGGGAATAACTGAAAGGATTTAAATCTGGAAACCTTTTTTTCTCCTTTGTCTGCATGCTGCATTTTATGCTGTGGGACTGTTCGAAACTTGATACTATATGAAAATTAAATACAATTTAAATAAAGTTTGACATGTTAAAAGTAATCAGTATTATTCATTAGTTCTTGGACCATTTGGACAAAATAATACTCTTTATTTTTTTTTCATGGGGATTGAAATTATTTATTTACAGACTTGTTTTTGCTTAAAGCATGAGGCCATGATGGAGAAACCTGAGGTGTCAGTTGTTTCAATGTGGGGTGGAAAAAAAGATAAATACACACAGCAGCCAAACAGACTTCAGAATCTCTCGGCGGTCCGACTCGCCACCACCCTGATGTTGCCGTAGACCTTTGAAGGTGGACTTCCTGTTGGGCCAAAAAGAGGTTTGAAGGTCACTTCTCAGCACGACACCTGGACTCCCAGATTTCTGGTCCCAATACAAAGTCAACCATATCGTACTGTATTTATCAAATCTAGAATTCCTTCTTACCTAAGATTAAGTTGCAGATCGCTGTCCGGGCCATCTTGATGTTCTGGAAAGACCCTAATATGTGAACTTTTCTGTTGAGAGACAGATGAAAGAGATAAACATCCCTCCCTCTGAGGTTCTACTTATGATCACAGTGACATGCTTCTGCAGCTTTTAAAGAAACTAGAGAGTGTTTTAAGTTTGATTTTTAAAGTATCCAACTGAAAAACATCTCAGCTGCTCCCAAAAACACATGAAAGCACAACAGAGATGAAGTTAGCGTTCAGGGATTCCTGCCAAAAGTCTCCTTAGGACCATTTATTTTAAGACCTCAACAAATATAATTTAAGACCCAAAAATGTCATAATACTTTCTTTGGAAGAAAATAGTCAATTTAATGTAGGGCCCGACCAATATGGAGTTTTTGAGGCCAAAGCCGATCTGCCGAAATTGCAGTAAATCTCTGAATACTGTGTTTTCCTATTGGCATTAAACGCATCACCTGAAAATTTAATACCTACAGCAAATTTATGGTAAATTTAAGACATTTTCCGACTTTTTAAAGGATCCGTGGGAACCCTGTAGGACCCTTGTTTGTTAGGTTTAGAAAAGATCATGGTTTGAGTTAAAAAAAAAAATAAAAAAATTCTAATCAAGTTTGCTGCTAAAAGATTTGCAAGAGATTTCTTGCAGAAAGGACAGAGTGCAGGCAGGCTTATTACAGCCCTGTCAAATGAACACATTTGATTTACTGACTGCGATAAGACATAAAAATGCTTAGAAAATAAACTGCCAGTTCCAGCTTTAACATCAGAAGCTAAAAATGATAACTCATAAAAGTAGAGATTTTTCTGACTGAGATCATTTCATTTCACAGTAACGACGCAGGAAGAGCACTCACGTCTCTGCGAGCACGATCCGAGTCTTTGTGACGTTTTCGATGGTGAACTTGGTTTTTCCTCCTTTCCCTGCGATTCTGCCGATGGCTCTGGATAGGTGGTCTCCCTTCAGAGGTTTCACTGCCAGGACAGATCAGATGAACACTCAGAGGGTCGACACTGAGTTCCATTTGCAGCAGAGTGAAACCAGGTTTGTTAACGAGCGTCATGTCAGTGCCGCCTTACCGTCCGTGACGTCAAAGCTTTCTAGGAAAAGTTCATCTAATCTGATGAGCGCGAGGGCGTCCTGGAAGAGGACAGTGGCAGTGTTACGTCACAAAACATCAATGAAATATTGTGTTTGATCTGTGAAAGGCTTTAACCTTTCCCACTGAGGACAATAGAAGGGTTTTATCCAAAACCTTTGATCACTTTACTTACTTCAACCTGGAATCCCAGAACAAACGCTTTAACAAAATCTGCTGCTTTTGTGAGCGAGCCGATGTCCTGCGTTTCTTTGCATGTCTGGAAGAAGGAGGACACCTGTTAAATACACTGTAGGCAGCAGAGGAAACCAGTGAAGCGCTGTAGAAAGGCTCAGTCAACATGAAACTTACTTTGATTTCAACGTTCCTAGTTTTGAGGTTGAATCTGATTTGAAGCTGTAGGTTTTCTACGATGGGGGTGAAAATCTTCATCCAGTTTTCCTTCAGCGGGGTGTATCTGTGAGCGGGGACGGCGATTTTTCGCATCTCATCTGGTCCCTGAAACACACATCATAACAACAGTGTGAGACACTTAAACTCATGAAAGTTCCAGTCATGCAGAGCACATTCCCCAAAAGGAATGGCAGCACAACGTGCTTAAATATTAAAAATAAAACACACTTTTCAATGTGACTGACTGGCCTTTTCAGTATCTAATTACTGATGCATTCATCTGCAATTTTAATTTTACAGTTGTGGGTGTTCTCATTGATCCTTCCACTGCTGGGTATTATTAGTCGTCATGATGAGCTTATCAGGTTGTTTATTGCACCAGTTAAAGTGGCACAAACTGCACCTTCATCACCTTATAATAAATGTGCAATACCAACATTTCATATTTAACTCGTGCAATAGCTTTCAGTCTCTCTAATATATATATATATATATATATATATATATATATATATATATATATATATATATATATATACGTATATATATACACGTATATATCCACAGTTTACATCATTATATCTTATATTATTTTTGCACAGCTTTGCTGCTATAACACTGCAAACATCCCCACTGTGGGACTAATAAAGGATTTATCTTAAATTTTCACCTTAGCTCCCATCCACCTTAAACCTGAGCAGATCTAATCAGACAGAATAAGTGAATAAACACCTGTGAGGGTGTTTTCACAGGTTTTAAGCCACTTGTGATTATTTCTGCAGAGCCTTACCAAATAAACAAGAGAACATAACACGACAAAAAAATCTGAATTTTACTACTATGCAGATGTAATGAACAAAAGCATATTATTATTATATTTATCTTTCTCAATACTAATAACAATAATGTATATAGAATTAAAAATAGCACAACCAAAAACACCAGTAACAGTTAAATGCTGTAAATTTAATTAAGAAAAATAGTAACAAACTTACAGAGAACATTTTAGTGTACAATGACTACTTTTAGTACTGTTTTTTTTACATTTTTAAGTACATTTTTACATACGTTTGCTTAACTGATGTTTTCATACACTTTACTTTTACTCGTAGCAGTGTTGTACTCGTACTTTTCCTGAGGGATCAGAGTCTTTCCTCCACCTCAACAACAACAACACACAGCAGCTAAATCTAGTGCAGCACATATTTACTAACTTCTTAGTGAGTTTGACACGTACTGGTATTTTTGTTAACACAGTACTTTTAGAACAAACTCACACTGCTGTTACCTTTAATTTGTCGCTTGAAATTGGTGGAAACTGCGGCCGCTTGCTTCCCACGGGCCCCTCCGTGTCCATGTCCGCCCCATCTTGGCCACGTTTTCGTTTCTGGGTCTTTTTAGACTTCACCGTCGTGAAAGACTCCGTGTCTTCTTTGGACTCCGCGGCAGCGACAACCTCTGGGGTTGTATTTATATCAGTGTCCATCACTGAAACTGGTTTTAACTTTGATTAAAGACCAAAATCTGAGGAACACACTGACTACAGAGGCTTAAGGGATTCCTCGTGTGAACAAAAGGACCCAAACTGTCACAACGTCAACGCCTGAATGAAACTAATTAATACGGGTGACATAATTAGAATATATGTCTTATTTGGTTAGTAGATTTGAGTAAAAAACAGTTAAGTATCTGGATACATCCACTGTCCGTGTTGAACACGTCATATATTTATCTTAGTTAATATATTTGATCAGGCATCTCTTTAGGCAGCCTCACGCTGAGCAACAGGGCAGCCCTGGGCTCATTGCGCTGTTTGGGTCCTTTTTCACTACTTTGACCAAACAGACAGATTCAACCGCTTTACGTGTTCTTTCTCCCAAAACAACAGACATGTCGTCGCCGCTTGCAAAGCCTCAGATTATTTCGCACATTCAGAAGGGTTTGAACTACACGGTGTTTGACAGTAAATGGATCCCCTGCAGCGCGAAGTTCGTCTGCCTGGGCAACTTTCCGAGAGGAACCGGAGTGATGCAGATATACGAAATGCAGCATGGGGAAGCTCAGCTTGTCAAGGAGGTAATTAACACCTTATCGTTTTATTAATGCTCACTATTGTGCCTGTTTTCCCTCATAAATACAGCTTAGCTTAACGGTGTTAGCTTAGCTACAGGGCTAACAGTACTAGTGCTAGGTTGTGGTCTCCATGGCAACACGCAACATGGGGACAGACGATGGCCTCTAATTGAAAAGTCTTTAATAAATCGATAATTAACAGCAATACATGGGTCTGAGAGGTTGCTAACTACAACCAGACAGACTGCTTTATATTTTTGGTGAATTGAGTTTTTTTTTTAATTAATTTTTTATGGCTATAGAAAATAAAATATTCCAATGGTTGTCATGTAAACTCTTATTTCCAACATGGCATCTGATGTTTCATATAGAAAACAGGACATACAATCATACACAACGTTCACAGAATCTCTAAAACAATAAGCAGCAAAAACATCTTACACATAAAAAAAACCCAATCAGAAATAAACTTCAGATAAACCTAGATTGATTTTCTTTGCAATTAATAAAAATAAAAAATAACAAAACCACTAGAATCGAAGTAATAAAAGCACCAAAACGTTTACAAACATCATAATAAAATCAGAAAACGCCCAGCATAATTGTATAATAGTGAAATAATTTGAGCTGAGCTCTACCGGCCCACTTTTAATTTGTTACCTCCTACATGCTGGGCTTCATCTACAAGATAATAAATGGTGTTATTTTGCATCACTCAGTTAAATGCCTCAGTGTGGGACTATGACATTTAACTGTCACCACTCAAGGCAAATGGTACCACACAACAGGGAAGGAAAGGCAGTGAAAGCACGACGACTGTCATGAAAAACAGTGTGAAAAAGCTTTCAGTGCCTTTGAGCTCTGGATCACACTGACAACATGAGGCTATGGATGTCTAGCAGATGTCAAAGTGATGAAGATAATGATGTAGAGCAGTGTGGGAATCAGGATTAATTGGACAATTGAATGGTTTTCAATGTCTGATTATATCTGAGTAATTTCTATTAAACTCTCACAGACATTTGTCATTTCTCTCTTAGATATTTATACACTTAACAGCTTTTATTTCACTGCTTGTTGCATCATCCGCTCTTTAAGCTAAATAAAAACTTGCCTCTCATGTTTCAGGTTGAGAAACCTAAACCCATAAAGTGTGGGACATTTGGGGCCACCTCTCTGCAACAAAGACACATAGCAACTGGAGATTTTGATGGAAATCTCAACATATGGTATTTTATCCACATACACTTTTGAAAACTGTTTTAATTATAATTGGCTTCTTAGTTATGTTAAATATTTTTAAGATGAATTGCTAGCTGGCAGAATTGGAAAAATAGGTCATATCCTGCTTCCTTCAGTTCAGGTTCTTCTTTTGTCCACAGGAATCTAGAGATGCCTGAAGTGCCGGTTTACACTGTAAAGGCTCACAAAGAGATAGTGAATAGTATTGATGGTGTCGGGGGCCTGGGGATTGGTGATGGCGCCCCTGAGATAGTGACTGGAAGTAGAGATGGTAAGAAATTTTAATGTAGTTTGCACTTAAAACCTTTTCAAAACAGTGGCATAAAGAACAGAGAGAAATTAGTAAGAATGTCACTTTCCTTTGGGTGTTACAGGGACGGTAAAGGTGTGGGATCCCAGACAGAAAGATTCGCCTGTAGCCAACATGGAGCCTGTGGAAGGAGAAACCAAGAGGGACTGCTGGACTGTCGCGTTTGGTGAGTGAAATATACATTTTTTTTATTCAACCATGGAGATATTAGCTTCTCAGGTACATATACTGTAGATAATAAGTTTTCCGTTACCATCCTAAATGAAACCAGTGTTCGTTTTCTTTTGACCCTCTCATTCAGGTCATGCCTTCAACGATCAGGACCGCTGTGTGTGTGCTGGCTACGACAACGGCGACGTCAAACTCTTTGACCTGCGGAATATGTCCCTACGGTGGGAAACCAACATCAAAAACGGGGTGAGGTGAATAGTAGTGTTGAGATGGTGAAACGTAGAAAAACATCTGCCAATATGTGGTGCGACTTGATTTCAGTAGTCATCTGGACAGTGTGACACCATAGCAAGAAATTATTTCTGAACACAGTGGGAGTGATTGAGTCGGCTCAGTGTGGAAACGCAAAGACTAGTCCTCATATATAAAACTGGTGGTTTTATTAGAATAATCTGCCCAAACATAAAAGTTATTTTACACTGCATCCTGCGCATGAGTCAGAAACATAGACGCAAACAGGGACAGACATCAAGACCGAAACTGAAAATGACTTCTCAGTCAGACTGCACCTAAAACCACAGAGGAAGTCTGAGGTGAAAGCGTGTTCCCTTCACACGCCACATACAAAGCCTTCTCTCTTGTTCATCACCTCATGAATGTAGGTGAACCTGCCAGAGGTCATTAAGTCCATTTCAACATAGTCTGTAGTATGGAGAGCAGTTTATGGTGGAGCAGCTCCATGTGATAAATGTCCAGGGAGTGACTGTTACAGTTTCTCACATCGTGAACAGGTTTGCTGCGTGGAGTTCGACAGGAAAGACATCAACATGAACAAGCTGGTCGCCACCTCACTGGAGGGAAAATTCCACGTCTTTGACATGAGGACCCAGCACCCCACCAAGGGCTTTGCCTCGGTTTCCGAAAAGGTAATTGACCTGTGTGGAGAGAGCCAGACGGATGTTTGGCTCCCACATATGGGAAAAATGTCAAAAGGTTATTATTATTTTTACATTTGTGTGGTGCAGAGGGAAATGGGGGTGCACGTCGTTCTGACCGTTTGCACAGCTGGAAGTGTTTGGGGTTGTGTTTGTCTAATGTTCACCGTGGCTTCATGACACCGGCCAAAAATGACAGGGGGGCCGGCGAGGAGAGGGAAGTGTGGCTTTTTGTGGTTAAATGCTAGAAAAACACACTTAAACCGGCGTTAGTGCAGCCGAGCCCGGCGCACCAAGTGTTTGCCAGGTCTGAGAGATCAGAGGCCTCGGCTCTACAAATATTTGTCCGCTTCTTCTGAGCGATCAACAGTCAGTGACTCCAACTATGAATCATAGAGCTGCAGCAGAAATGTTGGTCTAAAATAAGATATTGGCATATTTCTGCAAAGTCTGAACATGAAATCCTTTCGTCAAACTCTTAATACTGCTCCTGGAGTATTTCACTGAAGGTGTTGTGCACATGGCTTTTCAGCAGTTTGGCTGGTTGACAGAAGGGAAGGTGGAGTGCTGGGGGAAGAGGAAAGAGGCCCGATAGCAGAGATCACACAAGGGATAAAACCAATCGCTTCTATGACATAATTTTAAGCAGACTTAATAATTTAACAAAGAAAACAACAGACAAAACTGTTTAAGGGATAACTAATATATCAAAAAAATACAGGCCACATTGTTTGACCCATGGGTATTCTTAAAAAAAAAAAGAAAAGCTGTGTAAAATAGGGGTTTAAAGGATTCCTACACACATTTTCATTGTCTTAAAAGGTGCAATGAATGAATGTTGCTGTTACTAATTTAATTGTTTTCTTTATTTTAGGCTCACAAGTCGACCATCTGGCAGGTGAAGCATTTGCCTCAAAACAGAGACATCTTTATGACTGCAGGGGGAGCCGGCAACTTACATCTATGGAAATAGTAAGTAATCCAGCTTGAATTTTAAGATACACAAGTACTCATCATGATGGTTGTTTTGTTAGAATCTCTGATTTACTATAAATCAATTCCAGTGAGTATCCCTCTCAGAGAAGCAAGAAGGACTCAGACTCCATGGATGTGGGTGTAGCTGGCTCCGTCACCCTCTTACAGAACGCCACTCTGTCCACTCAGCCCATCGCCAGCCTGGACTGGAGCCCCGACAAGAAGGGCCTGTGTGTTTGCTCGGGCTTCGACCAGTCTGTCCGTGTGCTCATTGTCACCAAACTGAACGTGGTGTGAAGAAGTCAAACACAACAGACTGATCATCAAGAGTCAGAGACAGAGCGACCACAACAGACTGATCATCAAGAGTCTGAGACAGAGCGACAGTGAGTAAATCAGTGCCTTTTTATGAGGCTGCATCGTCTTTTGTTAGAAGACAGTTTCCTACTGCTATAATTTCTACTCTTTCGACTTGTCTTGCTAGAAAACCATTGAACTCATGTTAACTTGGACATCCTTGCTTGGCGATATGCTGTTTTGTTTCTGTTCATTGCTATCCCTGCAGGCATTGTTTTCCTGTTACACAATGAATCACTGAGCCTTTGGCTTGGAATAACACTTTCAGATTGAATGTCTTTATCTGTTTCCATTTTTGTCAGATACTCAGTGAAACACCTGTCTTTTGTTGCACTACTGGCGGGTGTTATTGACCTGCAGTTGTTGAAGTTGCCACTTTTGATGCCATTTTTATTGAGAAATTAAATGTGCCTTTGGAGAGAAAGATCTCTGTCTCATATGAATGGCTCAATGAACAGCTACAAGTCAAGAGGATCACTCAGACAGGAAGACATACATCATCGATCAAAACGTAAACACACGACTCAAAAATATATGTGATGTATTTGTTAGAGTGTCGTTAGTGTGATCATATCCAGCATTTGAGCCTGAAGAAGTCCTGTCGTTCCTGATCATCTTCCTGTCTGTCATGGATCTTTGCGTAGACGTTCTTCAGCAGCTCGGTCATGGATTTCCCATCCAAGATTTCATTGTATTTTTCGATGCAACCTACGGACACACGCACATATTACTACACCAACATAACTGCTTTAATTTATATGAATATACACGATATATTATGCTAAGTTAAATTTCTCAGATATGTTTTTTTTCTTTTTGTGTTTTCAGTCATGATTTCATATTGTGTGTGTATGACACTAAATAACACGTCACAAGATTGCACGTCTGCAAGATTTCAATACAATCCTGTCTAAACAACATCATCCATTCTCTTCAGCTTATCTGGGGTCAGGTCGCGGGGGCAGCAGCCTAAGCAGGGAAGCCCAGACTTCCCTTTCCCAGCCACTTCGTCCAGCTCTTCCAGAGGGATCCCGAGGCGTTCCCAGGCCAACTGGGAGACATACTGTAGTCTCTCCAGCGTGTCCTGGGTTGTCCTCGGGGTCTCCTGCCAGTGGGAAGTCCCGGTACACCTCACCAGGGAGGCATCCGGGGGGCATCCTAACCAGAAGCCAGAGCCACCTCATCTGGCTCCTCTCGATGTGGAGGAGCAGCGGCTCTACTCTGAGCCGCTCCGGGATTCTCCCCCCATCTCTAAGGGAAAGCCCGGACACCCTGCAGAGGACACTCATTTCGGCCAGTTATATCCGTGATCTTGTTCCTTAGTTCACGACCCACAGCTGGTGACCATAGGTGAGGGTAGGAACGTAGATCAACTGGTAAAGTCTTTCGGCTCAGCTCTCTCTTCACAACGGACCGATACAGCATCCGCATCACTGCAGAAGCTGCACCGATCCGACTTGCAATCTCCTGGTCCATTCTCCCCTCCCTCATGAACAAGACCCCAAGATACTTAAACTCCTCCACGTGGGGCTCGATCTCATCCCTTTGTTAAGGTGGCCACTCATCAAATCATTGTTCGGAAATAATTACTAAGTGCATGTAAATATCTGTAAATACTCCAGTATTTTTTACCAGATTCTGTTTGTACCAAATGATTAAAATATATGGGCTATTCTGCCCTTTAATGAAGTAAAAGCAGTTTGAAAGCAGCTGGGCCAGACCCAAGAGACACAGGACGTGGCTGTCCCGTGGCGTGGTCACCACCGCTAGCTGGCATGCCTACACACAGAGGCAAGAGAGGTGAGCTGCAGGTCCAGGTTATAGTCTGAGGTCTCTGTCGCTCACCAGAACCACAGTCACCATATTTACCAGCTATGCTTCAATGCACAGCAACACAAGACACTGGCATCCTTCTGCTGATCGCTCTTACCCTCTCCTGCATGTCCAGCAGCTCCTGACAGGGGACGACAGAGGTGAGGCGTAGGACAGCTGTGAGGGCCTGGCATCTCTTTGCCACCAGGGACCGCCTCTCCATGTCAGGCTGGGCCTGGCGCTCACCCTGCTGGATCAGCATCTGCAACAAGGCAAAGTGAGCGTCCAGGAGTGCCCACTCCATCTGCCCCCCCGCCTCACCACGACACACTGACTCACAGCCTGAGCAGCCAGCCCTGCGACACTGAGGCATTCCAGCAGAGACACACAGGGGTTTTATGCACTTATGAAACTGGGTCATACTGAAGTGAATTAGGAGACTTTTTCTTTAATTTTGTTTGTAACATGCATGTGATAGACCTGCTCTGCACTCATGGCCTTCCCAGACAGCCTGTTTTTCTGCTGCAGCCCACCCAGAGTGAGAAGGCCTCGCAGGAACTGAGAGTTGAGGCTGGAAAACAGGGTCTGATGGATCCTGCTCCACCCAGCTGCAGAGAAAATCACGAGAAGGAATAACAGCACAGAAAAACCTGCAGTGATATCCATGAAGAACTACAGCAAAGGAATACATCTGTAACCAGCAATCAAATCAGCTAATAAAGATTCAGGTCTCTTAAGCTTCACCCAAAATTTCTCCACTTTAACTCTTTGAGTGCCATCGACATATTTATACGTCAAGGTGTTTTTT
This sequence comes from Synanceia verrucosa, assembly GCA_029721515.1. NCBI lineage: Eukaryota > Metazoa > Chordata > Actinopteri > Perciformes > Synanceiidae > Synanceia > Synanceia verrucosa. Next base: position 22,617,320 of record CM056562.1, read on the forward strand.
TCAGAAGTAGGGTCTTGAAATATGAGTCAAAATGGGCAAAAATGCTGTCACAAGGCACTTCTTACACCATTATCAAAGTCAAATTTAATACTTTTTCAGACCTCAACAAAAACTTAAGACCCAAAAAATGTCATAACAATTTCTTTGGTAGAGAATAATCAATGTATTGTAGGGCCCAACATGGAGTTTTTGAGGTCAATGCCGATATCGATATTTAGCAGGAGAAAAATCTGATAACCGATTAATCTCTCCGATAATAATTTTTTATGATTTTTTTTCCAGCCCTTTAACACTTCCAACAATGACATAAGTTGAAGGCATAACACTTAACTTTTTCTCTGCAATGTTAATTTCAAAATGCACCATCTGAAAACTTAATACATACAGCATTTACCTATGGTAAATTTAAGAAAATTTTATTTTATTTTATTTTACTGATACAATGGAGCTCTTGATGTGCTTCTGCAGACTGTGATGGTCTTTTCCATTATCCTGCCCTCCCTTCCTCCTGCATGCTTTAACAGAACATCCTGGTACATTACTGATCCTCTCATGTCCTCACACTCTCTCCATCTCTCACTGAACGCATCCACCTCCACCTCCACCACACACAGATGCACTCAAAAGCAAACCTCTTGCTGCAGCGCTGCCTGACAAAGTGCTCCAGTCCCTGATGTAAGAACAGAGCAGCCTCCTTCTCTGTGTCCTCAGAGGCTTTCTGCTCCTGCTGCAGCAGAGCCAGCCCTGTGAGGAATCTGAGCAGAGGCAACACAAGAGAGACACCGAAGAGTTCTGACTGTCCTTTTACATGTTCATCTGAACCACTTTCACCCTGTTGAACTGCCGGGTCACGTTGCACATGAGTGACGATGACGTGACAGAGGTTGGACACTGACTCAGAAAAGGATATACTGCAAAAAAGAGGTGTCTAAAAACATGATAAAAACATTAAATCTGACGAAAACGGTTCAGTGTTTGGCTCATGGACACTAATCAGCAGAGAGCAGGAGGGGAGATCGAACCCATGACCCTGAGGTCAAACCAGGATGTCGTCTTGACGTGCTGTTGATTTGGCATCGCTTAATTTGTTTCTGTCAGTCTGGAGATTAAAAGATGAGAGGTTGTATAGCAGCACACTTGTTCTCAGGTGAAAGACACATTTTCTTCAATATTTATTATGTTATAGAGGACATTTCGTTCTGAGCAACTCGTCACTGTAGGAGCAACTGGTCCAAAAATGATGTCCTAATGATGTCTTTTCCTGATGTCATTGATGGCTGAGTGGTGTCTCTTGAAATATTGCTGTTGCAAGGAACTGTGGGAAGGAATTCTTTTTTAAAGGAGGAGGAGATAAGAAAGGAAGCACTGAAGTGTCTTTTCTTAGCATTTAGAGACAATTCTGGGTCTTTTCACCCAGTTACAAACCTTCATAAGAAGAAGACTCTTCGACTGCAGCACTCATCGTTCCTCAGAACTTTTCCTGACACTGCCTTCCTCCGGAGGCCATACATCTCTGTGGCGTACTGCTGCTCCTCCAGAACGACACCCAGCAGGAAGTGGAGTCTGATAGCTGATGCATAGTGGACAGCAGCCTGCTCCAGGTTATAGAGAGGAGACTGGTCACGCTCCTGCTGCAGCACATCCCCTGTGGACAAACACTAACACTGTGCGATTCTGCATGCACCCATGTGACAGCAAGGCCAGACTATTTACATTCATCTGTGAGAGCTATAAAACATTTCACAGTCGCTGTATTACAGGAAACACCAGGTTTAGGTTCACATTTACTGTCAATAAATAATAACACCCTATGAGAAATTAAATTAGGCTACAGCTGATGTTAATACAAAGGTTTTGTGTTACGTTGTCATGGAAATCTTTGGAATCAAACCGTTTCTGTTTCATTCGAGCACAAACACCTCACAACGCAGGGCACAGTGAAGAATGAAAGGATCCCATTTGGCTGCCTTCTCTCTTTCACTTACGAGTGATTGCACTTTGCATGAAATATTCAGAGAGTGCAGCTTCCCTTTGCAAGAGCGCCCTTCATTTGTGACACTGCACCGATGCCACGGCTTTTAGAGAGAATATTACAAAACACATCCAGCAATTCTGCAACTGCTGCTGATTCAAATTCATTTTTGCCTTCGGTTCAAAGATCTGTTTACCTAGAGCATGCTGTATATAGTCTCTTAATATTAAATAAGTTTACGTTCCTCAGACCTGATATTTTCTACACAACATGATTTGTGTTTTTCACAAAACAAGAGGTCAGGCTGAATTACACTTCATCCTCCTCCATGTAGCTCGATCCGGAACAACAGAACAAACTTGTTTATATTAAAGAGGTGAAGATCAGCTGTTTCCTCTCTCTCTCTTTGGTGTTCAATGTGTCAATCAAACAATTAACGAGGCATATGAAACGAGCAGTAACTTGAGTGGCTGGCATGTCACATAGAGGAGGAAGCTCCAGAGGCTAACTGCTAATTTGCCTATTTTCATGTATTTTTTAATGGCTGAAGCTGAGCTGCTGTGCTGAGGCACGACGAGGAAAGTGACTTCTCTATCCACTGGCCAGGGGTGGATTTAAAATTCTCAGAGGGTTTTGTCATCTAACTGCAACAGAAACTAACTCTTTGAGTGCCAGCTGTTTTATAAAACAGAAAGTGCCTTGTTTACTGCACCAAACATTTAATCCACTGTCACAGCTGTCACACACAAACAGAAGATGCGTTTACTGTGGAAGGTAAAGCAGCATTTAGCCACAGTGAAGGGAGCACTGCTGACTTGTAAATAAAGGATGAGCGGAGTCAAGGTCGATGGCAATGATTCTGCCGCTGTTTAATCTTTCATTCTGACCTTTGCATCCAGCTCCCCTGTGGGCTTGTGTGGACAGTCCAGAGAGTGTGACCCCAGCTCAGACAGCTTCATCACACGGTCACAACCTTTAAAAACCATCAGAGACAGTATATGACACAGTAGGAGCTGATAGGAGTGTTATCTGTAACAGAGATAGGCTGGTGGGATGAGGGTCTATATTAGTTTTTCTTCAATGTTATTTTTTTTTATTTAACTAAATAACTTTAATTTTGCTGTGATAATTGTTACCACTACAACAAAATTAAATAGAATAAATTTAAAATATATATCATAAATAAGGAGGTAGGGCTGGTAGGATTAAACAGAAAAAAGTCATAAAAGTTGTTGGATATTACTCACAATCATAATAGTGGTCCAGTTAAATGGCACATTTCTGACCAGTTTAATCAAGTGTTTTTTTCAGTTTGATCAACTACTGTTGTAAACAAATCCTTTCCGTGTTGTTCTGATGGTACTATCTCTACTGTAAAATTCTTCACATCCTGATATAATTAACCAAAAATTGAGCAGACAAAAGCTCAAAGGAGGGCTGATATAAAAAGCAGCCTTTGGCATAATAGCTGTCTACAGTAACATCATGTCATGTGATAGTAGAGGGAGTGTAGTCAGACTATGCCTGCTTTATTAGACATTTCTCTTAGAGGAGCTACAACTCCACACTTCACCTCTATAAGTAAAGAAACACTTGACCAGAGCAGCCATCATCCTCCTGTCAAGGTCCAGCTCGATAACCTTCCAGCCGTCTCCCAGAGGACGGTCGACTTTTGATCTCCGTGCCAGCATCTCGATGTAAGGCCTTGACAAGATGTACTTTGGCTCACTGCAGATCAACAGGAGGACCGGTTAGATCTGGACAACATCTGTCCAACCAATATTGAAGGTGGTATTTGCGTCGTCTGTGCTACATGTAGAATTTATTTAGAAAAAAATGTGGCAATGTTGATATGGCAACATATCACAATACTTTTTCTTCTGATATAATATAGATTTTTAATTTCTAAATATAGTTTTTTCCCTCGAAAAAAGTCATGTTTTGGGCCAAAATCCAGAACAATTTTTGCATGTTTACATAAAAAGTGAAATAAAAATAATCTGCATTAACGCTGTAACTAATAATAATATATATATATATATACAGTATGTATGTGTCTGTGTATGTATATATAAATATATGTACACATATATGTCACAATATCGCAATAGTGTAAGGTATTGTGACTCAAGTATTGCAATATGTATCGTATTGTGAAGTCCTTGCCAATACCCACCCCTAAATTTTAGTAATAAAAAAGACAAAGATGATAAGCTTCAATGGCTATGATTAATCAAAGTGAAACAAAACTAAATAATTCTTAAATTAGGGTATAATAAGTGTCTTTTTCACTTGGCAATCAGAGATTAAGCACCTAATACTGCTTATTTGATGTGTTTTACTTTAATTCTTACTTCATTTTTAATTTTACTATTGCATAAACTCTATAATACTCCCTTTGACCATTTTTTATTCAGAAAAAATAATATGAATATGAAAAAGGAGTTCAGCACTGTTTCAGTGACGTCTTCTCACCTGTGCTGGATAGATACAGGTCTATAAAAAGCACTCAGAGATGGTGGACATTCGTAGTGCAGCTGTTGCTTCCTGTCAGTGAAAGTCACAGCCATGGGAATCAGCTCTTGAGTCACCAAACACAGTGTACACCTGAAAGAGTCAGAGGGACGTCAGGTTTAGTGCCTTCACAGCACTATGAAACAAGTTTATATGCTATTTTTTTAGAGAGATTGAGCTAACAGTGAGTGTGAAGCTTTAAAATGCAACAAGCAGAATAGTGGTAGGTTATCAGAAGGAGGCGAACTGAACGTATTTAGTAATTGATAATCAAACACACACAAAGCTTCTCTTTGTCCTCTTCTCATGTCTCATCCTACCTGTGAATTACTGCCATCTGCTGAACAGACGGAGACCTCCACCACAGTGTCTCCAACGTTCAGATGGACCGGCTGTGAGCTGTCTCTCTGATTCACTGTCACTTTTATGTTTCTGTCTGGCACTGAGGGAAGCAGGTAGCTGCAGAAAAAGACAGAGAGAGACACACAGCAAAGGCATCTTATCTGCATCATCTGTAGGCCTATAATACTTCACAATTAACATATATATTGCTTGTTAACATCAATTAATTTTGACTTTGTGTTGCAAATTGTGTTGCATTTATTTCACAATAAAATGTTGAATAACATCAAAATAACTGTTTTGCAGCTACCCATGCTGTGTCATATAGTGTCATAAGGAGTCTGTACTCACTATTGTATTGATAGATTTTGGAGTTAAATACAGGATGAAGGTGAATATCTCCATCCAAACACAGATAACTGAGTTCTGCAAACTTTGCAGACAGCCTGGTGATTTCCACAGTATTTCTTTACAGTGCCATCCTCAGCTACCACCTCCATTTCTACTCTGTTCAACCCAAAGTTCAGTTTAATGATGCTGGAACCGTCACCAAAGAGCTGAAATGATAATAATAATAATAATAATAATAATAATAATAATAATAATAATAATGATAACAGTGTTAAATCACATGTCAAATTTTACTCCTACCAACTGAGGTCCATAAAAATTCCTACAGGTGTTTTATTCTATTTTTGCAATGTTTCATGACTTCCCATTGACTTCATTTCACTGATTTCAGTTTTAATTAGTTCAAAAATGTAATGGGATTGGACATAAGTTTGTTTTCACATCTGTATTTAACTAAATAGCTTATGATTTTGCTGTGATGATTGGTACAACTACAACAAAATTAAGTATGGATGGCTGGAGCTTCCCAGCAGAGACAGAGAGCTTCTCCAGATCACAGGTGTCCATGTTGGAATCCTCTCACCTGGCTAGTTTACCTCTGTGTTCAACTAAACTAAACTCACTCACTTAAACTGTAATCCCAGCACACTCTGGTTTCATTTACCACACTGACGACCAGGTTACCATGGTGACGAGAACACCTCAGATACTGTGGTTAACATTCATGCTAGCTAGCTGTTAGCATACATTTTTTCAACGCAAAAGAAAATACGTAAAACGATAAAAAAAGGTTATTTTAAGTGAATATACTATAGCGAGGTAACCAACGTTTACTAATTTCTTGCTCTTCCAAACGGCAGGCGGCAGTAGAGTAATATTAACGTTAATAATACCGACGAGGAAGAGCTGTCGTTTCTTTTTAACGTCACTTCCTGTTAGCTAAAACGTGCTGCATGCTAAAAAAGGTAAAACAGCTATCACTAAATGTAGTTATGTTTCGTTTCTGGTGAACTTGTATTATTGTTGAATCGATTATAATTTACGTTTAACAATCTCTTTATAAATGTCACATTATTTCTGCTCATGTAACGTTAAACTTCGCTTGTTATCAACTTGCTAGCTACCTAGCTAACATTACGGATTTGAATGGGAGCCCTTTGCTACTGTTTACTGCCTAATGAAACACTCGTGTTACAATAGAGCTACATGTATGACTGTATTATTTTGCAGGGAAATGGCAGCGGACAGCAGGATCGATGATTACCCTCATGAGATAGACGAACAGCTCACAGGCTTCGACTCCTCAGTTTCTGCTGTCCAAACCATGTTGGAGAAGCTGATGTCGATTCCCAGAAATGACCAGATACAAAAGGTAAGTTAGTCTGGAGACCCTTCATACATGTTATTTGACTGTTGCTGAGATTCAAGAAAGAAAGAAAACCAGTAACCCCAGCCATCTGTATCAGTTACACTTGTTATGCTCCTTTTATGTCTCGCACATCACACATAAATGATCAGGTTAGTTATCTAACACACACACACACACACACACACACATATTTGGTTATTTTGATGTGTAAAAAAGAGGTGAAATCAATGTGACATTTTACATACTAATCATGCAGTTATTTCAAAGGTATGATTCTTCGGTGTACCCAGCTGTCTGTGATGTAGAGCAACTTATTAGTTTTACCCTTTTTCCTCTTATTATTTACTGTGGCAGTGACATTTTGCAAGCTAAAGACTACTTTTAAACTGGGACAAGTCTAATCTAAATCTGGTTTACTGACAGATGGACCCTTTGGATCAAGCCAAGCTAGATCTGATGTCTGCCTACACCCTTAATTCATTATTCTGGAGTAAGTTTTTTTTTTTTTTTTTTTAAAACAGATTTACTGTAAATATTTTGTATTTAGGAAATGTAAATTTAAGGCCAGTAATGCTGTATAATTTTTTTTTTTTTTGAGTTGGCTAGTGAGCACACACTTGTCTTGTGATGTAATTTATATCTAGTTGGGGGGTGTTTCCATAGAGAAAATATCTCATGCAAGTTTGTTTTCTTAATATATTACCAACCAAATGATTTTTGATATTCAGCAAAAAAGGATGCATCTCATTGTGGACTTCTACCACTCTCTGTTTATGTAGTTATTCACATGTACTGTTTGCTGACACAACAGTGGAAAAGGTCAGCCTGCACATAATATGTCTTCAGCAAAGATTCTGTAAGACACAAACATACGAGGAGTTTTATTTATAATATATATTAATTGTATAATTTATCTTGGCTTGGAACTTGTATCTGTGTGTGTGTGTGTGTGTGTATATATATATATATATATATATATATATATATATATTTATTTTTTTTTTTTTTACATGTCATCTTACTCTTGTTCCTCTTTACAGTGTACTTGGTTACACAAGGAGTAAATCCCAGAGAACATGGAATCAAACAGGAATTGGTATGCATGACTTGTGTGCAGTCTTTCACATGCTCATGCTTTATTTATTTAGCTGTGGGTAATTCTTCTGTGACCTTTCTGTCCTTCAGGAGCGAATAAGGACGTACATGAACAAAGTGAAAGAGATTACAGACAGGAAAAAAGCCGCTCGCCTGGACAAGGGGGCTGCGTCACGCTTCGTCAGGAGTGCTCTTTATGAACCAGAAGAAAAAAATTCTAGAAAAAAAACAGCTGACAAAACATCTGACACGCCGCAATCAAAGCGTCCAAAGCGGAGCTGAGGTAAAGGTGGAACTACAGTGTCTGGTACCACTGCATTTTGCACCTCTTTTTGGGAACAACAAACACTTTTTGCTCTTAAGGCATGCCCTCTGAGGTTGTTGTACCAGCGTTATAAAAGACAACACACACCGAAAAACACAGAGGTGTTTATCTGGATTGCTCACCAGTCAAACAGCCTGTCAGATTTCAGAACTCAGCACATGAAACAAAGATTGCCATCTATGACACGCCATCCCTGCTTTTGCAGAACATGCTCCGACTACAGAACAGATTGAAGGCTGTAGTATTTTTGTTTTGGCACAAAAATGGGTTTTGAAATGCCATTTAAGTTTATTTAGTTCTTTCTTTTAGATAACTTTTTTTTTTTCTTTTAAAAGTGGTTCAGAATCTTTTTTGAGATGTTTTTACACACGTGCCAAGTGTCTAAACATGTATTAATAAAACCTTTCTGGGGATGTATTGCCTTGAAGATTAACTTCTGCATAAAAACACTTACCATTCATTCAGTTTGATCTAAGTCTTTCACATTTTGAAATGTCACAGCAGGAAAAACACAGTAAGTAAAATTAACAAAAAGAATAAAATCAATTCGGCTGATTCAGTTTCAGGATCCTGGTGTTGTGTGTGTTGCAGTCATCGTCAGTTTTAACAGTAGCACCTGTGATTTTCCTGCCGTAGCACAGTTTGCTTTCCATATCCTGTGCCAGAAGCTTGTGGTAATTGATATAGAAATCTCAATCATAGGACAACTTTTTAGGATCGGTACTCTGCTAATACATCTGCTATTTTTATGCCTCCACGCTGGTGGCAGGCTTCATCTTTTGTACATCTCTACATCTGTCTTCTCCGTGACCGTTATATCTCAGTGACGTCTTGAGAGAATTTCATGTTTGGCACAAACGTCTACCTGGACTCATGCATGAGTTGATTATTGTGATCTCCAAAAACATGTTTTTGCTCATAGCTCAAGAATTCATATACTACTTATAATTTCACACAGGATAGAATGATGAGTTGATGACATTTTGGACAAACATGGATGATAACTGGAGGCTGTTCTGTTAGATTGAGCTGTTCACATTTGTCTCCTCAGTAGATTTTAAACTGGTAACAGTGGTCAGTGTCTCAGTAACAAATCTGCATGATATTTGTTCAGTGCTGAATGGGTTCTTTTTTCTTACATAACCACTTGATCACATGGTTGACATTACATATTAAATTGAAAGTAAACTTGTAGCGCTGTTGTGTTGTCAGTAAATCATGTGATTCATTGTAATTCATGGCAGTAATTTGGACTGACCCTTGTGTGGCTCAAACCTGTGACCCTCTGATTACTAAATGGCCTCTGCATGGTTGCACAGTATAAGCATAGGCTGTAATGAGTGTTAAAAAAACAAAAAAAACGACGTCACATTTGATAAAGACACCAATACTACTTCCTTTTTGTAACTCCCCCTGGACAGCCAAGATCTTAATCTTAATGTTCCCAAAGCTCACTGCATCCCTCTAATCAAGCCCAGGAAACAGTGAGGCAGTGAGTTTTCATTTCTCAGGAATGCATCTTTTCATTCTTTTCATCATCTTTCCTTCTCTCATCCCCACAGCAGCGTCCAAAAATGACATTTGTTTAGCCAAACCGCCCTCCTCCGTCCTTTTACTTTTTCCACCAAGTTGTTGTTTCTAACTGTTCAAAGACGTGTCAAACTTTGCCTGATGAACAGCCCCGTCTGCATATTGGAAAAATATGGATTTTCCATTCCCCCCCACCTCCACCTCCTCTCCCTCAGTAACGTTCGCCTTCTTATGCCCTCTCCACCACATGTTCTCAGTATAAAGAAGTTAGGTCACTGTGTGAGCCAATTTGAACAAACAAACTCTGAAATCGTGCGCCCTAACAAGCTCCAAACCCTGGTTTGTCCCGCGGATGTTTATTTATGCTGTTTGTGGGCAGCTTGTGGTGAGGAAGTTTACATTAAATGGAGTGAAAGGCATCAGACCAAATGAGCTCCTCAGGCGAGGTGAAGGTAGAAGCAGTCTTCCTTTCAGACTTTTCTGTCCCCTTAAAGGATGAAGTGTGCAGCTAAGATACAACATTAACCTGCCTGGAGTTCAACCCATCAAAGTCATATCATTTAAGGTATAGATGCTTTAAATAAACGAGGGCCTCAAGTACTAAAGATCCAAGAATTTGTGGTTTAATAGACTGAAGAGGACAACATGTAAAATATGTCTCAATCTGCCTTGCATCCCTAGTATTTGGTGTTTTCCGGCCCATTTGTTGTGGAAACCAGAGTGCTGATCTATTCAGTGTTTAGACAAATTAGGAAGAAGTCAAAGTTTTATTGCTATTGTTGCAGTTTGGAAAGTCATGGAAAAGTTCTAGAATGTTGCAACAGCAACAAAACGCTGAAGTTAAACAAAGAAAGTCATCACAGTTTCTGAGCTTCAGGGTTTATTCTGAAACAGCAGTTAACAAAATATCACCAAGAGGTGCATTAAGTTCTGGGTCAAATCAAAAATCAAAGTGGTCGTCATCAGCAGATGGAGCACTTAAGGACTTCTCATCCATGCTGAGATTGAAGGTTCAAGCTGTGATTTCACTCAGATGCAGAAAACAGCAGGACAGGGTTTCAAAATGAGGACGTTTTGACTTTATAAAGACCTTACAGGATGTGTTAGTGTTGCATTAATGAAAAAGTTGTAAGCATGCATGTCAGTGCGACTGACTTCTCTCTTTTGTGCAGGGTTCCTTAAAAAAAAATCTCAAAATGTCTTAAATTAAAATCCAGGTAATTAAGATCTTAAATTATCTTAAATTTACCATAAACTTGCTGTAGGTGTTAAATTTTCAGATGGTGCGTTTAATGCCAATAGGAAAACAGTTTTCAGAGATTTACTGCAGTTTTGCACGTTATTTTGTTCAAAAAAGTTCACTTCTTCGTTTGTTTGTTCATCATTACGAGTGTTAAAGTGCTGAAAAAAATTCTCTTATCAGCGATTAATCGGTTATCAGATTTTTTTTCCTGCTAAATATTATCGGCATTGGCGTCAAATCCTCCATATTGGTCGGGCCCTACAATAAATTGACTATTTTCTACCAAAGAAATTGTTATGACATCTTTGTTGAGGTCTTAAAAGGTATTTAATTTGGCTTTTAGACTGGAGCAACAACCCTGTACATGTTATTTTTATTGAGATTGCTCCTGGTTGAGGATGAGGCCTAGTCTGAGTCTGTTACATCATCCTCACTCAATGCATCATGTGTTTTTATGATGGCAGAAAGGAAATAACAACATCTTATTTATAGCAGGTCATCCTGTGTCTCTATGATTAACAAACCAGAAATAAATCACCCACTACACAGCCCTAAAAACCTGAATCTCTGTGGAACGAGCTGTGCTTTGAATTAGTGGCTGAAACAGAGAGTGAGAGAAGCTTTATTCACTCTGACACACCAGAAATTCCATGCAGTCATTTGTGCCACTTTCTATTCACCTTGGCCTTGGTCGCTGATTAATCATGATAACAATGTTTTCCTTTTATTTAGCCCTCACCTCCCAGCGCCGGGACAAATGACTTTCTGTAAGAGTCAGCAGGTGAGACTGAAGCTCGGACCACCGGGGTGTCCACAGAAACACTTTTTAACTCTTTACATCCTCCTATTGCTTTTTCCTTTGTGGTTTTGAAGCAAGGCGACTGTTCATGGTTTCTAGTGAATATACCTTCTCAATTTCCTCATTATCTACTGTTACCTCCTTATTGTCGCCTTTGAACTGGTGTCTTTGTTTCACCTCTTTTGTAGTTTGAGTGAAATGCAGCATGCAGGTTGTTTTGACAAGTTAGCATATTTTTTTTTTAGCTCAGTTTCTCTTCTCATCCCAAACCATGTTTAGTTTCTACAGAGTGCTACTTCTCATTTCACTCCCATTGACTTCCACTGACTTGTCTAGGAGCAGCAGAACCGGAACCACTCTGTCAGAAAAACCTCTGATGCACCTTTCATGAAGTCTTCATCGCTCACTCTCCCCCACTACTGTAGCCTCAGTCCCAGTGGGGTTTGGCCATATAAGAAAAATGACGGCATGTTGAAAACACGCAGAGCGAGGCCTTGAACCCTCCTTGCTAAACACATCACATCATCATCACACTTTATCGAGTTTCCATCCTTTATGTTACCTTTCCTCTGGCCAGCGTGTTTAATCTACAGAGAAATACTCCTCGCTGAATGAGCTGGGCTTGGCCTGCCGTCCGTCACACTTAAATGAACTATTAGGAATGAAAACATAAAATCATTTTGGAGATCCAAGGTTGGGTGTGGAGGGTTACAGGTTCAAATGTAGGGAGAAGCTGAGAGAAACGTGAGTAAATCTGTTGTCTGGCGCTTGTGTCGCTGTGCTGAGGGGATGTCAGTGACCTTCAAATGTATACACAGAGATTTGAAAATTAAACATCCATATTAGTCAGAGATTATTCATCTTGTTTCTCCCATGTGCAGACCAGCTTTATGGTGATGTCACTCCACGGCTCTGTGGCCATTTGAAGACCTCATCTATTACTGTGTCCCGGTGTTTACCTCTGCTGTGGACCTCACTCTAAGCAGGCCATATGGCTGCAATGTGAAATCAGGACTTTTCTGGGCTTCCGATGCATAAAGCCGCAGGATAACTGCTCAGCCATCAAAGAGCTGAACGCAAAAACCATCTCTGAGTCAGGCAGCTGCAAGTAGCAGGAAAACACTCACTGTCACACATGCACACTATACATGCTGCACAAAGACACACAGATGGCACACAAATGGCTCACACGTGCATGCATGCACACTCAAGAGTTAACTGGAGGTGTGTAATGGATTGGATCCCCCTCATAACTCGTAGGACGGCGTTGTCTTCGAGGTCCTTACAGAGGCGGATGAGACCACAGCTGTCTGCACATAAATTTCCAGAGGAATGCCTTAAGTCCGAACCGTCTGCATAAAGAGCATGACTGAAAATTCCCCTCCAGATGACAAATGACTGTTGTGTGTGTGTGTGATCGTGAGCGTTTGTAAGTGTGAAAATGGTTTCTCATGCAGGCATGTAGAAGGGCACTGAATGCATGTTTCTGTTTCTTAGATTTTTTTTATTCTCCCCATGCAGGAGTGTCTGTATCACATCTGTGTGTGCGCACATACCTTTGCATGAAAAGGTGTGTGTGTTGCAGGTTTAGGAGAAGGGTGAAATGGCGTGCACACAGGAGTGGATCTCCTCTGTTGGATCAGGAAGACTCAACAGCTGGGTAAGAAGGCGAGGGCAGCAGGCCAGGTGTCATAAATTAAAGTCTGAATCTCATTTTTCACTCTTTACAGTAGCTAATGCTGGAGTCATGTTATCATGCAAGTGTGCAGGTTTATAGGACTATTTGGATAGATTTGGATGCATGCAGCTTGTGTTTTCTGCCTGGATCGTATGTCTTCATTTGCAGTTATTGCAGGGCTACATATACAGTATATACACATCTTACTACATCTTATACATAAGAGCTGTTATGATATGTTTCACACCTGGCTATGGTTTTCATGGATGCGCTATCCTCTTGAACAGCAACATCTAACAGCATTTTCAATCATTGGGGAAATATTCACACGCTTGTCCAAATTGCAAATTGAATTTGGTGCTCGTTGCAGTTTACGGGGCTCCTGAGCAAACAAACAAAACAAAGCTGACGGACAACATCTCCTGTTCCTCCTCAGTTTCTCCTCACAGGAGACACCTGCTGGAAATGGACAGCCTCCTCTCCACGCTGCACACCTCGTTTCCTCTCTCCCTCGATAAAATAACGGGGTTTATAGCACATCAATAACCCCTCTCATCCCTCTTCCCTCTTCCATTCAGAGCCGAGGTTTACAGCTAGCAGGGGGCGGAAGGCTGCAGGCCTTGATGTGGGAGCCCGGAGCTAACGGTAGCGCTGGGTACTGTAAAGTGATGAAGGGCCTCCGCTTTTACGATGATGTGAATGATGTAGCCTGAGAGAGTAAAAGAGGTTGTGAGAGCAGCACTATGTCCATATACTGTACATGACTGGACTGCAAGGGAACTGGATAGATATGATATGATATGCCCTGCTGCTAAATATTTACATCCCCTTTAAGATTTTTTTTTCAGATATTATAATCCCAAATGATGTATGGTCCACTATAGGAGCATTAAAAGCAGACAATGATAAAGAATTAAGCAAAAATAATCAGTGTTCATTTAACCTTCCTTCAAAAATATGAGCCCCACGCCTGTTTTATTGAACCTCACATCCATCAAACCAATCGAACTGATCAGCTCCACTGACTTTATGGCTTCACTGATCAGTAAACAAGAGCTGATTCACGTTTAGAGGTAGAAACTGAGGAGGGCAAAGCTGCAAAAGTAAGCAAAATACACAACCCTGCTGCCTTAAACACTAGTTTATGTGTGTAAATTCATAGCTGTTAAACTTTTATTCTACAGTATGACTGAAATTAAAATCCAGGTAATTAAAGTCTTAAATTTACTGTAAATTTGCTGTAGGTGTTCAATTTTCAGATGGTGCGTTTAATACCAATAAGAAAATACAGGATTCAAAGATTTTCTGCAATTTTGCACGTTATTTTGTTCGTGTTTTGTTGTTAAAAAAAGTTCACGTCTTTGTTCCTGAAATTTGTAGAATTAAAGTTGCAGAAAAAGTGATATGCCTTAAAGTTAAATCGTTGTTGCGAGTGCTTTTTTTGTGTAAAAGAAAGAAAGGAAAGCTTAGAATATCTTATGTTTTAAAGAATATGTAAGAAAAAGTATGATCGGTCAGTTGCAGTAAAATCAAGATGAATGGAGGTATTATTGGGATGGATTAAAAGCATCAGACTTCTCACTTAATTCTATTGCTGTTGCCTTTTCTTCCTCATTGATCAGCAAAGATTATTCATATAAATTCACAGAAAAGCGTCACCAATATTTGTTCATGTTCCTTCAATATACGGTATTTAAACAGTCTTGATAGTCCCTGACAGGAGTTTTTGTGTCTGACCATGAGGGGGCAGTCCATCACCACAGTACAGGCCCACTCTGGTCAGGGTTGAGTGCTGAATTGAGGTTTGCTTTTCTTCCCACCGCAGAGCAGATTGGAGGAGATTAGCCCTCACTTGGCCGGTAATCACCCTTATCACACGAGAAAACGACAACAGTACGGGGAGTTTAATGTTAGAAGTAATTGTTGTGGAAGTCCCACGTTATGCTGCGGTGGCGTGATGAATGACATCCCCAATGCACCGCGCTGGGAGCTGCATGCTTGTTATTTAAACCCATTTGTTATGGTTGCAAGATGCAAGATTTCGTAGGACTTTCTAGCCATCCACACATGAAACAGTGAGGCGTTTGCATCCAATGAACTTGACCCTAAATTCTCTTTTCACAGCTGTAAATCTGCATGGAAAGCGCAATCAAAACGCATTGAGTGGAAACAGAAAACTTGAATGACAGTTGATATAAGACTTTCAATAAAAGTTGCTGGTATTATTAACCACATAAATCCCCTGACGAAAAAAAAAACAACTCTGGATGTTCTGCGTTCCGCTCACTGCAGGCGCTACGGGCTAATCATGATCTAATACACAGGCGCTGCATGCTTGGATTAACATCAATTGGCTGTTTTTTCTGTGCATGTGGCTCTATGCATACCCATATAATTGCGCACTTTCTCCAGAGTACTTTTGCTGGTGTTAAAATCTGTGTGTGTGTTTGAGGCAGAGATTACAGTGCTCCTCAGTGAAGGTTTTGGAATGCTTCATACCCAGACAGCTGCAGTCTAGACTGTCGTTCTCGCGTCACTTTATCGCTTCGGGCCTAAAAGACAAATAAGGAGGAGCAGCCAGTTATGAGGCCTCATCTGATAAGAGAGGTGGTAAGAGGATCCACCGATGACTTCTTCAAACTAGCATGAAAAGGCGGCTCTGGTGTCGGATACAGCGAGCGTTGTCAAAGGGTTCTGGGGCGGGCGATGACTGAAGAGCTGTGGGTTTCTGGTGCATTTTGGGTTTTTTACATTTACATTCACACTTTTAAGATCTAGATGCTCCCCAATTAACCCCATTGTCAAGCACAAGGAAAAAAATCCCTGCGATTTATTCGATTTGACCAGTAAAAGCTGTGAGAAACTTTCCGAATCAACCTGAGTGGGAAATGCCAGTCCTAATGTCAGAGGGCTGCTCTGTCCTATTACGGCAAATCGAAGCAGAATGTGTCATTAGCTAATCGAGGGCTGGTCTCTCCTCCTTTCAAAACAGCAGACAGAGGGCGGCCTCTGTCCCTGGCGCTCCAGCCTTCAAAGGCCCCCATTATACTTCAATGGAGGGTAAACAGCGGCTTCCAAAAATGACGGTCTCCAAAGTTTAAAGCAACATCGTTTATCACCCCTGCCAGCCGCTGCAGGTGTGACCCCATTCCCACAGCCTCACCGACAGCCGGGCCAGCAGTGGGAGTTTGTACGCCACCAGTACGCCTAGAACAGCAACAACACACTCGAACACAACCTGGTCTCTTCTGTTTAAAGCGTGAAGTCTGGAGTTCAGATTATGGAGGCTGTGTTGAACATTTAGGCAACCAAATCAGCTTTTATTCAAGTTAGGACACAATGATTTTCACTGGAAATTTCTTTGTTGGAAATGGTTGAAATTCCTTCCTTTCTTAGTCGATATGAGGGTCGTTTGTAAAGGACAGAGGGTGTGATAGTCTGCACAGACTGTAAGGCCCTCTGAGGCAAATTTGTAATTTGTGATATTGGGCTATACAAATTAATTGAGTTGACTTTGAATGAGATATAACTTCAACCTATTTCAACCTATTGCTCTCATTTTATGCACAATTTTGGTGTATGTTTGTATGTATATATATATATATATATATATATATATATATATATATATATATATATATATATAATTGATTCGTCCATCACTCCTCCAGCCATTTGTAGACTCCCTCGCTTGTTACACTCGTTGTTAAACCACATAACTTTAACAGTCGCTACGTCACTGAATGCAGAAAAGTTGACATTCAGTGTGTTTTGCAGAAAAGCCAACATTTTTTCCTGTCGGCTGAGCTGCAGCTCCAAACCATTTCTGTGTCTGTTTACTCCATTTAATCTCGTCGCTGTGGAGAAAAAGAAATGCATTCCTCTTGTTTTTATGTACAATGTGGTCGTCGTATATATGCAGTATGTCGGAGCGTTTTGTTACTCAAACATTTGTCTTGGATCAGAAGTGGGGAGAATTTATTTATGTGAAACTTTTATTGAGACTCACACTTTTCTGCCCTGTGTTTTGTGTTTTCAAAGTGATTTAAGACTCTACTTTAACCTCTTAATGTTTGATAAGTTTGATTTGTTCACTGCACGAGTGGAACTACAGATGGAATCTGAACTTTACTGTTGACCATGTAACATTCATGCAGCTTTTGGATGCTTAGCAATTATTAAATACATCGGCTTGCATTGAGGGTTTGGCAGATATT
The DNA here is from genome assembly GCA_029721515.1 of Synanceia verrucosa. NCBI lineage: Eukaryota > Metazoa > Chordata > Actinopteri > Perciformes > Synanceiidae > Synanceia > Synanceia verrucosa. The sequence goes on from CM056562.1 coordinate 22,634,755, forward strand.
TAAGTGGAGAGAGATTCTGTGCCAGTCTTTACTTCAGTTTTCAGGGTCTTAAAGTAAATTTTTCTCCTTTTAGTCTCCCACAGAGCCGTGGGTGCATGCATTCTCCGTTTGGATGGCTCAAATTCTGTACACTGGCATGCTTTCAGCAGTATTTTCTACCCCTCATAGTGTCCTGTTGAATAGAGGTTTGATGGCACTCCAGTTCCTTGTTGTGTAAGTCTGACTGAACACCTCCGCTACCTTTCTTCTTCTCCTCAGACTTGGCTAAAGTTCTGGGTCTTTTCTATAAACATCACCATGTTCACACCTGGAGCAGCTCTGCACAGTCTTGTTCTGTTGGATTCAGCTCTACAGGAGCACTTGGTCCACAGCCACCTGGCTTTCACAGGCACTCTTTTATTGGATAAAGCTGATCCATGCATGTCAGCCACCATTTAGTCAAGTCACTGAAAACATGAAGTAGGAAGGAAGGGTGGGATTTATCTGCAGAAAATGGACAGGATTTGAGTAATGAATGCCTGGCGTTCACCATGCAATAACATAATACTTGTGGTATTACATTATTGTACTTAATTCAAGTAAGTTCATGTCAGTTGTTTAGTTTATTGATTTCTTTGCAACTTTTTAATCGTCAACCAGCAACAAATGTTAACTCTTTGAGTGCCATTAACGTATTTTGACGTCAAAGTGTTTTTTTTGGCAGCAGGTCGCCGAGCGCGGTCTCCCACAGTCTGTGAGTAACATTCGGGCTTCTGGGAGATGTAGTAGGAGCATAAAGAGACGGTATACACCACAGAGATCAAAACAGGAAGATTAGAGAGCAAAACAGAATCTGGACAAAAAGTGGTGATTTTGGTGAAAGTGTCCTCTACTCTACCTCTGATAAAACAAGAATGGAACAAGGTAAAAACAAACATTTTTTTCATGATGAAATAGAGAGTCTCTTCTTTCATTTGAGCATTAGAGACATAGTACAAAATATTCTGTGGGTCTTGAAATATGACTCAAAATGGGCAAAAAGGTGACACTCAGTGGGTTAATCTCAACATTTGTTTCGTTCTTAAGGGAACTTTAGCAGCAGCTCTTAATGGCAGTGTTATTCATTCACCTCCCCTGCACTTTTTCCCACTGATGACCCTCCAGTCACAGAGCTTCTTCCATAACGTCTAAAATGTGTCTTTATCTGAATGTGTGCTTTATCAAACGCATGTCCTCTGTTCAGTTTAATTAACAGAGGCCATGTGAGCGGATCCCATCGGGGTCAAGGTGATCCACGCAGCTGAGCAGGTGGAAAATCAATGAGATTGCTCACACAGAGCATATCGACCACTGGTCAAACACAGCCACTATTGACTGACATGTTTATGGCAGGAAGTGTGTTTAACAGTGGAGTTCATGTGTTGAGCACACATTAGGTACAGATACAGATGGAGAAGTAACAAAAGACTCTGCTGAGGACAGTACACCTTTTCTTTTCTTTTTTTATGTTAAAGTTCTCCTGTAAGAAGGACAGTATCAGGGCCACATTGAGATTTTTTTTACAGACTTGGAGAATAAAGTCATTATTTACAAGATTTTATTTTCATAAAATTACAACTTTAATAATTTAATAATGACTTTAATCTCTTAAGTAATGATTTGATTCTTGCAAATAATGACTTTAATCCTGTAAATTTACGACTTTATTCTTGTCAATAATAATTTAATCTCGTAAATTTATGACTTTATTCTCATAAACTATGACTTTAATCTCGTAAGATTATGACTTTAATCTTGTAAATAATGACTTTAATCTCCAAAATTTACTACTTTATTTTTGTAAATAATGACTTAAATCTCGTAAATAATGACTTTATTTATTAAGTCTGTAAAAAAAAAAATGGCCCTAATACTCTGTCGTACTTCTTCACAAATTGAATACAGTCCGTAAATGTTTCATGTGGTTTCTGTCAAATGTGTGTGTGTGTGTGTGTGTGTGTGTGATATTAAGGAGTGATGTACATTATCTGGATGAACATCGTTCAGTATTTTGTCCTGATTGGCGCTGTGCCTCCCAGTCTGCAAAGTTACATGTTTTCTGATATGTGCAGCCCATGAAAATAACATTTTCTGTGTCATTTGTAATGCAGTGCAACATGCATGATTTTCTAACGGAGCTGGTTCAGGCAACAAAATGCAACAAAAGCGCTTAAAATTAGTCTGTAAACTCAGTAAAATAGATAGAAAATCAGTGTAACATACGCATGGAAAATATGTGACAAACACAACTTGGTCTCCTGGTTAAAAGTTGTGTGTTGTTGGACCCATAAACGCTCATTCTCACTTTTTATTCTACACAAAACTCACAGTATAGTCGAGCTCATAGCATATTTTGATGCAAAGAAAGGTGTTCTTATTGCATGCCTGAATGGCTTGCTAGAATTCACAGAACTTTCAGGAAAGTAAAGGCCAATGATACAAACATGGTGCCACTTTTCACCAGTTACTTTGCTCCTCAGATCAAATACAAAAAAACAAAACAAAACACCTGAGCTCTCATTTATTCATCATGCAGGCCCTGGGCGTGGGGAGAGACAGAGAGGAAGCGAGACAGGCGAGGGAGTAGATTAAGTAGCCTTGAAAAGCCTGGCTTCCCCACACACACATATAAAGCCCCCTGTGAAAACACAAGCTAATTATTAAGAAAACAAAGGGGGGAACCACAGCGACGTGCCAACGCACACAGATCCCCGGCAGAGTAATTGTGCGTGAGCTATTTGGGCTGAAAACAGCACGATTTGGTGCTCTTCCTCTGCACAGCCAAGCAGAATGAGCAACATCTGTTCCCAGAGAGGAGGTCTGAAAACCTGAAAACAAGAGCGAGGAACGACTGGCTCTGCTTTTCTGTTACTACGACTCAGCGGTGTCTGACGAAAGACAACATCGGATTATTCAGACGCAACAAAGAAGAGTCCAAGTATTCTAACGCTGGAGTATCCAAAAATCATTAGCAAAAAAAAGTTGTTCTGCTATAAAGGGATCCTATCATCAACATGAAGGGCCAAAGCTCATAAACACTTGGCTTCATAATGATGCCATCACTCCCAGTGAGGCTCAGTGCTCAGACAAGGTTAGCAGGGGGTGAAATAAACTCTCAGTGTTTTTGAATAGACCCTGAATGTTTCTGTGATTAAGTTATACAATCTAAGAGGCTTTCTGCACGTCCCCTGTGCTTTTCCAGTCTTTCCACGGTATCAAAATGATCTCTGTCCAACACAGCTGAGCATATTACCTCCAGATCTCACTCTGCATTTCAAGCGGAGAGGGAAGTGTCGCTGGGAATTCGACAATGCTCAGCAGCGCGGCGGACGTCTTGGTGGAGAGCCATGTTTTGAGTCGGCTCTGAGGCTTTTCGGCGTTAACCTTCGCGAGACGCCAAAAGCGCGGTTCCATTCAATTTCTGACAGAGTCAAAACAACTGATGTCAGCTCGTGAGAGGCGGCGGTTGCAGATGCTCAAAGAGTCATTGTTTTTAGCGTTTGATCAGGCTTAGCATGCGGTGAGCTCTGCATGGTGAAATTAGCTTCGGTGGAGTGTCCTGTCTTTCTTGTCTTTACCACACATCTCTTGTTTTAAGCTGCGTCTCTCTCTTGTGGCTTTTAGGAAAGGTTTACCGCGCTTTGTTAAAAGCGCTTTTAAAGGAAAGTCAACTTGATTGATGATGACAGAAGGTTTTAATACTGGATTGAGGGGTCATCAGGCGGCGGTTTGGGAGGTTTCAAATGACAGTTGTTTCCGTCTCCACTCACAGTAAACTATGCTACGCTGATCAGTTGTGTGTTGTACACCTGTGGGTGTTGCAGAGAGAGCTGCCCATCACGCTGCTGCTGCTGCTGCTGATGATGATGATGATGATGAACAAATATGTTAAGTGTACCGGGGCGTCGTGTTCTCAGAGACCTGCAATCTCCGGACACAACATTCCTCACAAACATGCCCTGTTTGTTTAAGTCACATGCACATGCAGGCACGCCATGCATGCACACTCATACTCATTTAGTGCATGCACACATAGGCACGCACTTTAATTTGCACTGACTCTTTTAAACATGCACACATTCTGGCCCTCCACGTAAAACGCTGATTATACGAGCTATGGCAACAATTAGATATAATAGCCAAAGATAATAACGGCAATTTTTATACTTACGGGAATGATTAAACGCCAGCAAAATATGCAGTGAGCTATGCTTTAAGTAGCATTCAGCGGTATGTTTTGTGTGTTTTATTCAAGTGTCAGTCAAATACACAAAGTCTTCCAGCTCCTCTCAGCTTTTTGGACGGATGAAAGGGTCTCTGGATAAACTTTTTGCTGATTATGTGTAGAGCACGACGCCACACAATTACAACGCAGAATGCATCAAAATTTACAGAGCAGTTTGTAACGTTGTTTAAGTCGATTTAGCTGCTAATTTATTGCATCAAACAAGCAAACAGATTTGAAGTAAAATGCAATTCACATAAACCAAGAGTGCATTCAACAACTGTTCATTTTAACATAAATCTTAGCTTTAAATGGACAAAACTGTTTCCTCTTTTCTCAACTAACACAGGCTCTGTGTTTGCTAAAAGAAATAACTGACATAACATATCAGACACACTCAGTGTCAGTTTGCTGCATGTACAGTAAATGTACATGAACATAAAATGCTTTTTGTTTCTGTTTCCTCCTAAAAAAATAATCCCACCGTCTCATGCATGATCAATGATGGTGTAAGACAAAAATCTGCTCATAATGAACCTGATATTTGTTCATTTTATTACTCTTTGAAACAGAATTGATAAAGGGAATCAGAGCCGGTAAGACAATATGAATCCAGAAAATCTAAACGGTTCACCATATGTTTTATGTTTCATGTTCGTGTTAGTGAGACGCTGCTATCAAAGTGAGTTAACCCCAACACACTTCAAGAACAGCAGCAGCAGAACGGGTGAAAAATTTATGAACGAGGGTGTGAGACCACCCAAAGACCAGAGCCCCCCTCACAGCTGCTTACAATGACAGCATGGACACACACGAGCAAATACACACGATAGTAACAGTAAGCTTATGAGTCACAGAATATTTTGTACTATGTCTGGAACAACCGGTGGAAAAGGGATAAAGGTCCTCCATTCAGTTCACGTGGCGTTTTTTTAATTTTATTTCTCATACTTCTATCTAGTTGCTCTAAAGTTACCTACTTCAGCTCAGAGCTTTTAATATTTTCTTTGGTGTCAGGTCGGGCTACTTGTGTTTGCAGATAAAGCACATCATCCATTATGAATACTCGTAGAAGTAGCAGTCGGCTCACAGCGGAGACTCGCTTGAATGGGGTTGTAATCTGTGAGACTGTAACAAGCACACAGATGTGCTCATGCTCACGTTTCACCCCTGGCACACACATTACAGGCAGGAGCAGAGGTACGTTTCTGATCCCTGAACCCTCTTTGGGACAGATCGCTCCGCTGGCCCATGAAAAAACGACTCATCTCGGTATTGTGGAATCCAATCACTCCTCCAGTGATAGGATCCCCTGACAGTTCACCTGCTTCTATTCATGCCGGTAGGTTTCCTGCAGACGGGGGATCATATCTGCCGGGAGACGGACGGGGATTAACTTTTCCAAAAGAAAAGACAAGGACTGGAAGCTTAGATGACTCTTTTTTTTCCCGTCTTCTTCTTGAAAACCAACTCGATTTGGCTCCAGGCTCCTTCTCATCCTCTTATCCTCTTCTTCTCTATCGCTCCCATCTTCTGTCCCTCAGGACGACATTGAGCGAGAGAGGTGGAAAAGAGGAGAAAAAAACCCGTAATTGGAGTGATTTTGTGTCTGTGCAGGTGTGTGAGGGAGCATGTGTTACCTGTGTGTGGTGCTTGGATTATAATTAAGCATGTCTGCCCTTTATGCTCGTTTGTACACATAAATATAAAGGGTGGCATGCCTACAGTATGTTGTGTGATCCAGGTCCAGGACGTTGATGCTTTCAGAGCCTGGTGAGATAGGAGCTGTGCTGGAAAGGTCACCGGGGAGATGGAGGTCCCTGTTGTTCCCTCTGGGCCAGCCTTTGCTCTATACAACATGTCTACTCCTCTTTTTACAAATCCAGCAGGACGGCAGCGCCTCGCCGCCTCAGGTGGCTCACCAGAGGAAACGTGCAGGAACTGGGTTACAAGGTGACGGATGCCGGTTTGTTAAGCTTTTGAGTTCAGCCCTCCTCCCCCTCTCTGTGGGTTCACAGTGTTGCTATCATTTACGATATCAGTGACTTCTGTGTGGCAGGCCTGGGTGCCTTTATGCAACTTCAGATATTCCTTTACCACCGCACCTGTTGCAATATCTTAACTCTTTGAGTGCCAGAAAGTACCTTGTTCCAGCGTTTTTGCCCATTTTGAGTCATATTTCTAGACCCACAGAATATTTTGTACTATGTCTCTGAAAAACACTGAATAGCTCAAATGAAAGAAGAGACTCTCTATTTCATCATGAAAAAAATGTTTGTTTTTACCTTGTTCCATTCTTGTTTTATCAGAGGTAGAGTAGAGGACACTTTCACCAAAATCACCACTTTTTGTCCAGATTCTGTTTGTTTTGCTCTCTAATCTTGATCGTCTCCACTTCCTGTTTTGATCTCCGTGGTGTATACCATCTCTTTATGCTCCACCAGCTCATCTTCACCTGCTCTCGGCTTGATCGCTAACACTGCTTAGTGTTTTTGTCTTCCAGTCTCTTCTACCAGTCACAGCAGCCATCTGTGGTCTGCCTTTGACCTTTGACCTTTTACCTGTGAGTTTTCAAAACTCACTGAACTGATTTGTTTTCCTTGTTTTCTTTGCACCTAAAGACACAGTAGATGAAGACTTTTCTGTGTTGCAGGTAAATATAAATTTAAATATGAGCTGAATGGTTCATTCATATTTTGGGGTAAAGGTAAAATGTTAAAAACGGTTTAGCTTTAATGTCCAAGAATGCAGATAAAAACATTTTTTAATAAAATCCTTAGTACTCACTAATACTTCTGCTTGCTCCTCTCTACTTCTTAACCTGCATTCTTTCAGTACAGGACTGGCTCAGCTCCTGCGGACCATTCAGGGTCCGTCCTCTTATTAAATTTCATCCAGAAGCGAGATCATAACCACAAAAGGCCGACTGCTACCTGGGGGGCTCAGATGAACTCATTCAGCTGTGACTCCATGAGTCATGTTTACAGCCCCCTTTCTAAAGACATGTCAGGCATCCTATCCAAAAGTTTATCTAAGTTATTATGGCTGGTCTGCTCCAGTTTCTCCTCATCCTGCAAATCTTCCAAGACTCTCTATTTATTTGTTCTTATGTCAATTAGTGATCCATCCTTAAACAAAATATTTGAGCTCTAAGAAATCCACCTCAACCCTGTCTGATGCCTAAGAGGAAAGTTTTAAATACAAAAACAAATGTTGAAAATGTATTTCCAGCAGCATTTAGGCAGTTTTTGCTTCAGTTCCACTTTGCTAAAATACATTTTCATATTAAGCTCACTGAACTTTAATCTCATTGTTGTATGCACAGTAAAATTGGCAGTCAAACCTATTTAACACTAAGTGTTCATTAAGAAATACTACCAACACAGTGTTGATTTTAGACTGACTCCTGCTAGTGTTAAACATAATTTAGTCATGTATTTACGCCCTATAAGTGTTATTCTGACCCAACACCTTCATGATTACAGCTCTTTCATATAATGTGTTTTTAGATTTTTACTTCTTACACTTTACTTTATCCAGCTAACACTTTAACTTAAATTATTAACAGGGTGAAAAAGTTAATACAGTTAAATCCATGTATTAATAGAAATTTATTAAAAATAAAATCCTTAACCCTCCAGGTTTAGTTGATGTTTTCTTTAAGTTTGAGATCTGATATGTGTTATTTTTTTTTTTTTTTGCAGTTGTCTGTTTATGTGTGAGATTATGTGGTTGAAGCTGTTTTTGTGTTTATATGTATGAGGTATGACCATGCATACTTGTGTATTTTCCCACATGCTAAAAGTGATTCATCTCAATACATCTACAAAGTGTTGCTTATCTTGACCCTTCTCTTTCACTCATCGTACGAAGCAGGGAGTTTATTTTCTCTTCGCTGTGCTCCGATTAGTGCTCGTTTATCCGCCATGAGGAGAGATTGTGGCCGAGCTGAGGAGTGTAATATTTCAGCCTCTTTGACCTCTAGCTGATTCCAGCAAACCCTGATGGATCATGTGTCCTGACAGCCACTATAGCACATGGAAAATACATTTTACCAACATGAAAACATGGCTGACCAACACTGTGCCCCGAAATGTCAATGCAGGGTTACATAACTGTGTGCAGAGTGCATGGGTTCAGCACATAGTGAGTGCTCTGTCACAACTATGAAGGACTTCTCCAAGCTTAAGTACGTCAAGTTCTACAGTTCACGAATTGTTCTCATTGATTTGACTTGCCTTAGAAAAATGACTCAAAATGAGCAAAAACCCTGGCACAAGGCATTTTCGTTTTTATAAAAGGGCTGGCACTCAACGAGTGAAAGAGCAGAAACGAGAGATCTGTTACAGAATAATCCAAAAGTAATGTAACTAGTGGTGCAGCTAATTACTAGCAGGGATTACTCTTTAAAAAGTAACTACTGACTGACTGTGATAAACTAATCAGGCAGTGTTTGATGGCATGCACACGCCTCATTATTATGCATATGAATGAGCTGAGTCGTTAAATATTCATCAGAGAGTGTCATCGTTTTTAGAGGACTACATATGGGGTAATTAGAGCAGTAGTTTATATCTACATAAACAACTGCCTTCTGGTGCACAGAGACGTGTGTGTGTGTGTGTTAGTAATGTGAAACAGGCAGTGTCAGTGTAAGCATTTACGTGTGTGTGTGTGTGTGTGGGAGAGGTTAGGGTGGGGATGCCATGTTAAATGTGAAACAGACAGTGGCGATGCCTCAGTGGCACAGAGGGAAAGGCGTGACCGTCCAAAGCTCCCCCTGGAGAACCAGAGAATCCGTCCTGGTGTGTGTGTGTGTGTGTGTGTGTGTGTGTGTGTGAGTGAATGCAGCTGCAGGGGAAAGGAAAGGTCAGGTGCTACGTTAGCGTTAGCATGACACCAGCTGGACTGCAAACACTGCAGAACAAACTGGATTTCCTTCTGATAATTACAAGGTTATCATCATGATGACTTTCCTTTTAAAGTAAATTACATTTTGTCCTGAAACATAGTCAGAAATATGAAAAAGGACAGTTATTATTATGATGGTGCATGAAGTGAAAATGTTTTCACTCATTTTTATCCACTTATGTTATTCACAATATATTGTGATATTCTACATAGATCACTGAGAAATTTAAAATGCAGCATAAAATAGAAGTTGAAACAGTATGTACATATATAGATATGTATATACAGTATGTGTACATACATGTATATATATTTTTTTAAGAAATTAAAAAATCTATATTATATCAGAAGTAAAAGTATTGTGATATATTGCCATTTCAATATTTTTTCCCACCCCTGTTGTGTTTATGATGTTTTTTTTCCACTGTTATTCTTATTTATTATTTTTTATAGGCTCTCCTTTTAATGTTGCACTGTCCAATGAAAATTTCCCGTCTGTAGGATGAATAAAGGAAAATCTTATATTATCTTAATTGGAGGGAATGCAGAAGAAAAATATAATACTTGTAATGTTCTGTCCTTTTGTTAGACTGAGAGCCCACTGATGTTTTACACGGTAGACCACCCCAATCAGTTATTTTGTGATATGTTTTAATTTAGTTGTTCTCCTTTTTTAAATCCACATTATTAACTTGTACTTCAGTTATGACTTCAGAATGACTTTTGACGGCCTCTGTGGAGCGTTTGGACTGTGGCTTTTATAGTTTGTACGTGCAGAAAGTGTGATAGTAAAGCAGAAGGGTTTCAAGTCCAGAAAAGAAGACGGTCTCACCACATGTACATAACATATAGCAACACATTCTGGTCTGTTTCAAGCTACCTTGGTGGTCAGATGTGGTCTGTTTCACATCGTCTGTAATAGATTTCTCACATTAAGTTTGCTGAATGTCTAGAAACATGACAGCTGAGTCTGACAAGTGATTCTGCAGCGTTCGCTGACGGTGCAGCGTGGAGAATAGTGTGGGTGAGGTCTCGGTAGTGGCGTGATGGCGTGATTTGTGTATGACGTATCAGACTGGGATGTCAGCGGACGTTAATCTCTCATGTCTAACAGTGAACGTTGGCTTCTTCTCCTCAAATCAAGTTTCAGTACTTCTAAATGGATCTCGTGGTCAGAGTCAATGGATTAAGTACTGAAGTGAGGAAGAGGTTCTTTCGGAGGTAGAGGACACCAAAATCATCACATTTGTCCAGAATCCGTCCGTTTTGCTCTCTAATCTTGATTGTCTCCACTTCCTGTTTTGATCTCTGTGGTGTATACTGTCTCTTTATGCTCTAACTACATCTCCCAGAAGCCCTAAAATTACTCACAGGCTGTGTGAGAGTGCTCTTTTGTCCCTGCTGCCAAAAAAAGAAGACCCATAGAGTTAAATAATGTTGTCTAATCGGGGGATTTACATTATCATCTGTAAAGCCATCAGTGACATTGCTTTTCACTTCTGGGCGGTTAGTACCAAAACCTGATATGTGCTGTTTATGAATTTGTTTGTCTGTGCCGTCTGCAAACCCCACCCACCCTCCGCCCGGCCTGCGGCAGAGTTGAGGTGGCTGATGAAGTGATGTTAGTGTGGTGATGAAGGTCAGCTCTCTGTGGTGTGTGCTGTCGTTCAGTTGGTCTGTGTGTTGTATGAAGACGTTATCTCTTGGTATTTTATTATTTCTGTACATCTAAACACATATGTGTGCATTTCATTTTGTATTTACTGTGTTTTATGAGAGGAATTTCACAAAAGTCTGCTGACTTTCTATAATGCACAGTAGCTGTGGTGTTAATGTGTTGTGTGTGTTTGTGTGTGAGAGAGTGCACGGTGTGTGTTTGTGCGTCCTATGAATGCATTGACATTTACCTTCACCATCACATCATCAAACACCTCCTAAGGTCTTTTCATCAGTTCCCTCCATGAACCAAAGCTTGGGAAAAACTCACCACAGCAGCGTAGTCCGACTGCAAATCATTCTTTTCCAAAAATGACTACACAACAGGCAGAGTGTGTGTGTGTGTGTGTGTGTGTGTGTGTGTGTGTGTGTGTCTTTGCATCATCAATCTCTGGTGTGTGCTTTGTTTATGGGCAGCAACTTGACCACCACAAATCAGATTAAAACTGAAAAATGAGCAGAAGAGAAAGAAGTGGGAGAATGAATTCAGGCTATAAATCGGAGCAAAAGTGGAGTTTCCATTTTGTCGTAAAATTCGACGGCGCTGTGGTTTTTGGGGTGAATGCGTGCAGTTCATCTATTTTATGATGTGATGGAATTCTCTTTCTTAGTCTTTCACACCTCGCTGCTCCACTTCATGCTCTCTCTATTATTTCTACCTGCCTTCTCTTCTACTTCTCTTTTATTCCTGCAACTTCTTTCTTTACTCCCAAACTGCAGTACACAGAAACAAATTTGATGTGGCTACAGGAAGGAATAATGTCAGATGATCCCTTATCTGGGATCTTAATGTCTTCTTAGAGTCATCTTCTACTTATTGCAAAAGAGCACTTTTTGCACTTTTTAACGCACTGGGAACCGTTTCCACCTTTGGTGGTTAGGTTTATGAAAATATCATGGTTTGGTTAAAGGACATTTGTTATGTAACTTCAGGCGCAAGTTAACTTACACACATAAAATAGTTCAATGTTGAGTTTTTGTCTAAAAAAAAAAAACCTGTCTTTTTAATGTTTTTGTTAAAAATAAGTTGTTTTTGATCATGTAATAGTTTGCTATGTTATGTTGCAAACGACATTTAGTCTATATAATGTATATTTTACTGCACAAAGTGAGAATTTTATTTTCCGTGGTCAGGATATGTCAGTCCAGCTTTTATTTTTAGAAGGATGCAAATTTATACTGAACAAACAAGAACTCAATCAATGAATTATGAAAGAGCTGCAGCATCTTAAATCAGCCACAGTGAGCATTTGTGGCCGGTTTTCTTCTTGCTTTTGTTTATCTGCCATATTACTCTGCTCTGTTTTGTTTTTTTTTAACCACATAATCAGAGTTTTTGCATTCATATTTCTGATTAGTTTACCATCTTCGGCTCTCTGCAGTATGTTTACATGTTTATGTGTATCTAGGTTTATGTTTATATGTCTATATGTTATGCACTAAGTCAAATTCATTGTTTGTGCAAACTTACTTGGCAATAAACTTGTTTCTTTAAAAGTCCAAGTCGGGAATATAAATGTTAAAGTGCCCACAGATATGCCGAGATATTACATCCTGCATTTTATTTGAATTTGATTTTTATTAGTGGTGTTGTAATCAGAATGAAATATGTATTCAGTCATTACAAAATATTTTTATTGGTAATTTCTTTCATTTTTATTGATTAGTAGAAATTTCAGGACATAATACTGAGTTAAATTGGAGAGAGGAGTGGAGTGTCTTTCTTCAAAGCTGCCTCTTCTGTCTCGTCCCACCAGCAGGGTAGCAGCGGAGGAGAGGCTTCCTCTCCAAAGAGCCCCAGGCAGAGCTGCCTCGCCCCGGGTCAGACCAGAGCGAGCCCACGGCCAGATGCACACCCAGTGGAGAGGAGGGGAGCGATCCTCGGCCTGGAAATGTGAGGTAAGATGGAGGAAAAAAACTAACCAAGGAGAGCGGCTGCTGTGTACCTGTGCTCTTGAAAGTTGGAGTCTGCGTTAGGTTTCTGTTTAATTTATGGGGGAGGGGCAAACTTTGAAATGATGCACTTCTGAAATAAAGGCTCACATTTTTATAGGAGATTTATCAGAGTTGGAGCATTATTGTTTAATGGGAACTGCAGTGAACTATTGATGTCAATAAGAATCAGCTGAAAGATCAAAAGCATCCCTATCATTTGCAGTTTGCACCTCTGAAATGATTAAAATGACTCAGAAGAAGAAGAAGCTTCTTAAAATAAGCCAACCAAACTGTGCATCTGTGACATTTTTAAATGTTTATCTCTGTCTTTTTAAGAGTACATATGGGTGTGCAAGTGTGTCTATTGAACACTATATGTGTTTTAGTTATAAATCAAGATTTGAAGAGCTTCAAATACACAATACACGATGCACGATACCTGATACGTGATACACGATACGTGATACACAACTACACGATAAAACACTTTTGAGTTATTGTGAAGTTAAATTTGTAATGTATTTACTTACTTTACATTCTTATACTATACTTTAAGTCCAGTGTTTTTTTCCCCACTAATTAACAACTAACCAACAGTAGTAGTAGTAACAGTAGTTTTATTGCGTGGTGTACAAATGACACACAAAAAGGCTAAAATGTATTCTCATGACACGTCGAAGGAAGGTCCCTGTAACATCGTGCTATTGGATGATATCACCAAGTACTTAACAGTCCTGGACAAATGTCAGTGTTTTTTTTAGGGTTAGGGTTAGGATTAGGGTTAGTGGTCCAGGACTGGTTTATCAGAATTCTCTACGTAGCACCTTTTCAAAGCTGTCAAAACAAAGAACAAAAGCACAGAAACATAAAATGACCCCAAACACTAAAAATGACTGTGTCGATGCTCCCATGACCACCCTGCACACACACACACACACACACACACACACACACACACACACACACACACACACTTACACTTACTTACTTCCCCTCTTTGGTCATGGAGATGATCCAAGCAGAGAGTTTTCATTCCAGAGGAAACACTAGCCCTCACCAGCTGGCCACCCTGCCACCAATCAGGTCATCTGTCTCTTCACACACACACTACACACTTATGTTTAAATCCATGCACTGCAAACACACACACACACACACACACACACACACACACACACACACCCACCCTCAGGCACATGCATAAACTTACAATAAGCAGACACACACATGACCCATGTACACTACTAACATTGCACTCACAGAAACACAGTATAGTATAAAGCTACATACATACCTGCACTCTGTGTGGACACACACACACACACACACACACACACACACACACACACACACACTCATGAGGATAATGTGCTTTTTGAGCAGTAGCAGTGAAGTGAGTGTGATACTGTAGCTCCCTCTCTGGGAGTCTAAAGACCTCCAGGGACCTCAGTGTGGCTAAATGGCTGCTAGTAACAACTAGCACACTGTCAGCATGCAAACCTTTGGGACCTCATTATTTATAATAACACTGCATTGTAAATATACGAGGTATAAATAGGGACTTAGGTCTTGTTTAGTTTCTCCACCCCAGTGCTGAGAATTCAATTCAATAAAATAAGCAGCTTTCAGCCGAGCAACGTTTTGTTTTTTTTCAGCGTTAGCACTTTTATCAGCTGTGACTTCAAATCTTATAAGAGAGACTTTAAAAAAATTTTCAGCCTTTTGAACTGAACTCTGGTGTGTTTAGTTTGCCAAATACAATAAAAATGCAGGACCCTGCCTCGGAGCACAGCTCTGCAGACTCACATACTGTATGAAGTTTCACGCTGGTAAATCCCACTGACCGCTTTCCTCTTCATCCCGAAACACTGTTTTGACTATGCAAAAACAATGGGTGAAATTCAACCACCACATAAGTCACATAAAACCAAAGACCTGGTTTTCGCAGCGTTGCTTTTTGTCTCTGTTTTAGGTCCAAGTCTGACCAGACTTCTGGGTCTTATTTCAATCTGCAGATACTGTTGCAGTGGCCTGAGCTTTTCAGGAAAAAAGTTCAATACTGTACAAAAAAACACACATTGCAACACGTAATCAGATATGCCATATGACATTTTCTTCCCCCAATTTTAAAGTGCTCTTTCACACACACAGTACACACCAAAATGCACACACTGTCTGCCTGCCGACCAGAAAGTCAGAGCCTTTTTCCTCAGACAATCCTTCACTGTTTCCTCCAGTCTCCTAATTGGCTTTACCCAGACCCAGCCCACCGACTTGAGTCACAAACAATTAAAAACTACATTTATTTTCCTGCAGCGAGCACATGAGCTCCCACGGCGTGCGTCCACACACATCAGCCCTCATCATCTGTGTGTGATTTTCAACTTTCGGGGGCCGTTTTCCATATTTATTTGAACGTGGCTCGACTTAAAAAGCTCAAGCGAAAAAAGTGCTTTTTGATCACACAAATAATCTGTAACTGGTCCAAAGTTGCCTTTCAAATAAATATCTGATTCAGAAAATATTAGCTTTCCGAGCGGCGAGTTTATTGTTTGAGCTTTCCGAGGTTTAAATTGACTAGGAAAACACTTTTGCTTTTACATCGGCATCAGAGGTAATAACCATGTTTGACAAATAAACAGCCTTCCTCCATCCTCCATCCCACTGAATCAGCTCAATCCTGCACAGGACTGGAGCTTTCCAGACAGGTAATTACCTTTTGCCCTCACAGCCCTTTTTAAAAACGTACCACACATGTTTAAATGACCACATACCAAGGAAAGAAGTAGAAAGAGAATATGTGAACTCCTGCAAATCTCAGTTTTACCCATGAAACCAAATCCAGCATATGGACACAGATTTCTATCAGAGTCCATTTGGTTTTTATTTGTAATGTGGCCAGCGGTGGACTGATTTAATGACAGCAGTGGATCTGAAATAGGATGTGGCATCGTTTGAATCAGAGATTTCAGATTAAGCTGTCAGCATTAGAGCAGTGATGGCAATCAGAGTCTCTGGTGTACCTTCTGGATCCAGACTTGATGTTCAGGCGGGTTGAAATGCTCCTGCTGTTGGAAAACAAGGACGTGATTCATGATTATACCACATGGCAAAATTATCATCATTATTATTTTGAAGGAGGGGCGTTCCCTGACAACATTAATTAATGTAGTTGTAGAACATGTTTAATACCTTTTTCTACCAAAGTGAGCATGTTTATCAGTTTTTTTAAACACTGTAAAACCTACTACAAATAGGCGACAGGCTTCTTTTCCATTGTGACGAACAAAGATGATTTTGGTGAGTTTTTGATGATCACTGAGGTAAAATGGAGTCTGGTGGCTTTTAGAACCCTGTTTCTTCTCACATATCACTTTATTAATTATTTTTTTTCTGACCAAACCTAAGCTGATGATGGTTGAAAGAGCAGAAAAAAAATAAACAGGGATGTTTCCTTTCTGTTGAGTTTGGATGAATTGTGTTTCAATGATCAGTGATTGCTGCACGGAGTCTGGTGGCTTAGTTAAATGTTTTGTGTGTTATTAACTCCTGCCAGCCGTTTTATAAAACAGAAAGTACCTTGTTCCAGCATTTTTGCCCATTTCTCTATTTCATCATGAAAAAAATATTTGTTTTTACCTTGTTCCATTCTTGTTTTATCAGAGGTAGAGTAGAGGACACTTTCACCAGAATCACCACTTTTTGTCCAGATTCTGTTTGTTTTGCTCTCTAATCTCGATCGTCTCCACTTCCTGTTTTGATCTCTGTGGTGTATACTGTCTCTTTATGCTCTGACTACATCTCCCAGAAGCCCCAATATTACTCACAGGCTGTGTGAGACCGCGATTGATTGACGACCCGCTGCTGAAAAACCATGTTGACGTTGAAGTACATTTGTCCAAATCCCTGCTGATTTTATATGTTTGTCATATTTAATTTAGTGAGTACAATAGGTGTCATGTTTCCATCACTGGATCCTATAAATAACTACAGCAGCGTCATTTGTCCCAGCAATAAATGCTCCTTTTTACCTTTCCCAGTTAAAGACAAAAGCCAGGTGTTTTTTTTTGTCACCTTGAAGATCTTACTGGCTGTTACTTAGTAAGACTTTCTGAATGGAAAAACAACAACATTGTCATATTATTGATTTTATAGACAGAGCATGCAGGCAAGATGAAGATGGCAAATGAGACACTATAGAGAAAGTAAAATAAAGTTGTCTATAATATGTGTGTCTATGATATATGAGGTGCTGGTGGAGACCACAGCAGGTGCAGGACGTCCCAGTATGTGCTGGGTGGGTGGTATCCTTCCTCCTCATCATCTCAACTTTCTCCACCTCTTCGCTCTGTCGATATAAATAAAAACAGACAGCTCGCCACAAAGCATTCCTCTGGAGCAGAGGAGACACATTTTGGGGGACACTGAGGCGCTGACGCTGTGGTTAACTGAGGACACCTGAACACAGCGAGTGTGAATTCACTCAGATTAGACAGTTTAAAATGAATAGAGTAGTCGTCACATTCAGGCTCATTAGGATGTATCACCACACAGGGTGATACAGGTGTATTCAGACACACAGTATGATGAAAATAAAGTGTTTTTTGAACATTAAAGCATGTAAACGTGTTCTAGTAGAAACAAGAAATACGTGTATGGACCTGAAAATGAGTATATGTCCACAATAAAGTTAAATTTACATAAATTTGTGTGACGTTGAATCAGTATTTGGTCAACTTTTGCAGACATTGGGCTGCTTTTGGGCAATAGCTTAAAATGCTCTTTAACTCTTTGAATGCCACTGACTTTATAATACATCAAAGTGTTTTTTCAGCAGCAGGTTGCCAATCGCGGTCTCACACAGCCTGTGAGTAATTTTGGGGCTTCTGGGAAATGTAGTCAGAGCATAAAGAGATGGTATACACCACAGAGATCAAAACAGGAAGTGGAGACGATCGAGATTAGAGAGCAAAACAAACAGAATCTGGACAAAAAGTGGTGATTTTGGTGAAAGTGTCCTCTACCTCTGATAAAACAAGAATGGAACATGATAAAAACAAACATTTTTTTCATGATGAAATAGAGAAATGGGCAAAAATGCTGGAACAAGGTACTTTCTGTCTCTTCTTTCATTTGAGCTATTCAGTGTTTTCAGAGACATAGTACAAAATATTCTGTGGGTCTTCAAATATGACTCAAAATGGGCAAAAACGTTGGAACAAGGCACTGAAAGCGTCTGAAGCTGAAGAAGTTCAGTGTGTTTTCAAATATGTACCTCACCAGACCTTCTTACCTCTTCTTATCCCTTGCATCTGTTTTCCTGTCAGTTGTTTCAAAGCCTTTATTTGCTCGTCTCTCCTCTCGGCCTCCATGACGGCGCCAGATGTTGTTGCTTGAAAACATGTGAGAACTGTCCCAGTGTCGAACTGGGAGGGGGACTCACTTTCTCTTACTGAACCTAAAATTGCTGATTTCGATTAGCTGCTTTGAGTAATGCACTTTCCTGTGCGCTGAGACATGATTCCTTCAAAGACATGAAGTCATATTTTACTGTGCTCCACCCCTGCAACTCCACTTTGCCAGTGGGAGTCCTGTTATGAACTGTTGGAGACTAGAAACCCCCCCCCCCCCGTCCTGCACTCTTCCATCCTACATATCTCAAATCATCTCCATTCATCCACCCCCACACCTTCTTTTCCCTCCTCTTTGCCCTCCTCCGTCTCCTCCAGTAATGGATTACATGTCAGCCTTTCCTGTCCTCTGTGAATCATGGAGCCGGAGCCAAGGGTGGACCTCAGAGGTGGCTGAGAACTCCAGCAAACTGAGGGGAAACTCCACATATTGGGTTACTGTGCTCTTAGCTCCACATATGATGTAGTGAGTGTGAGTACGGCTGCATAGTGGGGCCTTTCAGTGTCCTGCACATCCATCGCAGGGTGGTCGATGTGGAAATATGGGATGAATCTGCAGCGAGGGGGTGATGCTGGAAGGACTCAAGAGGCAGATACCAGCATGGTACAAATCCTCAATGTGAAGTGTTTATGAAGGACGTTTGTGTACGTAACCTTTGCAAAGAACGGCACACCAGGTATCGCTTTTACTAAAAAAAATTGTCGTTATCTGCTTTATCTGTTTAACTCAAAGTGCTCTGATGTTTATTTACAGCTGAAAAAGCGTTTAACTGTGAACATTCTTGCTTTATATCGGACATTGACACCAGTGGCGTGTCCAGATTTTTTTTTTTACAGGGGTGGCCCAAAGTCATACAGAGGTGGCCAGTGTACATACTCCTCCATCAACATAGCAACAGTTCAGCATTTTCTGTCTTTTATGATTAAAATTCCAATTTTAAGTGTTCATATAAACTGAAATATAAATAGAACTCGTAATCATGACACAACAGAGTGGGACAAGTGTAATATTAATATTTTATTTTTTAAGTGCTGACTAAATCACACTAAATAAATAAAAAAAACCTAAAAGAACTATACAAATCCTGAAATTAAATGAACAAATTGGGGGTCGAATTAAAAAAAAAATCATCTGATGATCAGATTGTCCATCATGCAGGGTGGCATCCGGGGTGGCCAATCAGATTTCAGGGGTGGCACATGCCAGACACGCCCCTGAGTGACACAAACATAAAGACTTGAATCCTAAACCTAACTAGAACAACAACAACATCTGAAACTCCACAGAGGAAAAAAAAAAATGGAATTAATCCTGATGTGATTGTTTGGATGTCTTGCATGAGTGCAAAGTAATGAACATCAGAGCTCCTCGACATGTCAGATGCTAATTATTAGCTTTGCTGCAGCGGCTGTCTGTGGTTGTCTGCCACAGCGGGAGTTTTGTTGGCTTCGCTCCGTCTTTGGCTGAGATTCCAACGCTGGACTCAGCAGTAAATTTGTTGGGCGGCGGTTAAGTACTATTAAGGCGGAGTGAGGACAGCGCTGAAAGCTGGTGGAGCTGTAGTTCATCGACTAACATCTAAACTCCCCTTTTTCATCCCCGTAAATCAGAGTAGTCGGGGGCTTAAGTGCCTGACAGCTAAGGGACGACTAGTCAGACACTGTCGAGGAGTTAAGGGGGTGGCATTGAGAAGACGGACAAAGTTGTTCCATTGCACAAAATAACCACTCTGTGTCTGCTCTGAGCTTTAATGAACTATGAAAACTGTTTCCACTGGAACCATTTTTACTTGAATGTCACCAACAACACCCAACAGTATTTTTAAAGTCCTTTTGATATATCAAATAGGTATGAATAGAATAGAATAGAATATTTTTTATTTATCCCCCATTGAGGGAACTTCACCTTCCACAGCAATAAATAAACAGTTAACAACAGCAATGAAATAACAGAATAAGTAATAGCAATAGATTAAATGTTTATATTATGTAATAAAAAAGAGGAAAAAAATATGTTATTTGCAAATGA
Source organism: Synanceia verrucosa (assembly GCA_029721515.1). Lineage (NCBI taxonomy): Eukaryota > Metazoa > Chordata > Actinopteri > Perciformes > Synanceiidae > Synanceia > Synanceia verrucosa. The sequence goes on from CM056562.1 coordinate 22,655,000, forward strand.
AACGTTAACTCTTTGAGTACCATTGACGTATTTTGACGTGAAAGAGTTTTGACGATCACGGTCTCCGTGATTTTTGGGGCTTCTGGGAGATGTAGTCAGAGCATAAAGAGACAGTATACACCACAGAGATCAAAGCAGGAAGTGGAGACGATCGAGATTAGAGAGGAAAACAGAATCTGGACAAAAAGTGGTGATTTTGGTGAAAGTGTCCTCTACTCTACCTCTGATAAAACAAGAATGGAACAAGGTAAAAACAAACATTTTTTTCATGATGAAACAGAGAGTCTCTTCTTTCATTTGAGCTGTTAAGTGTTTTTAGAGACATAGTACAAAATATTCTGTGGGTCTTGAAATATGACTCAAAATGGCAAAAACACTGGAACAAGACACTTTCTGTTTTATAAAATGGCTGGCACTCAATGAGTTAATTAGACAATATTAGGTGTCTGTTTGTTACGTGGATGTAACCTGTAGAAAATGTCATAAAATAAAAAAAACTGTGCAAAATTTCTATGCAAAAAGATAGTATGATGATGCTTATTTGTGCAAGGTCCATCTGTCATCTGCTGCTCTTTCAGTCAGTCAAAGGCTGTAGGCCTCATTGTGCTCAGTGTTATGTACAGTAGAATAACATTGTGAGCAAATAAATGCGGGCAAACTTTTTTAAAAAGCCTTTTTTTTCTGGCAGGTCTGCAGCTCACATTCTTTCTGTCAGCTTACTTTATATTTCAAGGAAAAACAAAGTCATTTTACTGATGTGCGGGGTCAAAGTGACACAGACAGACTTAAGCTTGAGAGTTACAACTTTAGACCACGATCCAAGCTTTTCATCCGAATAATGTCTTTTAAATGTTTTTCTCTTCAGACGGTGAAATAATGTGGTGAAAGCAGTGCGTTGGGTTGAGGTCACCAAACATCAAATCAAATCAGTGATTTTTCTATAATTTGTTAATATATAATATAATGTCTCAAACACTATTCAGTATTTTGCTCATGCTTTTGTTAATTACTGCAGCAGACATGCTAACGCCATGACTTACAACTCGTGCACTAAGACCCGACCTGCAGCCATGTTCTGTTTTAATTGGCCGCCAGTGTGAGCAGTCACGTTCGATTCTACATCAGTTTGCTTTGCACTCGTGCACCTCTATAAAGGTTGTCTGCTCTTCTGCATGAAATTAACAAAACTCTCCACGTTCCCCCTCAACTTCAAATGCACAGAAACCGTCTGAAGTGCCAAAATCTCTGTATACCAGAGTCCTTAATGAGCTCAGAGTTGCCGTTTTCACCTGACTCCCTGCTATTTATTACTGTGGGAACGTGTGAAATAATTAGCCGACTTTCACATCAGAGAGGTACGAGAGGTTGCATCAGCTGATCGTGCCCTGCAGACGGAGTAAACCTGCTCCACTCTTTAAAGATGATTGTCTGGTAAAAGACATGTATGAGCAGCGTGAGCAGAGGCTGCCGTTACATAGTACAGTATATTATCACTGGCATTATAAGAGGGTGCTTAACATGTGGCAGCACTTAGTGGTTTCATTGCTACCAGCACGTATTGTGCAAGAGAGGAATTGCTGATGCAAAACAAAGACGATAAAGTGCTACTTACTGCTATATAAACGAGATGCACTGGGTGTTTCTGGGTTATTATTACATTATTATTACGTTGCTGCATCCTCCATTTATTACACAGTGTTTATTATTACTTATTACTGAGGGATTAATGGAAAAAAACAATCAACCAATTAGATTTTTATTTCAATAATTGCAAAAATAAATATGTGATGTGGTGAAAATGCTGTAGATAATGCTCTAAAATGTGATAGTCAGATAAAGACATTGTTTTGAGATTTTGGTGTACATATTGTTTATTCTTTATGTACATATGTACTTTTTTTTTTTAATATATTTTATCGCATTCAGGCTGATAAAGCACTTCACTGGAGGCGTAAAACCAGAAATTCAGGGGTAGAAATAAAGTGGAGGCACTTGGCAGTACATACTGTGCATAAAAACAGCATTTAAGAGATGATCAGACTAAAACCAAAAGCTTTTTCAGTAGCTGTGCACGGCTGTAAAGTGGATGCTAATGAATTGTGTTTTCCAACTTTCTTTTGCAAAGGCATGTGGCACCTTTTACGAGGCGAGCGCTCTCCTCCTCTCCTTCGTCTCGCAGATTAACTGGCCTGCATGTTTTAAAGATCTTGGCTCGATGTCAATGACTCTGTAAAATAAATGAAATCAAGTAAATTGAGTTGGATTTGGAACATCTGTCCTCTACAAAATGGACAAATAAAAAAAAATGCGTCGGAGTCTAATTTGCATTTCTGCAAATTGTCCCAAGCATTCGTTCAGATTAAAAGTGCGTATGCTGTGGATATACTCGATGCTCTCGACCAAATGCATTTACATTTTAAGCAGCTAACGCTCTTATTAAAACTGACCAAGAGTGAGTGCAACAGTAGAGCTGGATTTTCTAGTTTTCAGGAAGAAAAACTCCCACCACTTTAACGTCAAAGGTCCACAAAACCCTGTGCATCAACAGACCGACGAGCGAGCGAGTTCAGCACCGTGTTTTAGCTCGTGTTTGGCATTCCCCTTCGACCACCATGGCCTTCATACAGTTTTATTGTGAAGGATGGGCAGTGCGTGAAGCCCTGATGTTTCCTATGTGCCGCGCCTGGTTAAACAGACAGCTGCAGTAAATGAGGTGTTGAAAGAAGAAACCTTCATGTCCCTCTCTCCTCTACTTTCCACCACTGACACATTAGATGCTCCTTGATGATCTCGCTGTGGTTCGTAGTCAAAGTGTAGATAAAGCTTCAAAGAAATGAGAAGGAAGCAACTGGATCCACACAAGTTAAGTTTACAAGAATATGAACAATTCAACCAAACAGCTGTGGTATTCTGAGACAGAATTATCTTATAATCAGCTTATAGTTTACACGGCCATCTTTGCTACTTTTACTGGTGAGCATGCTCATTTCAGTCGATTATCTGCAACACAACACATTGATGTCTTTTTGACCTAACGTCAACGCTGTAACCACTTCACCTTCACTTCATAATTAGTTTGTTTTTTAAAAGCCTTAAACAATAATTCTGGCCAGATCTTAACTCGTTGAGTGCCAGCTGTTTTTGTTCCAGCATTTTTGCCCATTTTGAGTCATATTTCTAGACCCACAGAATATTTTATGACTCTGAAAATGCTGAATAGCTCAAATGAAAGAAGAGATTCTCTATTTCCATCCATCCATCCATCCATCCATTTTCTACCTCTTATCACCCTGGACAAGTCTCCAGTTCATCACAGACAACCACTCACACTCACATTCACACCTACACTGACGAAAAACCACTTTGACATATTATTACGTCCATGGCACTCAAAGAGTTAAGCGTCTGTATGGTCGAAACAACTGCGTTAATGTGTTTGTTGGTCTTCATATTTGTCTAGTACACTTAAAACTCTTTCAAAGTTGGTGTTATGTTATCACAAAAATTCAATAAACTAATAAAATCAGTGGTCTTTTATGTAAAATTTATGTAGAACAGTGGATGCTATAAATAGCTGGAAAAAAAAAAATCATTTTTCACTTGTTGCATGTAATATTTGAGAATGTTGTTTATTATAGATAAGCCTGCAGATAAAACATGTCGATGTGAACAGTTCTCTCTATTTATTCCTAATATGGAAGCTCTATAGTGTCTTTTCTTGGAGAAATGTGACAATATTTTTATTTTTTTCTTTTGTACTTCAGATATCCTTAAAACACTTTGACCTTCTCCTCACTGGTCATCAGTGTTATGAACACTTTCAGGCTTTCATATGTGGAGGATGAATGTTCCCAATGTTCTGGTGTGAGTGTGAATACTGTTTGATTGAAACAAGGTGGCATGCACTTGATTTAACCCCCAAAAGGTGTGTCGGTTCAAATTCTCCCCTAATTTGACTAATCAGAGTCTGGCCTGTCGCACCGGTCTCCAAAGCCAGAACAGCCTGAAAAATATGTGCCTTGACTAGCCTAATGACATTTTACACGTAATAAACTTACACTTGGACACCGTTTACCACTACAGGGAGCCGGTCTGAGAATTTGACCTGACTTTTACAAGGCCCAGGGCAGCTGCCTTTCTCTAAACTGCTTTGGACTGGAAATTACACTGAGGTTGATGATTAAACCTTTGTGTGCAAGCAGCGTGTGCGGCTGATGGGGTATTGATACTGGACTGTATGCTGTTTTATGGATTACCGATCCACTGTGAGCACTCTTAGCTCATTGTTCACTCTTTGAGTGCCATTAACGTATTCCAACATCATTTAAAATCCGACGCTTGAGTCCCATTGACGTAATAATATGTCAGTGTTTTTTCGGCTATGGGTTGCTGATCGTGGTCTCACATGGCCTGTGAGTAATTTTGGGGCTTCTGGGAGATGTAGTCAGAGCATAAAGAGACTGTATACAGCACAGAGATCAAAACAGGAAGTGGAGATGATCGAGATCAGAGAGCAAAATGGACAGATTCAGGACAAAAAGTGGTGATTTTTGTCCAGAATCTGTCCACTGTTATTTAAGGTATTTTAGGCTAATTTTATATTTTACGCATTGAGGGATTATAAATAAAGTAGCTTGCAAATATTATATGTCTCAGGCTTTTATTGTGAAAGGTGAAAACAGAGGGAATGGCCTATGGATCCTCTGTGTTATCTCTCACCACAGAAAGATCTACCTTGTACTGAAAAAAAATTAAATGCGCAGAAAAAAAAACCTCCCGTTGCCATTGATGTAAAGTCCTTAAGTGTGGTGTGTTTTTCTACAGAAATGTTGCAGCTTAAACTGCGATGATCGTAACAACAAAGAGCACGCAAACTGAGGAAAGTGATCGAGTGCACGGGAAAATTGACCCCCCGAAAAGCTGCCGTTGCCGATGATGGATTCCTCCCTAATCGAAACAGTTTGCCCAGTCGCCCAGCTGGGCTTCATGTGCTTTTGATTACTCTCCGCCATTTAGTTCCACAAAATTACATGCTGCCTAATGGCCTTTTAATGGTTATAGGTTTCTCTGCTCTTTAATGAGCCTGCACCAGTTGGTTGCTAATGCCCTATGGAAATTTGGCAAGCGTCCAGTGTGGTTAAGTATATTTCCCTCCTAGTTTACAACTTTGTTGTGTGAAATCACAAACAAGGAGGTTGGGTGTGAGATGTGGAAACGCTGCTGCTGCTTCTCCTGTTAGCTTGTTTTGTTTTAACCGCTGAGGCGATCTGTGCGGCTCCATAATGGTGCTATTAGGCATTTGATTGTTAGCACTCTTGTGCTCCCTGTGATTTTTCTGAGGTGATAATGTGGCAACTATTCCGTCTTTACGCGAACATGTGCGGCACACGTTCGCCGCCGTGGTAAACAACGTGCATCAAGACGCCGAACATCTCTTGTGTCTCAACTGGTTTACAGAGGGAGGATCTATGGCGTCTGTTGAGGTCAGGAGGTCAAGGTGAGAGAGTTCAACCCCCCCAAGCTGACCTTTATCATCACCGCAGCCATTACTGATGTGTTTGTTTGATTTTTATCTCTTCAGCACGGCTGTTTTTGTGTCCTGGTGTGTACACGTGTGTGTGTGTTTGTGCTTTAATGGGGACGTCAGCAGCTGCTTTTCGATGAGTGCCTGTTTACTGGACCTAATTAAGCAGAAAACGGCCACACATCTCCCCCGCTAAAGTAGGACCCCAAACAGATGGCCTGAGGACCCAAGAGGCTGTCTGACACCTTGCCTGCCCTGGATGGCCACTCAGCAGCCAGTCCAAAAAAAAAAAAAATTACGAAAATAAAACGGGCCACTTCCTGTCAACACCATCCCATTTGATACAAGGTCATTATCATAGTAAAAGTTCCCATCTGATAAAATAAAAGTGTAGAAATATCAACAGAAAGCTAGATGGATATGTTTTTAATACATCAGTCCAGCTCATTGCTGTATTTTATATGATTAGGAGCATATTTAGCATGTTTCCACTGAAAAGTTACAGCGCTTTTCTTTTTTTTTGTCTTGCCCTGTTCACTCACCTCTCGGGGTTATTCCCTATTTTTAAGCCTTTCCTCAGACTCTGACAGATCTTGTGTGGAAACAAACCGCCCGACTGCCTGCAGGAGGAACTCTGGGATATGTCGTCTGCTTTGTTGTGCTTCGTGTTGCTTTATCTGTCTGGAGCCTGACAGAGACTTACCTGAGGGGACGTGCAGGACGTCTGCCGACACTAAACGGATCACGGAAGCAGCTCGCTACACGCCTCACTGATGAATACATCACCACATAGCTATGCAAAGGGAGAAGAAATGAATCCCCGACCCGCAGGCCCCGTCATGTTTTAAATAGTGGTTTTAACTATTAGAACAGTGAAGAGAGGAGGCGCTCACTGACTGTAGGTAGCTCTTCTACCACCAGTGATTTTATTACACTTCTACACTTCCTCTAGTTTCACCTTTTGGAGGATGCATTTATACAACAATCGGTTAAATATGGTGTGAATTTGTATTTATTTTTGTGGTTCAGGTGAATCATCATCAAATGACAAAGTGCTGCAGGTCCTTCACGTTTCATGACTTACTTGGGTGTGTCATAATAATAATAATAATAATAATAATAATAATAATAATTATGATAGGGCAATAGGGAGGTGTAATAGTACTCTAGAGGGCAGCAAGAGACCATGTAGGATGAGTGGCAGCTCCAGGACTTCTGCACTGTGGCACTAAAACTAATTTCAATGCATCTTTACTTTTTCCACCATCTTTGATATACTCGTACAGAGTCAAAGGCCAAGCACCCACCAAAATTCTCATAAATTCACTATTCATATAGCCTAAGACAGTCCAAACATATTAGTAAGCATGGACAACTCTATTCCAAATATAAAAATCTACTAAGTGGACACAAGAAGTGTCATTTTCTGTTTTTTTTCCTGTGGACATTACAATAGAAGAAAAATGAGAACATGCATTCATATTTATAAACCTATATACATTTATATGTATATAAGTTTATGTTTATATGTCTATACTGTATGTCATGCACCAAGTTAAGTTCTTTGTGCAAACTTACTTGGCAATAAACTTGTTTCTGATTCTGATAAGATTCATCCTTTATTCATCCAGTAAATGGGGAAGTGGACAGAGCAACATTGTGGTTTATGTTAAAAAATAAGTAGATAACAAATATCAGTCAGTAAAAAAAAAGTGAGTCTTGGAAAAATATGTGCATGAAACAAATTTGCTGTCAGCAAAGCATGTACCATAAGAGCAGTTTATATAGCGTGCGTCAGATCAATCCATAGATCAGAAGTGATAAACAAGCTGACATTCCCTGTTAGTCCATGAAAATCACCTTCAAACAGTTTTACAGCATGTTGATAATAAGAGCTGAACTCTATTACAGGATTGTCCGCTGTCATCACAGTCCCAGAGTAGACTCAGGAGGTCTGGAAACCCGACTCTGCTGTTTGTGAGTCCAGGGACGAACAAGCAGGATTAGTCCTGGAATGAAAAGACCGCCGAACACTGTGAACCCGCACAAACACTCTTTGAGTCTGTATCCCCTGCCGACAACACGCTAGGTTTAACGTTATGTTCCTGTGCTGTGCTATATATCACTGCATCAAAGAGGGACTCAGGGTCAGTTAGAGGGGCGCATGAGGCTAATGGTACACAACCATATGCCTGCTTTAATGGACAATGGGCTGCTGGAAGCTCGCGCCGCCACTGGACGCCTATTGTTTTGAATCTTTAAAAGAAATCATATTTTTAACACCCACAACATCTGTTTAATTAGTTTTCATAGTCCGTAAAGTGACATTTCTGATTGCAAATATAAAGTCACAGACGGCGCGCCATAAACCGATGCTGGATGTGAGCGATTAAACGAAACAGTCGCTGCCCTCTTCGTTACCCTTCAGAACAGAGATCCATATATTTCAGCGAACATCCGACCTTTCTTGATGCTTTACGCTGTTGCAACATGCAAACACGTCAACATGACTGACTGTTTTTGGGGGGAATATAGGTCAATGTCCAGACAACAGTTTGGCAAACGTCGTCGCCATAAACAGAGTGATCAGCATGCAAATGTCAGCAGTCTTGGGAGCTGCACGGGGCTTTTAATTTGTTAGTTTTTATCACCTATCAGAGAGACAAGATGCCTGTTATGTGCTGCCAAATCCACTCGACATGCCCAAATGGCCCTTGACCTTTTTTACAGCATGGAAAACTGATCCATACAGCCTATACACAGGCAGTATACAGTGTCCCATAACTTAGCATATAATAAATGTATTCTCTGTCGAAGGCCAATCTAAGGACGTGTTTTGGCATTTAGGAGGGTCTATTGGCAGGGATGGAATATAATATGAACAAGTACATATTGTTTAGTGTATAATGCACTGAAAATATGAATTATTGTGTTTTCGTTAGCTTCTACTGAGCTGTTTATATATACTTATGACACATGGACATGGATGCAGTTCTGATCTTGGCCTCAGGGGCACTATTTTTGCGTAAAATGATTGGTTTCTTAAGGAAATATCTGTGTAATAAGTAAAAATGTACAAATTTAATCAAAATAAAAAGCCCTTATTGTCATTACATGACAGTGCATAAAAATAGAGTAAAAAAGAAGTGCAAAATTTTTTGTGATAAAAATAGTGCTTGGTGCTTAGTCAGGTATAAAAAATGTGAGAAACAGTCAAGCTTAAAATAAAATAGAAAAGACATAAATAAAGTTTTGTGAGATATGTGAAATATGATGCTATTTTCAAGTGGGTCAATGTTATGAAATAAACCCTGACAAACCAAACTCGGGATAGATAGTTTAGTTGTACTTTCATGTTGCAGTCTCTATCTTTACCTCTTTAAGATTAACATATTTCATGTACTGTCTGAATATTCAACAAAAGTACAAAGGAAATTTAAAAATACAGCATAATGTTCACAATCCAGCCCTAACAGTGTGAGATACTGGTACAATGAGGGTATTAAACATCCTCTCTCCTTCTCTCTGTAAACACAGCCACATATTTATACAATGACATCTTGTATGTGGTTAAAATAGATAGAAAATAGGAGCATTAGTGCTCGAGCTGGACATATACCCCGCTGAGAATCTATTATAGTCAAACACACAGGCAATCTTCATTTCATTTTACAGGCACAGATTGAGCAGAGTCAAGCAGAACAATGAAATTAAGTCGTATATTTATTCACACACATGCAAGTTAGGCATATGAATAAAAAGCAAATAAGACTGATCTAATTTCCAGAACATCACTGCACCGCAGCAAATTTCTTGGATACACTTAAGATTACGTCGGGATGCTTCTTTTAAATAATAGATCTGAGGAACCCCAAACTCTGACTGTACATCTTTTATTTTATATTAGATAAGTTTCCTGCTAAATTTAGACTCCTTGTAATCAAATCTTGTTACATACTTGAGCCGTGGTATTGCTTTCATATGACCATCAAGGCAACTCTTAAAGCTAATATTAGTTTAAGTGTGTTGATGTCTTCCTTTCACCCAGTGGTGTAGTCTACGTACACGCAGGTATACACCGTATAGTTCCCAAATTACCGTATAACTACTACAAATACGCAAATACGTATTAGCATGGATTCCAGGGGTCCATGATTGACAGAAGCCCAGAGAGGCCCCGAATACAATTATAATACTGACAAAACAATATGACACTATCAGTAATAAACTTACAATAACACACATATTTTATTTATAATGTATTGGTAACACTGAGTTTATCTGTTGTGGAAACATTTCTCAACGCCCTCCTCCCTCTATTTACGTAAAATGGTTCAGTCCAGCTGCTCCATCAGACAGCCTGCAGAGCGCTAACAGACTGCGCTACTTAGCTAGTGGAAGAGGAGACGGCAGGATGTCTCAAAAGTCAGGGAGTAAAAAAAAGAAAAGTAAAAAAACTGAGACAGGAGAAAGAAGTGAAGGGTCGATAGTCTGTCACCAGTTCTTTCGTAGGTAAGGTGGGTCTGTTAGTGGTTCATGTGATGGAAAGTTCTGGAACGTTAGCCTGTTAGCTATTCCTAGCTTTGTCCATAGTTTATAAGCTAGCTCACTTTTCTCCACGTTAGCTCATATTTCTGAAGAAAAGTCTGGATTTAGTCATTCAGTGCTTCCTCTACCAAGTAACTGTCATGTTATTCTTTTCACAAATATGGGAATTATAGTCAAAATATCACTCAAATACATAGTTTTATGTAAAACTGTCAACATTTTCCACCAAGGGGGGACCAGTAACATTTCTTTTCATGGAACTAAAATCCCTGCAGACTTCATGCAGCCACACATGGGGTCGGAGTAAACTCGATACATCATTTAACTCTTGAAATATGCTTAGAACTACATCAGTGTTTACTCAACATAAAAATGCTTTAACAAATCCCTTAATTATCCTCAAGTCATCATGTATTGTTAGCATTACTCATTTAGGATCTCTGTCATGATTTAATGGGTATTTCAACATAATCCGCCTCTGTGTCTTTACTTGCATGTGCGACTTTTCAACAAAACATTAATAACTCGTATCAGTATGTCTTATTTAACACATAGTACCCTTGAAAAGTGACACAAATGCGTGCCGTCTGAAAGCAGACACGGGGAGTGTTGAAAACGACACCTTGTGCTTTAAGAGCGCTTCCTTATTTAGCGGGATGCTTTCCGTGGTGGCTTTATGGTCTGAATGCTGTGTGTCTGAATCAACCCTTTTAGTTAGAAGGGCCATTAACAGCTAATGCTATCCACCACTAAACTGCGCGGGGGTAATGAAACCTCGGAGTCACGACACTTATCTCCCTCTGCAGTTACAGCTCCAACATGGCTGCCAGCCCGGCGTCGTATAACCGCAGAGAAATCAAGACGGTGTGTAATATCTGCATCTCTGCTCAGAGATAGCAGCAGGTTTAAACACCTCCATCTTGTACTTTTAGTGGTGGTCTGGGCAGGTATGCCTGGCACCGCATCCCATCGCGTCAGGGAGTGTAGCGGGTATACTTACAGCCATTTGTCTTCCAGCAAATAGAGCTGTGAAGGCGACATAGTGACAGACGTCACAGAGGACAGCAGGTTCAGTGTCGTGGCTATAAAAGAGGATGGAAGAAGTGATGAGTAATGGCGTGACAATATTAATAAAACTTTATATAGCACGCATCTAAAACGGGAAAGGAGAACAACGAGAATAGTAATCATGTGAGAGACGTATCTGTGTCCAACCTGATCGCATGAAAAGGTGTAAAATGGCACAGCGTTACAGGGACCCTCGGAGTGTCACGAGAACACATTTTAGCCCTTTCACCTGTTCTTTTTACGCCATGTAAAAAAAAAAAAAAAAACTATGGTCACAGGTGAGGCAGCCAAGGGCGTGTCTAGGGGGTGGCATGTCATGCCAACCCTGAAGTCTGATTGGTCACCCTGCATGATGGACAATCTGATTGTCAGACATGATCTGGTTTGCAATTCAACTTGCGACCTGAGGGGCAGTATTGTCCAGTTGCACTGGATTTGCCATGACAGTTGTTACAGGGAATGTGAAAAATATATATACTTGTTCAGGTAATCACATTTCAGGATTTCTAAAGTTAACCTTTTGAAGTTTTTTATTTAGTTTAGTTTGATTTGGTCGGCACTTTATATTATGATTTATATTTTTGCTATGTCTTTACTTTTGCGTCTTTCATTAAAAAATATATGATTATGGCTTTGTATCACGTGTGTTGTCCCATTTTGTTATATCGTGATTACAAGTTCTACTTGTATTTCAAAATATACTAACACTTAAGATTGTAATTTTAATAGTCAAATTAATCATGCTATAATGGAGGCGGATGTGCACCCATGTCCAGTGACTGACATTTAATCCTGCTGGCCAACTCTGCATGACGTAGTGCCCCACTTAGGACACCACTGCGAAAAAATGTCTGGACACCCCACTGGAAGCAACGCTAACGTGGATGGAGATGGGCAAAAACCAAAATGGCAACGTCCAAGATATGAAAGTTGAGGCTTCAGAACCGTTGTCCAGAGAAAGTAGTTAGTAGTAGTTAGTAGTTACCATTACAAACTGATTCATGACAATTTGACGGGGACACACATGTAATTTAAACAAAGTCTCCATGTATGTTTTAAAGTCCTCACTGCATGTCTGCAAGGAATATAAAAATACAAGACGGATTACCATATCAGACACAAAAAGGGAATAATAGTTGCTGCCATGTTTTTCTGTCACCCGGTTTTATTCTTTGTTTTTGAAACAAGATTTACAGTATATTAGACTAGAATAGATTTCGAGACAATAAACTTTCATCTGAAACTCAAAAATTTTAATTTCTTGGAGGATACAGTTGTGGAGTAAACAGCATAAATGAGAAGTAGCTGTGAAGACTATGGCTTATATATCATATTTAATTAAAGCCCATGTCGGCATGATTCATCGACCCGCCCACACAATTTGACAGATTAAAACTCTGCAACATTAAAAGTGGTTTCATTTCAGAGCAGCGCTGCTGGCTCGGCACTTTGACTGGTCAGAGGAGGTGTTAAAGAGGCAAGGCAGATCTGTGCCGGCGTGAGTTACATGAGCTCTGGTACTTAGTGTGGCTGAGGATTTGGATGTAAGTAGGAGCAGAGTGATCCAGGGCATGGGTGATGACTCAAGGCGGATTTGTGACACAGAAAATAGTTTATGCACATCCTGCTGGTGTTGGTTCATGATTTTGGCCACTTCCATGAACTGGGATTAAATGCTAGCAACACTTTCCTTTCATAAAGGTTTCTTAAACACAACATTTTAAATCATTTGTGTGTTTTATCATAATTTAAAGGTGCAGTAATGTGGACCTTAGTGGAGAAGGATGTTGCTCTCCTTTTGTGTGTGTTGTGAGTGAGCTTCTCACTGCTTTTGTTCGTATCACTGGGCGTTGCCGTAAATACTTTTAGTGCATGTTCATGCATGTGCGTGCGCTCCACTGGCTAGCTTACGCCGCTCCGCTCTATCTATACAGTTGTTACAGTGGTGTCTGGACATCTTCAGTTTAACGCTGTTAGCTTTGTGAACACTGTTTTCACTGATAACATTGTTGGTGCTGTTAGCACCGTTAGCTGTCACCATGCTGAGGCTATAGGATTTTTTGTGTGAAAGAACATCCCAGAGATGAGTTAAAATTTCAGGAGGTAAAGCCTATTGCATTCATGTTTCATCTAGATGTTTCTGAAAAATAGTATGATCTTTGCAGGTCTAGGATGAAAAGAAAAGCTTTTCAGCATTCAATAACTTAGAAGAAGAAGAACTTAGTGTTTGATTTTCGAAAATTTAAAGTAATGCATTATTCCTTCATTTGGAAATATGCAGTAGATGATCATATCCTATCGTGTGACTTTTAACTCTTTGAGTGCCAAGGAGGTTTATTTACGTCCTTCAAAATACTGTAGAACGCTTGAGTGCCATACAGTAAATGTATTACATCAAAGTGTTTTTTCGGCAGCAGGTCGCCGATCGCGGTCTCACACAGCCTGTGCGTAATTTGGGGGCTTCTGGGAAATGTAGTCATAAAGAGCATAAAGAGACAGTATACACCACAGAGATCAAAGCAGGAAGTGGAGACGATCGAGATTAGACAGCAAAACAAACAGAATCTGGACAAAAAGTGGTGATTTTGGTGAAAGTGTCCTCTACTCTACCTCTGATAAAACAAGAATGGAACAAGGTAAAAAAAAACAACAATTTTTTCGTGATGAAATAGAGAGTCTCTTCTTTCATTTGAACTATTCAGTGTTTTCAGAGTCATAGTACAAAATATTCTGTGGGTCTAGAAATATGACTCAAAATGGCCAAAACACTGCCACAAGGCACTTTCATTTTTAAAAAAGGGCTGGCACTCAATGAGTTAAAGATTTGCTGGCAACCAACAGTAATAACTAAAGTAAAGCAGATTTTTCTATAATTCTGTTGGAGGTTTAAATTTCATGCAAGCCACCTTCCCAAGTTTGCCTTCGTCTTCTGTTTATTTACTGGCAGCGCTGCAGGGCATAATTTCATTAAAACTCACTAGATACAAGTGTAAAAACTCTCCCGACCTGAAATGAATATGCATAAAAATGTTGCAATATCATTTTAACTATCTAAATATTAGATGAGGTAGAGCTTATCGCAGTTTGCAACGTGAGCTGTTGGTTTTTTAGGAGCCCCTTTAACGGTTTCATCACTATGTTGTACTTTGGCACGAGGCAGCAGCAGGACAGGTGGCAGGAAGTTATTTCAATAATAAGTAATAATATCATCAGCTACCAGCCTTTCCACACACACACACACACACACACACACACACACACACACACACACACACACTTCTTCCATGGCAACACATGCTGATCACTGCTCACAGGGTGTCAGCGTAACCCAGCATGCAGTGTGGATGCCCAAAATAGGCCTCTGCACAGCTGGGGCTGCAGGAATGGAGGGAGAGGCATAGTACCAGCTAGTTCCTGCTTGCAGACACTCCCACCAGCGCTGCCTTGTGTGGTCGTCATGCTTCATGTGGCATCTTCCTGCACCGACTCCTGCAGCGCCGTGCTTCAAGTTCCCTGGCAGCCATCAAGGACAGACATCGGCTCACTGATCAAGGGCAGGAGTCGGCCTTCATTGCGGTGCTTCACGATGTTGCACCTGTCTGGCGGTTACAGACGATCCATTTGATCTGTAGGTGCTATTGTTGTAAGTGACTGAAACTCAGAGTAACTCCAGTTGAGTAATTATTTTGCTTGTCATCGAATGAAAGATGTGAGACTTCCCGTCATACAAGTGTCCCGCTGGGAGGCGTGGGTGCACCCTGCAGTTTAACTCAGTAGATATGATAATATATGGACACTCACCTGTATTTTCAACATTTGAAAGATATTAGCAGGCTTTGCTTTGAAAATACATCAATGATTTATTCAAAGAAGGAACAAATAATTGGGAAAATGTGTTGCTTAAAGTTTCAGCCTCATTTTCTTCATGCTAAAAGTAAAAGTCGTCACATTTTCTCATGTCCAGTGTTTCCCCTCTGCTTCCTGAACGAACTGCATCACTCTATTGATTTAACCCAGAGAGTTGAAGGGAAAAAAAGTTCCTTTTGACACTTTACATTTTCCACTTCAGATGTGATATAATTTAGCGAGTGACTTCAACAAAAGGAGACATTTTGTTTGAGTTAAAGAAATTACAATGGAACAATTAAAATAAATCTTGCGCTGAACTTCCATTAACCTCGGCATGGTTTGGGTTTCAGCTCTCCAGGCCCTGAGGACGGAGGCCCTTCATTTGATTTATAGCATCCTCCTCTTTGACTGAACTAGAAGTAGGGGGAAAATTGCATAGTTTCACTAAAAAATATGGCAGATTAAACCCCCCTCCCTTTTCTCTGATGGAGGGAAATCTTTCCTCCCTGCTTCAAAACTTCCATTAGTTTGTGCTGTAAATCTCCCAACAACAGATTAGATCAGCAGCGACTGGAGGGATACTTGTTTTGGTCGCTTTTTCTCTTTCAATTGACAAGAAATAAAGCAGTCCAAAATCTACAGCTCTGCTCTGCAAGATGCTGAATTCCCCTTCAATCACAGTGAAAAGATCCTGCAACACTTTTTCTACATCATTTTCAAGTTATTTAGCACTGAAGGTTAACACAGGACACAACGGGGTTGCTTCACACGGGCAACATAGTCTCATGAAACGGTTCATATGATATCATACAAAAAGTTAGGCACAGATTTTCCTGTATATTTCTACAAATGACCGGCAACATGAGCGATCAACACGCATGCTCGAGCCCCGAAGCTCGAGCCTTAACAATGGAGGCTATTCCTTTCATTCTCAGTGGAAACTACAATATTTTGATAAAGTTTATGCATTGAAATACGCTTTGAAAACTTTTCTAGCAATGGTTAGGGATAGGGATAGGGTTATAGCATTAGGGTTATGGAAATAAAATGCATATTTCCTGCTAGAAATGTTATCAAATTGCATTTTTACTCATAAGCTATCTTAAAATATTGCATTTTCCACTGAGAATGTAAAGAATATCCACCATGTTTTTACAGAAAGAGCAGTCTGCATCGAACGTCACGTGATCACAACTCTGGCGCCCAATTACTTTTCAGAGTAATTTGTACGAATATTGGATGAGAACAGCCTGACATGTGAGTAAGAGATTTGATTTTACATGTGAAATGCACGATCCTGCAGTGTAATAATACATGTTGTAAAAAAGTTTTCATGCAAAAATACACCCAAATTCAGTTTGCATAGAGAAAACTGACCTTAAGCTGTCATGCTGATGATGAAGATCCAGTATTTTGGGGATCCTGATGTAGCTAATTAAAATCGTGGTCTACCTACATGTTTTGCCTCTTTTGCATGGAACCAAACCTGCTCAAACATGGTTGGTTGATATGACTACATACAAACATGACTACAAAAATCTGATACCAAATTATTGTCCCGTTTCCTACAGATTCACAGATGTGAATGTTTATAGAGATCATAAAACTGATAAAACTAAACTCAAACCTGTTCTCAGAGAGGAGAAACCAATAATTCACTGCATGGATCACATGGCAGAATTCAGAAGTAATACATTACTTTAAAGACGCACACAGTTCAAACAGTTACTTCCTGTTTCCATTTAGAGCCATCAAAGAATGAAGTTGCTTATAGTTATAATTAAAGCAAAAAGTTTAAAAAAAATGGCTTTCCACCTCTCGGTGATCACTAAGAGAAACTCAAAACAAATGTCAGTCTGGATGAGACCAGCCAGCTCCATGTCTAAAGGGCAAATGTAAAATGTAGTTCATCCACTTTTCTTTTTTTTTATATGTCTATATCAGTTCTTAAATCAACAGTGTTTATGTTTCCAAGGCTACGCTGATGTGGTCAGAGGCGAAGCTGGCTCCTGTGATTGCTGTGTACTGATGTAAACTCTGCTCTGTTGGTTCATGTTTCAGCCCCGAAGGCCAAAGTGGCAGGTCTGCGTCGAAACACATAAACAGTCACATGCCGACACACAACATCTTCAAACGCGGAGGGAAGAATCTCCTATGCATGCGTCCATGTTGACCTAAAAAGACACAAACTGACCACGAGGTAAGAAAGGAGGCGAAGGTCGTGTCATCAGAGTTGGTGTCTAAATGAGGAAAGCTGAGAAATTCATAAATGAGTGTGTTTACGACGGCTTTGACTCTATTGAATTTGTGCACTGTGTGTCTTTATTTGCTCTTTCTGCATGTTGTAACTGACACTCATAAAATCATGTTCAACCCCAACACGGTCTCTCAGCAGGGCTGCCCCTGACCGAAATGGGGCCCTGAGTGAAATTTTATTTGGAGGCCCCCCACCTCTCCCCATCCCAAATTTATGTAAGTAACAACATGCCATTTCACCGGATAACCTTTATTAGCATATAATAGTAATGATAAAATCGATGAAGAATTGCCACTCGTAGTATTTTATATTATACACTAGAATGCAAATACTACTACTACTACTACCACCACTATTACTACTGTTCACCACAAGTCATTTATCTGTATATACATTTTTTTTTAAACTATTTATACTGCTCTTCTTTCTCATTCTTGATATTGTAAATACTAATACTTTTTCTATTTTGATATTGCTTTTTAATATTGAGATTACACTTCTTGCTGTTGCTGCAACCTGATTTTCCAGGTTGGGATCAATACAGATTTTCTATCCTATTCTCCTACTAACGCAAAAGTAACAGCATAAATTCATGAGCTATAAGGTAATTATATATTGGCTAAAGTTTATCGACTATTAATATATAAATAAATGTTAATCTCAGAGACAGAGATTTCTGTCAGTTTAGGTAAAAAAGAGTTTTATTTCAACTACATATCCACCTTCAATACCTTGTGTATCAGAAGCAAATGTTTATATATTAATTCAACAGCTCTTTTCACGTTTCATATGAGCATTCACTCAGAAACACTTTATTATATTTGTCTGTATTCTCAGCTTTAACATTTCAGTGTTAATTTCTGCAGCTCGTTTGTCTTTTGTTCAACTGTTTTGCATGAATTCCTCACATTAATCTCCTCCATGTGCTGATGGTGCCGATCCAGTTCCTTTGTTGCCTTAAACCAAAACCTTTAGACAATTCATCATGAATAATTCCTTACCTCCTGTCGTCCTGTTAAGCTGTGTGTATACATGTTTCTTGGCAAAACAGCGTTTCACTGTCTCTGTGTGTGATTTGTTGAGGCACAGGTGCTGCTGATGAGTAGAGTTTCACACTTTGTCAAAGATGCAAATGAAGCAATAAATCAACATTTCCTGCGGTGCGCTGATCTGCGATCAGCCAAATGTCTTTGTGTCACTGACAGACACAAATCCACTCACACCTTTGCACCACCGTTACAGCCAATAATAACACCTGTAGCTGTGCTGATGCTACTGTTACACACAGCTGTTGCTTTTCCTACCAAGACAATCTTCATAGAAATTAGATTCATATGCAGATAATAATATCATTCAGTTTCAGAGAAGTAGTGTGACTTTTATATAGTACAATGAAAGGTCAGGGTACATACAGTAGATCAGGCTGGTGAAACATTAGCATGTTAGCTTGGCCTCATGCTAGTAGCCTATGGAAACCAGAGTGGGTATTTAATCAATATCCTTGATATCAAACAAGTTAATCATGAATTACACTCAAAATAATCATTTGTTGGGTGTATTTCCATCCAATTATAATACGCTCATTTAGCAAGTGATGCAAATGCTAAGTAGCTAACCATAACAACTAATGCTGCTTTGATTAGTGAGCACACAACGAAAAACAATTCTGGATTTTGTTCTTATCCTGCCTGCTTCGTTTGCACTAGTTCACTAATGAACATGTTTCTTCAGGAAATGCAGCATCTTTTCCAAAAATTAACCAAGTTAGAGTTGAATAACATTAAAGACGACCTCAAAATCATTGAGCACTAATGTAATGTAACAGAAAGCTTTAGTTGTTTTAGAAATATGTGGAGAAAAGATGTGGGTTTTGACCAGACAGGGAAAATGTGATGTGAGGATGTGAAGTTGAATTAAACGTCTCACACTCTGCATCAATTTTAAACATTGATTTCTGTTTGTAGGATACAGTGGAAGTAAATTCTTTTGTTCATAATTTTGTCCAATGGACAGAAATAAAATCAAATAAAAACCTTTATTTTCATGATATAACAGCGCATGTGACGAAATAAGTAAATTAGAAATGTTACGAACTAAACATAACTGTTACAGCAAAATTATTGCATATGCACAAGAGTGACTGATTTTACTGTTGTAACCACTACTCCAGCTCTTAACTGCCAAAACTCCCTGACAAACCCATGTTTTTGCTGAGCGCTGACTGATATCTAAACTACTATTATTGCTGCTCTTCTGTAACCATGCCTGCTGCTGCTGCTGCTACGTCTTGGATGTGAAATGTGTTTCGCTGCTTGTCATGTGAGAAGGAAAACATGCAGACATGATTTGGGTGCACAGTCTGCACTCAGTATCATGTACGCTACAACATACCCGTCATACACAAATGTGTGGGTATGAAGGCAACTGTTGGGGAAGCATGATCGGTATATTTTACTTCCGAGGCATAACGTGTCATTCAAGTCATCTAATACAGTGACATTAATAATTCAACATGACCCCCTGTTGAGGTCAGTAATGTGACATCAGTGTCTGTAAATAGCATAAAACTTGGGGTGGGGAAAATATTGATATGGCAGTATATTGCAATACTTTTTATAACTTTTTAATAATAGTAATAGTAGAATAAATATTTACAATATGTACTAAATAATAAGGAGGAAAAACTATGTATTTTTAATTTCAAATGAGATGTTAAACACAATTATTAGATGAATAAAATGTATTTATCACTTTTTGTTGTGTAGATGTGACCTGTAGAAATGAAAAAATGAAATATATTTGTTTATATATGTACACATAAGCTGCATTTTAAATTTCTCAGTGATCTATGTAGAATATCACAATATATTGCAATCAAAATATGGCAATAATGTATTGTGTCATTGCTCATGTATCGCGATATCGTATCGTGAAGTCCTTGCAAATCCCCACCCCTACATAAAACGTGCTCATGATCTCGTAAAGGTGGAAGCTTTAAGGTAGTTTAGTGTTTAATATTCCCAGAGACCTGAAGCCGTCCCGTCGTTTCACTGTTCCTCTCTAAAATAGTCCAAACAACAGATGTGTTCTCGCTCAGCTAAGAAAAAATAGAACAATGCATTTTTGCATATTTACTTGATTTACAACCGATGCTTTGCTTCGCCTCTGATGTTTTCAGAGGGAAATAAGTGGTCAGAGGGCAATGTGAGATTTAGTGGCTTCGACTCGGGTGCTTTAGCACTTATCCCTCGTCCATCACACACAGTCTGGGAGCTGCAGCCACAGAAACTGTCTCCACTCGCATTTAGCAACACAATTTACCTTTTTGCCACTTTGCATGCAGAGTCTATTTGTCACTGTAATCTAGGTAGTGTGCGTTTATCTTCCCTCAGTCAGTTTTAATGCACACGACGGTCGGCTGAGGCAGTCTGTCAGCTCACGGTTGCATTAAGCCTCTAACGAGAATTAGAGGCTCATTCTTCAGCGAGATGCATGAGCTCACGTGAACATTTGCATGCACAGACACACACATTGACCATTTCACACGTTACTTTTCGTGCACTCACAGACATACAAACACATCCATAAACATTGACGCGCTCATGAGACAAACAGCAATAACTCTCATCTAATGCAGGAGACACTCTCCATTTCCTTCATCTTTTAGCAAAATACCCTCATATACATAATTATTAGTGTCTTTCCCTGCATTAATAACTGTGATGAGTTTATGTTTATCCATTACAGGGACGTCCGATAGTAATTTTCTGAGTACTTCATTAAAACCTTTGCATACACAGCAGCATCTGGCAAAGTGAACAATGGATGCCCACTTTAAAAATAAGAGGAAACACTAATTTTCATTTTAAAGTTCTGGCTATAAACTACAATCAGTGTGTACTTTTGTGCAGTTTCAAATCCATCCATCCATTATCTACCGCTTATCCTCTCATAGGGTCGCTGGCGGGCTGGAGCCTATACCAGCTTAGGGCGGAAGGCAGGTTACACCATGGACAAGTCTCCAGTTCATCACAGGACACAATAGAGACAGACAACCACTCACACCACATTCACACCTACGGTCAATTTAAATTAACCTAATCCCCATGTATGTTTTTGGATGGTGGGAGGAAGCCGGAGTACCAGAGAGAACCAACACAGACAACATGCAAACTCCACACAGAAAGGCCCCGGGCCGGGAATTGAACCCGGTACCTTCTTGCTGTGAGGCGACAGTGCTAACTGCTACACCACCGTGCCGCCCCAGTTTCAAATATGTAAAAGTTTCTTTCCCCCCGTTTCAGACAGCCATTCATTCAAATCATTTCTGTCTGAAAATCAATTAGAAGAAACCTGCTCGATGCATCAGAGTTAACATCAAGTTGTATCTTTGACGTGAAATTTTAAAAAGTGTTGATTTGTGCCTTTTTAAAAGCTGCATTTAGACTATAGGAAAATATATTTTACAGTCTAAAAGTTTGCAAAGCGGTGGTGATTATTGACAGTCTGCAGTAAAAACACATGGAGCAGCCTCTTCTGTACTATCTGTATGCTGACTTTGTCAACTATAGCCCTTTGAAACAGGCTCACAAACATGTTCTTGCATTTCACATCTGTAAATTTTGATCTCAAAAATCCTGCCAAGTCTGTGCTGATAGCAGCTGTCTGCCGTGAAGGTTGAGAGCGCTCTGAATCCAGGTCAGGACGCTCCGCTGATTATGCTGTCTCCCTCTCTTTGATTTCCTGTCTGGGACGAGGAGTCGGTGATGATTTCCACTGGCCTCTCGGTCATATAAATCAACCAGGAAGCCCAGAGCGCTCTGTCCATACAGCGCCAGGAGTGGTTGCAACGCTGGAAAAATCATGTGACTCAGGGTTAAAGGCTGATGCTGTAAATTTGGGAATCTCCCCTGCGTGTTTGGTGAAAGTCAGAATGGATTTAATGGCAAGGAAGAGACTTTACAGGTAGTTTTAATCATGCACAAGAATGCATACATAATAGTTTAGGCTCAAATGCAAAATCCAATATCTAAGCCTGAGTTTTACAGTAAAATAGAGCAGAAAAAAAGTGTTGCTCCAGCTAGCCTTGATCGAGGGCCTTTTTGGGCAGGTGCAGCAAGTGGGCCAGGGCTGGAACAGCTGCGATGGGATCAAGGGAGGAGGGGGAGATAAAGAGAGATAGATGAGAGAAGACGAGAGAGAGAGAGAGATTTCTTCTGAGCTGCTGCCATGTCATGTACATCTCCCATAAATCTCTGTCCCGCAGAGAGAGCAGCTAGCGTTTGCATTTCATTCGCTGGCCCTCTCCCCGCTCTGCCTTTCCTCCCCCAGCACTGTTTATTTTCAGCCCTCGACATACTCCGAAGGCTTGTGAAGTAATTATTTCATAAAGTTACACCTCTGCTGTCACACATGACCACAGTTGGCCCACACTTGAAAGCTTGAGCCGGTGATTAACGTTTGAAGGCAGGCGGCCAGAGAGAAAAGGACGGCTACGTCAATTTGTAGAAGTTCCTTCAGTGTGAGACGCAGGAACATTTCACCCTCCGCTACCAATGCCACTCAATTAATTAGCATTAGGGAAAGTGTTTCAGGAGTCCAGAAGTGCTCCCAACATTACAAACTTCACCCTGCTCAGCCTGAAATGACAGCAACAATAATCTGATATTCTCTGTACCAATTTAATTGATTTTCTACTCTTGTCAGCTTAACAACTATCACACCATAATGATTCAAACACTGTGTTTTCACTCATGTTTTGTCTAAATGGCTGAATGCAAATATAAAGTCATAAAGTGCTTTTTGTAGTTTTACTGGATTTCAGAAAAGACATTTGTTGAAACCAGAAGAACAGAATGATCTTTACTGTTATTATACCATGTAGAACAAAATCTCCCTTTTCAGTGTACAAGAATAAAATAAGCTTAAAAATAAGAAATGAGTATGAAAAATAGAATAAATCTCAGAAAAATTAGTATAAAAATTGCCTTATATTCAAATATGAATATGAATTGATAGCACTGGATGTTAGATTATGTACAGAATAAATAAATTATATTGAACAGGGTGTTTAATATATTCAGATATATTCCCATATTTCTTCAGTCTGTTTGCTCATGCAAAATGAAACATGATTTACAGAGATTAAAAATGATTGATATTTAATCATGATTAATCGAAATTAATCCACAATAACCTGTGATTAATCTGATTAACTGATTTTTTTAACACTATCTGTACTTATTTTCAACATATTGCAACATTGATAAGATAAATAATTGAACACAATAAAACATAGTATAATAAAATATATGTAAATATATTAAAGAACATAAAATGACGCTAATTATTATTTTATGGTATGTGCCATACTGTCACTAGTTGATATGTTGTATGGCAAAATATTCTAAAACACCTTATACTGTGTAATAAAACAAACCATCTCAGCAGAATAAAATAATGTATTTTATATTCAGGAACACTGAATGGAAATTGTATTTCCTTTTCCTTCTTTCAGGCCTCACGGTGAATTTCAGGTTGTTTTAGAGTTATGTAAAGTTGTGCTGCTGATTTACACAGTGGCAGATAAAAGCCTGTCGTAGTCATCCATCTTAAATCACATGCCTGTGCAGAACAGCTGAGGATATGGGTGTGTTTCAAAGTATATACATAGGAGTCCTTTGAAAATGCATGCATGCACACAGATATACTGTTGGTGCTATGAGCTGTAAAGCATACATTTACCCAGACAGCCGCACATACAGTGTGAAGACAAAGATCCCTCAGTCGGGCTATGTTCACCCAGATCATAAAAGTGCAGAGACACAAGGGCATAGTCAGGCCCATCATGATTTTCAGAAGTTATAAATAGAGGAAAAGCTAATAAACATTTATGGAGCGGCTGTAAATCGCCTGCAGTGTAAGCGCTTGACAATAAGTTCTGTTATCCCCACAATGTCATCTGAGTGCCCTTTACTGGCAAGGCCATTACTCATCCGGCCCCTTCTGTGATTTCAACCAGTGCTCCCATTGGCCGAGGCTCCAGGCTCCACCAATCAGGTGACCCTATGGGGCCCGGTGTAACATCCACCAGACCCCAGCGGTCTCCATGACATCATGACGCCTGGCCTTTAATTCAGCTCTGAGAACTGCGGGACATGTTATTGTGTTGAATATGTCAGTTGGGAGGGATGTTTTGTGTTTGTAGAATGGGGCTTATTGTTGCAGAGAGATAAAAAAAAAAAATACACGCTTGTCTTTTATTTTGAAAAGAACGTAGGGTATGACACAAACACTCAAACATTTCCCTTTAAATGTAGTTTTTACATTTCATTTCGCCAAGGACTTCAAAGTAAAAGCATCTGTTTTATCATTAGATGCTGGGATGCTTGATTTATTTTTCTGTAGCTTTGTAACATAACATCTCTACTTGTACACACACATTCCTTTTTCATTATTTTAACCCAAATCATGATCTTTCCTTATGTAACATAAATCTGTGTGTGAAGTTTAATTTGACATTTTTACACGGAAACTTCCAAAACTACGTCCAAAACCAACACTGGAGCATGCTAGTTTGGTGATTTTGGTGAAAGTGTCCTCTACTCTACCTCTGATAAAACAAGAATGGAACAAGGTAAAAACAAACATTTTTTTCATGATGAAATAGAGAGTCTCTTATTTCATTTGAGCTATTCAGTGTTTTCAGAGACATAGTACAAAATATTCTGTGGGTCTTTAAATATGACTCAAAATATCACGCACTTTCTGTTTTATAAAACAGCTGGCACTCAAAGAGTTAAATAAATACCCATATACATGCTGTACTGTATGTCCTTTCTCAGTCCCATTTACTGTCCTCTATATGTTGAAGCAGGAGCAATAGCTTTGTGGCTGCTGTAGCAGTCCACAGCAGTGATGGAGTGTGTTATGTTTTAAAAGCTAATTAGCGTCACTAGCAGTATCAGTAGCCATCAATCTCCGGCTCAGTAAATAACCAAAATGGACCAAATAACCAAGTTTGGCTGATGGTGGTGGATGTAGCCTTTGCTGCTAATGGTCGTCATTAACCTCTCAATGGCTAAATAATAGCATCTTAATTAATTTGTTTCAAAGGGAAAGTTTGCAGTAGAATTTAATTATATTAATGTGGGGGGGAAGGCCACAAGGTGCACAGCAAGAGGATTGGCAAACGTGTGCACGGACGTTAACTCGGATGTGATTACGTTGGCACACACACACACACACAAAACACTGTAAATTAATGTCAACCTGTGATGTCTATCAGCAGATAGGCTTTAAAGAATTATTCAGTATTATTCAATTCAATAATATAAAGTCCAGAATATTAACTCTTTGAGTGTCAGCTGCTTTATAAAACAGAAAGTGCCTTGTGCCAAGGCTTTTTTTGCCCATTTTGAGTCATATTTCAAGACCCACAGAATATTTTGTACTATGTCTCTCAAAACACTGAATAGCTCAAATGAAAGAAGAGACTCTCTAAAAAATGTTTGTTTTTATCTTGTTCTATTCTTGTTTTATCAGAGGTAGAGTAGAGGACACTTTCACCAAAAACACCATGCTCTGACTCCCGGAAGCCCCAGAATTACTCACAGGCTGCAGGAGTCTGAGATCGGCCGAAAAAACACTTTGATGTTGAAATACGTCAGTGGCACAAAGTTAATGGTTAGAGATATCAGTTGAATTTAATAGTAACTTGATTTGACAAGGCAGATTGTTCCAGATGTTAAACCTCTAAGTCTTTATAACTGATCAGTGGTCAAATGATAAATAATGAAGAAAATATAATGGATTTTGAACTCTAGACATTCCTTTATCCCAGTTTAACCAGGCCATGTAATGCACAATCAACCATTTTCATTCCTTGAGATATTCACGTGATGCTTCCTTCCCCAGCAGCAGATTCAAGTTGATCCTAAAGCAGAGCAGAGCACTATTCCTGTCTGCTGACCAGATAAAGAAGTCCTAATTCAGTAAATTCAGCCTCAGTCCACACACATCCTGATTAACTTTCTATATCTGCTGCTCTTATGCTCTCCATTTTGCTCTTTTTTATATCCTCTTCTGCTTAATTCCACTTCTTCCTCTGCTTGTCATCCTCCTTTTTATCCTCCTCCTCCCTTCTCCGGATATAAGTACAGCCAGATCTATTACCAGGCCTTGCAGATATACTGAGACAAAATGAGGGACTTTGATTTTCTAATACCATTAGACTATATATATATGTGTGTGTGTGTGTGCGGTGTGTGTGTGTGAGTGTGGAGATCCGACGGCGGACTCAATAAGAGAAGAAGAGCTGAGATTTATTAGTGGGACACAAGTCCAAAATCAATCAGGTGATTGAATCAGGATATTATTGGTCGTAAATTAGAGAGTTGTTTATGTCAGAAAGGGGAAGGAGGAAGAGGCTGAGTGCAGAACGAGGAACAGCAAGGTAAGCTAGTTGGCGAGCTTATCTGATTCTTTATGTCATGACCAATCCATGCCGCCAGTAGTTAGCCTCGCTGGAATGCATTTTTCAGCAGCACAGACCATCTTTTATATCGTAAGTAGTGCTGCATGCACTTCCTTATCCCGGTTCATTTAATTCTGGATGTTAAAACCGTTTCTATCAGAGGAAACCTTAGATGCCATAATAAAATCAGGACCGAACGAGCAAAACAAATAAATAAACGTAGATGCAAATTACGAAAAATCCATGGAGACAAAAGAAGGAAGTTTCTGAAATTAGTGCACTAAATAAAAGTTAAGATGCTTTGTTAACTTGCAGAAGGCAGCCAGGCAGGGTGTTGTAAATCATTTTTATCAGTGACTGTATTTCATTACATCAGTAGTACATCAGTACATCAGTACCTGAAAGTAGCAGACAACGTGCATTTGAATGAAATGATGCTTTTTGTCGGCTAATAATGAGCATATTAACTCTTTGAGTGCCAGCTGTTTTATAAAACAGAAAGTGTCTTGTTCCAGGATTTTTTGCCCATTTTGAGTCATATTTAAAGACCCACAGAATATTTTGTACTATGTCTCTGAAAACACTGAATAGCTCAAATGAAAGAAGAGACTCTCTATTTCATCATGAAAAAAATGTTTGTTTTTATCTTGTTCCATTCTTGTTTTATCAGAGGTAGAGTAGAGGACACTTTCACCAAAATCACCACTTTTTGTCCAGATTGTGTTTGTTTTGCTCTCTAATCTCGATCGTCTCCACTTCCTGTTTTGATCTCTGTGGTGTATACCGTCTCTTTATGCTCTGACTACATCTCCCAGAAGCCCCAAAATTACTCACAAGCTGCGGGAGACCGTGATCGGCGACCCGAAAAAACATTTTGACATATTATTATGTCAATGGCACTGAAAGAGTTAAAACCAAAGACAATGTCAAATGAAGTGGCAGAGTTTAAATTTACTAAGGATCTTTTTCCGGATTCAGTGTTGTATGTTTTACATACAAGTTTCATACAAAGGAGGTTTCTTTTGTATGAAACTTGTATGTGAAGCATAACAATGAATGATACATATAAAATCCTTATACTTCTTTTTATTATCTTGTATGAAAATAATGCAAAAGTGGCCACTTTCAAGAGTAAATCAAGTTTTGCGTTTTCTTTTAAATATGGGAATAAAAAAGAAGAGTGGTCCTATAAAGATAAGACCTCCTGACTACGAACAGGAGAGTCCGAGAGGCTTGTCAGACAGACATGGCGGACCGTTAGTGAGGCTAAAGGCCTCATTTCCACCTTAAATCAACATGAATCTTGTATCCAGATTGTGTCTGGATCTGATGTTCTGTAGGTGGATTATATTAACACAGCATATACACTGACACATGCCTTTTGTTTCTTCACCAAAACACAGATACTGTAGTTATGCCATCACTTCCTCAAACAATATTCAGCCTCACGATCATAATCAGGATGCACAATCATGTAAACGTGTGCTTTAGCTGTATTTAATGTGACATCATACATTAATTTGGTTCTAACAAGAATAAATCCTTTTCAGAATAGTGTGTCCAAAGTAAAATGCTACTATTGCAAACTAATTGATTGACACAACATTCAGCTTCTACATCATTTATCCAAATGTTAACTGGAGGGTAATGTCGAGAAGGTAAAATCTGTGTGTCAAATTGCATCATTATAATCAAAAATTAAATAATATTATTATTATTTATTATATTTACCACAAAAATGTGTTATGACTAGGGCTGTAAAAAGATTAAAATATTTAATCAGATTAATCACAGGATGATTTTGATTAATCATGATTTATCTATATTTAATCTATATTTCCTGTTTAGATTTTATTTTGTATTTATATTCTAAGATTTATGTACTTATTTCTTATTTTTATACTCTTTTAATTCTTGTACACTGAAAAGGTAGAGGCTCTACAGTTTATTTGTCCAATGGTATAATGACAATAAAGATCATTCTATTGTAGTCAACAACCCAACAAACATGTTTTCAAATGCTGTATGGAGAAGGACATGCATTTAAGGCTTTTATTGAATGTTAACATGAATTGTGCTTTTTATTAATTATTATGACAGCTATTTCAACCATGCTGATTTATTTTCCTAACAGTGATCACACACTGACTTAACTGTATATAAATGTCTCGTCACACACAAAGCATGCTGACTTTTGTTTTATGTGAAGCAGTAAATATGTTTTTGATGTCAAAACATTCTGACACTTTTCTCATTGTCTTATGTGGTAAATCTCAGCATCTGGCGCTCACAGCGACTTAAAACAAACCATCAATAGTTGAACTTGAACCAGGTCTGGCTCTCATTTACAAATCCCCATGTCTGGATTTCTCAGATGTTGGGAAACATCATCTTTCTCTCCATCAGTATAGAAGCAGGAAGTAGATTATTATTATTATAGCAATGATTTTCCGAGAGCTTTTGAACCCTTCTTTGCTTCCCTCTCTGCCCACCATTATAAACTACTGCACTTTCTCTGTTCTTTTCCAGACTTCCTGTTCATGATATTCTCCCTTTTCACTCTTTCTGTTCACTTTCTACATTGACATCATCCTTTTTTCATCTTTGAAAAACCACCAGTCATTTGATGGCTCCATGTTTCAATAAACATCTCATGTCAAATGGTCAAAAACAGGCCGTTGTTCTCCAGCACACATCAAATCAAATGTTTTCTCCCTGTCTGTTCTAACTATAGTGCCAACCTTATGAAGTGGTTGGACATTCTCATCAGAGCAACACAGTTTGTACAGTTTTTCCGCTTAATGGACATCAAAAACATTACTGATCGCTGGACATCGTATTGGCGTGTCAGTTTATGCTCGTTACATGGTGTCTTTTCAAAATAAACTTCAGTGCTCACAGGAAACAGCTTGTGACATGCATACAGTCTCATTTAAAAATAAACTTCCAGTGACTGTTTACTCATGCAACAAAAGCCGTTTTTTTGATTGTGGTTTGGTTAAAATGATTCTGTTTAACTGATGTTTGTTAAATCCGTCAGTGAAAATTGCAAATCCAGTGGCCGGTGAAGCTTTTCTACCAAAAACTCATCCCCAAAACTATTTTGTATGGACCTTCAACAGGCTGAAACAGGAAAAAGTATAGATTTAACTGTTGCCACGAAGTTGAAAGCACCTTGTTTTATGTCTTGTTGTGTGCTGTAGCATCACTGTAAGATAGTCCTCAACTGGAGCGAAGGATCATTTCTCCCAAACCATGAAAATGGCTTCATTTGGCATCATTTGATGGGAACAGGATGTCCACAGACATTCAGATTAACTGCTGTGTTCACTTTAGTGACTGTGTTTTCATGTATGTGCCGTTATGTGCTTGTTTGTTGGCAGGGTTGTGTATCAAAAACAGTTCTTCACAGACAGTCTTCCAGTTCTTCCAGTCATCCTCACGCTCCTTGAGTAATGTCTGCCTGTGTTGTGTCATCCCATCCCCTTCCTTCCCTCCTTCCTTCCATCCTTCTTCCTCCATCACCTCATCCTTACCTCCCCTCATCTCCTCCTGTTCATCTCTCCTTTCTTTTTTCTTTTCTCCCTCCATCAAATCCTCCTTTTCTTTACCCTCCCACTCTCTCTCCATCTGTATCCAGTCTTTATCAGTCACAGTGGGGTTATTTGTCTATCAGTTACAAGAGCACGTCTCTGCCAAGAGTGAGATAACAGAGGATGAAACCATGTGGTGGTCCGTCTTCCACTCTCTTTTGTCCATTCTCCCTCCTTACCGCCCCCCCATTTCCTCTGTCTTCATTTTCCCTGTTTGCAAGGGCATGCACGCACCCCAAACACACACACACACACACACACACACATTTATGTCCTCCCCACTTTTTCCTCCTCTGTCTTCTGTTTGTGTTCATTAGCCCAGTACAGCAGGCTGAGGTCTGGTTGGGGCCTGAATAGAAGAACACTGGTCTGGCATTGAGCCTGGCATTGGCCCTGATCCTCTGCAACACACACACATATACAGACGTGTACACACACACACACACACACACACACACACACACACACACACGCACATAGCACAAAAAGATGAAGACACGCCAGCACATACATATGGAGGAAGCACAAGTGCTCAGAAAAACACACATGCATGTAAGTACAGACTCATGCATACGTGCAGACATCAAACCCTGGTGGTTTGGTACGCACGCACACACACACACACACACACACACACACACACACACACACACACACACACACACACACACACACACACACACAGGCCTCCCATCCATCCATCTTAGCTCCTTGATTAGATTAGGCATTATTAATGGAGGGCCTGTGAGCCGAGCAGACAGCAGGGTCACACCGAGTTTAATTCCATTCTCAGATAACTTCATTTGGCCTGATGCGATTGTTATTGCCCCGGTGCTAGATGTTTATAGGAAACAATAGCCCCCATAACACATCCAGACATCCTATTTAAAGAGGGTCAGCCAGGGGCATTGGATACAGCAGCTCTTCTTCCTGTCGCGCTCAGTCCGGCACTGTGGCTGATTTAAGGGTTTGGCCCGGGAAAAGAGGAATTAACTGGCACGCTGAATGTGTTACCTGTGCGCACCATCAACGTGTGCTTCCATTGCATATGGAAAGACGAGCGAAGGCGGTGCTGAAATTTTGTGATAACCCCCCCGAGTGGCTTTCAGCGAGCAGCAAATCTAGTTTTTTTATTGGTTTGTCACAGGGAGCTCTCTCACAAAGAATAAACATTAAGTGTAGATGGCACAAATTTATTATGCGTGGTCGTCGACAAGGTGAATAAAGCTGTCGAAAGGAGAGTGACAGAGGGGGAAGGAGGAGATTGATATGCTCCCTGTATCAGAGGAGAGAATGTAATTAAACTGAAAGAGTGTGATTTTAGTTCAGAGCAACACACAGATAAATAGATAGACAGATATATAGATAGTTAGATAGACAGACAGATAGATAGATAGTTAGATAGATAGAAAGACAGACAGACAGATAGATAGATAGATAGATGGATAGACAGACAGACAGACAGATAGATAGACAGATAGATCGACAGATAGATAGATAGATCGACAGACAGATAGATAGATAGTTAGATAGACAGACACACAGATAGATAAATAGATAGATAGATCGACAGACAGATAGATAGATAGATAGATAGATAGATAGATAGATAGATAGATCGACAGACAGATAGATAGATGTTAGATAGACAGACAGATAGATAGATAGATAGATAGATAGATAGAAAGACAGACAGACAGACAGACAGACAGATAGATAGATAGATAGATAGATAGATCGACAGACAGATAGATAGATGTTAGATAGACAGACAGACAGACAGATAGATAGATAGATAGATAGATAGATAGATAGATAGATAGAAAGACAGACAGACAGACAGACAGATAGATAGATAGATAGATAGATAGATAGATAGATAGATAGATGTGGACAGACAGTCCCAGAAGACACAACATTTATTAAGCATCCAGGGAAATGGTGTCCTCAAAAACATCCAAAGGTCTGACCAACGTCTGCGTTTCTGCTTGAAAATTGATTTGCACCCATTTAAAGTGAACGAGCGAGAGAGCTCAACATTAAATGAGCCGCTCTCCGTTTCAAAACGCAGACCACATTAATGGGAGCCGGGTTTCTTGTTGAAACATTACAGCCCGCTGAGTGCCGTTCCTTGGTTTTCATTTAAAAATTTCTACGCCATGTCACGTTAATGTTACAGCCACTGACATTTCAGTCATCACCTTATCGGAGCTGAGGTAATACCTTTTGGTTTGCAACCAGGGTGCAGAAAAAGTGCAAAAAAAACAATGAAAACGCTTTGGAACAGGTCCAGGAGACAGCTTATCGTGTATCGTGTTGCTGCTCTGTAGTCCTGTTGGTGTTAGCTGGTGGACCGCTCTGTGTGGGTGGGTTGGTCAGTGCAGAGCCAGAATGGAGGCCCCCGCAGATCCAGTTTCCCCGTGATGGATGAGTTTGGCTGGAAACTATCGGCGGAGCTATGACCTTGTTGATTGCATGCATGTTTCATGGGGTGATGCTGTGGATTGAGGCTACAGCTCGCCTCTCACCCGAAACCTGCAGTGTCCTCCCCAGACTTCCTCTCTTTCCCTGATACAATCAAAAGTGCTTTAATTGCCAAGTATAATAAATGTGCAGGAATTCTCACCGACACTTGCA
This sequence comes from Synanceia verrucosa, assembly GCA_029721515.1. Classification (NCBI taxonomy): domain Eukaryota; kingdom Metazoa; phylum Chordata; class Actinopteri; order Perciformes; family Synanceiidae; genus Synanceia; species Synanceia verrucosa. The sequence continues at coordinate 22,687,951 of CM056562.1, forward strand.
GCCAGTGGTGGACTCAGGCTGTCTGAGGGGAAGGGGTGGAAAAATACAGAGGGCACCAGCGTGCAGAGAGTTTTCTAGCGTATAGGGCATATTTTCTCTACTGGAGGGGAACCATAGAAGTCACTTTATCATGTTTTCTCCACTGAAAGGTAACCTTAGAGGCCATTTTATCATGTTTTCTCCACTGAAAGGTAACCTTAGAGGCCATTTTATCATGTTTTCTCCACTGAAAGGTAACCTTAGAGGCCACTTTATCATGTTTTCTCCACTCATGTAACTAGATTTTGCTTTATGGTGTTTTCCGGAAACATAGAGAGCATTCAATCCTGTTTTTTTTTCCACTGGAGGGCATTTTATCACATTTCTTACTAGAAACATAATGATTTACCAATGAACTCAAGACAAGACACAAACTTCTTCCCCTACTGATACTTTCTCCTTATTTTCATATATTTATATTGTGTCCATATAATGTGCAAAATGAATTCTAACCAGAAAAACAGTCTCACTTCTCTCTCTCTATTAGTCCATTAGTCTCTATTATCAACACTACATTACAAGTGACCAGGTAACCCACAGTTCCCCACTGTATCACATATCCCTTTCTTTCCTTAATGGCCATGCACGACAGAATTTTCAAGCAAAGGAGTGAGTCTAGAAAAGTTTTAGTTCTCATAACCTGCACAGGTGCAAGTAAATATGCCCAATTTAGCTCCTTGTGCATTTGTACCTGATGAAAATAAAGTGGTTCTGGCTCGGAGATCCATGTGGCGGTACAGGAAGGAGGACAGGGAGCTCCAGTTTCTCCTCACACCTGGTGCTAGCTAGCAGCAGTGCCCAACCCTCCGAGCGCTACGGGAGAGCAGACTCACTGCGGACCGTACAAGCTGTTGGAAAACCCTAGGTGGCCATAATGAGGACGTAGTGTAATGTATCACACTGCCGGCACTATTGGAACTAGAGGCATGCTGGGCTTGGAGCAGACGGGAAGAAAGTTAATCACTGACTTAAGGGCTATTCTCAAGTTTTAGTCCTCTTTGAAAACGAAGGGAAACTTTGCTCAGGCTGGAAAAATGAAATTACTGGTTTTAATATTTGCAGACAAATCCTGATAATTCAGAGTATGTTACTACAATAAATACAGTTTATTCTTACTGACTGGTTTTTAGTTTCACTTGTTTCACTGTTTATGTACTGCAGCTCTGTATATAAAAACCAGATGCTTCCCCAGTTATCTTTTAAGTCCATCTATCCATTTTCTACCTCTTATCCACAGGGTTGTGGGGGGTTGGAGCCTATCCCAGCTGTCATAGGGTGAAAGGCAGGGTACACCCTGGACAAGTCTCCAGTTCATCACAGGACACATAGAGACAGACAACCACTCACACTCACATTCACACCTACGGTCAATTTAATTTAACCAATTGATGGAAGCCGGTGTACCAGAGAGAACCCACGCAGACAGAACATGCAAACTCCACACAGAAAGACCCCCGAGCCAGGAATCGAACCCTGTACCTTCTTGCTGTGAGGTGACAGTGCTAACGACTGTAATCTCCTAAATCATAGTACATTATGTGATGTTATCAGAAAATCAAATTACTTTCAGTTTCCAGCACTTTCAGCACAAAGGATGACTCAGCACACTGCGTCGCTCATAAAAAACAATCCAGCTGCTTGCTTACTTTTCTATATAATATTACAACTGATGCAATGTGAAATCGCAGCATGGATGAGAGCAGAAAGTCATTATGCTCAGCTGTTTGCCAGTGTGGCTAGTTGGCAGTTTGATATCGTATGTGCAGCGTGTCATAATTGATGGTTGTATTCCAATCAGGGCCCGAAAAGCTGTCATCATCAGTGTGTGCTGCCAGAGGTCACTTCCTCGCCTCTATCTGTGGTTTGTGTGCAAAACAAACATTTGATAACAACTCAACTCCAGATAAAAAGAGCTGTATTTTAAGCTGAGTGGGAAGTCGATAATGACGCCCTGGAATGATGGGTTACAGTGTGTACAGTGTTGGGAGCAGAGATTATCTCAACATGACACTGATTACATGTCAGGAGATAAAGAGCTGTTTAATTTCTGTGTGTGCGTGAGAAATGTCTCCATACTCACGGTAAGCTTTTTATTGAACACCAGTCACCTGGTATACAGGCGTGGTTTGTGTCTGCATGTGTTTATTTCCAAATCCGCCATATAAATAATACGTTTCTACTGTGCATGTAGATGTCAGTGCATGTGTATGTAGGTGTGCATGCATCGATGCAGCTGTGCATGTATATGTGTCCTAATGTCTCTGTATGGGGCTGAGAGCAGCATCAGTGAGGTGGCAGGCAGAGTACATAATGGAGTAGCCATGCCGGGGTGAATAATTCATATGTGGAAGGGAGCTCAGATGAGGATATTCAACATTTTCATATATTAATTTATTGCATGGCAGATGAAGGCTAAAATATGCTGAGTGCTTTATTAGCTGCAAATCTATGTCACTAAAAGGCCTTTGTTTCCGTGAGGGTACAGGGTGCAGGCGTTTCTTCTTCTTTGTCCTCCTGGATCAGAGCCGGACTCACTTTATTTTGATCAGGTGTGAATGTCAAGATCATTCCTCTTCATCATCATGTCGTCTCGTTTTCATTTCCTCTGCAAAAAGAAAGAAATATATCTCTAGATCTTTGTCTGCTGTTTATTTGCCTTATATTGCATACATTGCTGTATAAAGTGTGTTTGATTTAACGTTTTAGAATATTTGTTTAAATATTTTGTTTAAAAGGGATGAATTATGTCCTTATTTCTGAATTTGTATAGTTAACATTGTATATATATATATATATATATATATATATATATATATATATATATATATATATATATATATATATATTGTTTCCATTCTCTTTGTACCTTCTGCAATAGACTTTGTACAACTGTAGAATAGAATATTTATCCCCCATTGGGGGAAATTCACCCGGCACAAAAGTTTTGATTGCTAATGAAATGTTAGTTAAACACAATTATTAGATGAAATAAAATGTTGTTTTTAATATTCGTTATGTGGATGTGACCTGTAGAAATAGTCATAAAACCAAAAAAAGCAGCACAAAAAACAGTGGCAGTGTCACGTCCAGTGATGCAGATACGAAAAAAATACATAATAATAAAGAAAAGATAATGTCACAAATGTTGTTGGATAGCTCATTACTGTATGTAATATCTGTCCTGTCTGCAGGATTTTAAAGCATGGTGCATAATGGCATCTAGTTGCCATCATTTATTTGATCGTCCTCCAAAATTCAACAGGACTCAATGGTTCCCGACTCGATGACAGTGAGCATTTGCTCAAATCTTCTCATTGAGGGCCATATTCAGTACATTGTAGTGTCACAGTTGTTCATGTGTGCATTAATAGAGCTAAGAATGGAGTTTTTGTCTTATTTGCAGCGACGTTTACGCCAATCAAGCAATCATCCAAATGCTACTGATGACTTTATTTTTTTTTACATTGCATTGAATCACCTGGAGCTAAATGCAGTACAAGCATGCCGACACATAAAGTGCGCTGGGATCAAAGACACAAAATGGCTATTAGGCCCGCGAGCTGTCCACAGTCAGTCAACTCCATGGCTTTCTGATATGCTCATTACAGTGATATAGTAGCTTTGACTGCTTGGCGTAAGTAAATCCATACCTACCATCAAGCACTAAAGATGAATTTTTAAGTTTGATTCCCAGCGTGTCCATCTTTAGCAAAATGCCCTTGGGAAAGACAAGCGAGCCCTTAACATGCTCTCCGCTGCTCTGACCTCTCTGCTTTAATGTGTTCATGTCTATCAGATGGATATGTGAACAAACAAATTCCTAATTACCCTCTGTGGAATAAGGTGATCGAGTGCTCGAAGAAAATCTCCTCCTTAAGACTCTTTATAGAGACATGTTATGTGCAAATCCATTGCTTTGGAATGGAGCAAAACAGCATTAGCCCAGAATGAGAAGGCATGAATATTGCATCAGAGCTTTGTTATGCTCAGGCTCACGTCTGTCTTAATGGTGCACTTTACCAACTAGCTCGATCCATTAAATGAGTGTGCTTAATGTGAATGTGTGTGCATTAGTGATAGTGTGTGTGCATGTGCATGTGTGCTGCTGGGCTAGACAGAGCCTTTATTTATGTGGATAAGTGATGAGTGCCTGCCGGTCCCTGGGCTTCAGTCTATGAACACGTTTATGCACTTTGCTTGTGATGCAAACTTGATCCACAAGGAAATTGTTAAACCTTAAACAAAACTTTATTGACTTCGGTGAAGCTTTAAACAGTAAACCTGAGACGGAAATATTCCATCCCACGTCACACGGTGAGTTCTGCATCGACTGGACCTGTGAACAATCAACAAGATAATTCCCAGCGCTTATCTCCAAAGATAACAACTATGGCTGTTTGTTTAACTTCTGCCGTGACCTCTCCGTTGTTGCTTCTCCTTTTTTTCCCTCTCTCTTTACCTCTTCCTCTGCGATCAAGGTTGGGAAACTCAATACTCCCGATGTACTCTGTTTTCACCTGGTCGTCACGGTAACCCCAAAACACGGGGGCAGTCGTGAATGAAATTCCTGTGTGTCATCAATCACAGGCCGACAAAGACGGGATTGTTGTGGTGTTTGAGTGACGCGGGGGGAATGTGCAGGCTGAGGCCAGGGGCCTTGAGCGGTCTGGACCAACGGGCCCTGATCTGAGACCTGGATGTTTACACTGCTCTCCTGACACTGGCACTGATTCAGGTTCAGTTCACAGAAAGAGACCGTCCCTTCACTGTCGGTGTTGGATTAGAGACAAGGAAATTGTGACCAAGAAGTGATGGTATTAATAAATCTTGGCATTGTTTCAGAAATGTGTGTTTGCATACTTACTATGTCTTTATGCACATGTGCATCTATTGGAACGTTGGAATACTTCAACATTAGGACAGGTGATGTTACACACCCTGGAGGAGCCTTATAAGAGGACATTGACATACTCCAATGAGGTATAGACTCTGTATTTACTGTATGAACGAACTCATCATGATATTGAGTTGATTTGTCAGTTTCATCTCTAGTGCTTTGAGGTAAAACAGCATTAATTTACATGCATCAATAATGCACAGTGCAGTAGACAAAGTTTTGACAATTTTTAGTCCATTTGCACCCAGGCTGACTTTTTTTATTTGTGTAAATTTCATGACAGCAGCAGGTAATAACTTCCAGTCTCAAAACCTCCTTTCTTAGACTCATTAGTGTCGACTCCCAGCCTGCATGTCTTTGCGTCCTAAACTCAGTTATTAGCATGTATGCATGCTCACAAGGCTATCAGGACGGGCGACCCTGTCTGGTTCACATCATTACTGCTCGCTGATCAGTCTTGTAACGCTTATCAATAAGAGTGTTAGTTTAACAATCGACCAAGGACTGGTACCCACCATGCTAGCAATAAATATACTTCCTCTCTTCTAGTTCTAACCTGTACACTTCTGTTCTTCCACTTTCTTTGTGTATTGTCTGCTATAAACTGTCTCGGTATAAAAAATAAGCTAGCAGCCTCCTCTGCTCCTTTATACTAACTTAAGCCAGTGGTCTCCTCAGATCCTTTATACTAAGTTAAGGTAGTGGCCTCCTTTGCACTTCTGTGCTAAGCTAAGCTAGTGGTCTCCTCTGTTATTTTATGCTAAATTAAGCTAGTGGTCTCCTCTGCTCCTTTATGCTAAGCTAAGCTAGTGGTCTCCTGTGTTATTTTATGCTAAATTAAGCTAGTGGCCTCCTCTGCTCCTTTATGCTAAGCTAAGCTAGTGGCCCCCCTTGCTCCTTTGTGCTAAGCTAAGCTAGTGGTCTCCTCTGCTCCTTTATGCTAAGCTAAGCTAGTGGTCTCCTGTGTTATTTTATGCTAAATTAAGCTAGTGGCTTCCTCTGCTCCTTTATGCTAAGCTAAGCTAGTGGCCTCCTTTGCTCCTTTATGCTAAGCTAAGCTAGTGGCCCCCCTTGCTCCTTTGTGCTAAGCTAAGCTAGTGGTCTTCTCTGTGCATTTATGCTAAGCTAAGCTAGTGGCCTCCTCTGCTTCTTCATGCTAAGTTAAGGTAGTGGCCTCCCTTGCTCCTTTATGCTAAGCTAAGCTAGTGGCCTCCAGGCTCCCTGAACTTGATATTGATCATTTCTCAAGAAATCCCTAAGCATGTGTGCTGAAATGTTGAAATATTCCTTTAAGCAGAACTTCGGTGACTCTGACAAGGAATCTGAACTCATCTCCTGCTCTTCTGTCAGTCAGTGCTAATTACTGTTGCTGCACAAAACCAGTCAATCCTGCTATAATGTTAGCTTCGCAAATACACACCTGCAGCACAAACACCCTCTCAGGAGACGTTGCATCATCTCAAACACGACATCAGTCAGCACTCTTTGTCTTCCAATAACAGCGACCTTTCCTCTCACAGCCGGTTGTTTTTCTAAAGTTCAATTTAAAGGCTCTGAGCTCCATTTCCTCTATTTCCTTCATAATACCACCAGAAAGAATAGGGGTCAACCCTCGCACTGTTTGGTTCCTGAACTTTGACACAAATACTGTACAAGTAAAGCAGCGTGAACGCACAACACAGACACGTACGCAGCACAAAGAGGCTTCTTTTCCTGCTAAAACGTCTTGTCAACAGTTGCATCGGTGATATTCAAAAGCTGCATGGAAACCCTCCTCTCCCTCTGATTTACAGAAGCCAATATGTTCAGGCTTCCTTGTTTTCTCCAGCGGGACGTGTAGCCCTGACAGTAAATCTCTATCACCAATACTCCTCCATATGGCTGCATGAAAATTTCATTGTGGAGAGCCTGAGGCTAAAGGGCCTAGCTGGGGGAGAACAAGTGTGTGAGAGAGAGAGGAGTTGATTTGAGATGCAGTGATTTGGGGTTGGATGACATTTGCAGAGTTGGGGAGTTTGTTGTCACAAGGGTGTTGTTGGTGCGTCTGCAGCATGAATGCATGCATGTGTATAGGTGTATAAAACCAGACCAAGAGATTTATGATTCAGTGTGATGCCATTTATTGCCTTGCAGGAAATTCAGTAAGTACTTTTAGGAGATGATAGTAGTTCTTGTATTGCAGACTGCAGACTTTCATCAGTCTACTGTATGTAGTATTCACTCTGTAAGTATTTTGTGCAAGTATGTTGATGAATAATGATCTCTCCAGAGGTGCCAGATAACATTTACTGCTAAAAGGCATCGCTCATAACATCTGGGAAGTTCTCAGTCACTAGGCGGCTTTAAGGACGGGGGGGGCTTAGCCCCCAGGTGAGGTGAGGTTTATCATGTTTTAACAACCCAAGAGTGCAGTTTAGTGTGTTTTGCCAAATGGGAGCACTTTAGTGCACATTTTGCCTCCAAAGAGGGCACATTAGTGACTGTATTTAAGGTATTTATAATGCAAGGTTATATGATTCTTAATTTAAACTCATATTGTGGCAACTTTTATCATTTTTTTCTGCACTTTTTTTGTAGAAAAACAAAATAAAACAACACCAAATTATTTAAAGGGTCTGAAGGAGAATACAACTAATGACACCACTGCCATCAGGGCCACCCAATCTTTTTTAAACATTTCTTAAACATTTGTTTTTATTGGTGTAAATAGAAGAATTAAGTGTTTTTGGTGTAATTAATTCACACATCAATATATATCTTTGTACTGTTGAATGTGACGAACATATTTTTTCTTTTTTAAAAAAAAAAAGAAAATTCACCAAATTATTTGGGAAGGGGGGGCTTAAGAATATTTTAGGGGGGCTTCAGCCCCCCCAAAATAGGCCTAATAACGCCACTGCTGAGCCGTGTGCCGTGTTGTTTTTAAATATCTTTCAAAGATTGTCTAAATTTACTGGCCTGTGTTGAACTCCATGCATCTGGTTTTGCAAGCTGCATAAATGATTTGGAAATCTGACTCATGTGGGTCTGCAGCAGGATCACCTGCAGCTTCTAAGGAAGGCGTGCAGGTCTAAACACGTCACTCAAACGATGCAGTGGGTTGATTAAACCAGGCAGAATGAAATAAAGAGTCAGGAGTGAAATTAGTTTGCCGTCACTTATATACACATGACTCGCTCAGCTTGCATTCACTTCACTTGTTGGCTGGCATGGCTGCAGAGGAGCAGCCACACTAGAGGTCACTGTTGTAGTTCCAAAGGAAACACCGCAGCAGAGCTGGATGGAGGACGGGAACCATAAATTCACATTTTACTGCTAACTGGTTCCACTTTATGAATTGTTGATGTCACGTAATATTTGTCTGCATGTGATGTGACTGTCTTTTTGTGATTTTTCATATCATGAAGTTCACCCAGTCTCACTGCTGAGTAAACCCGTCACCATATTCTTTATCATTTATATCTTCATTTCTGTCTGACAAGTGATCTATTCTTATGTACTGTTTTTTCAACAACATAAATGATTTTTTTTTTGCCTGTTTTTGCATTCTACATTGTGTCATTAGTTGCCAGAGAGAGGGAAAGTCTTTAATATTTCAAATGAATATGGAGTAAATGTGATGCATTACGTGGCCTCATAAATATACAATACACTGCTCTAATATGTCCTTTCTCTATCGCAGTGTGTGTTTATGGGAGTGTGTGCGCACACTTTGTGTCTGTTTTGTTTTAAATTTAAGTAAAATTATATTGCACAATGATGCTGACCATGCTGTGGTCGTTCATTTCCGAAACCTAATTCATTTTTACTCACATATTACACACTTTGAGTTGTGACTGTCTGGCTGTGAACTACATCACCTGTGATTAATCATTCATAGGCTCCATCTGTGTCCTGGACATTTCAGTCAACAGCAGACTTCAGGGCTCTATAATACAACAGGGAGCAGGGACTGAGGGACGCACTTTTCATGTCCATAAGGAAAAAAATAAAGATGGACATGAGAAAGCACGCCTCACATATTGTGTGAAAACCCTCATGTTGTTTATGTTATTACACTCACTAAAGTTGCTGGATACAGACAGAAGATTTTCATCTGAAAAGTAAAGTCTTTGAACTCGTCTTGATGTGCCGCTTGAGCCAATTTAATGTTCCACAATAGTAGTTATTTCATACTGTTCAGTACGCGTCTGATTATCAAGGCAAGCTGTGGAGTCATGCGTCCATCCACTTCAGGTTTTGTGAGGACAGACCGTCAGCATTACAACACCAGTGCTTTCCAGTAACTTTTCATTTGTTTAGGTTTTGGTTTTAGAGGAGATGTTGACACAAAACTAAAGGGCTATAAATGATCTGTGGGAATCCCACAGGATCATTTTGAGAATTTAACTCTTTGAGTGCCATTGGCTCATTTCAACCTCATTTAAAATCCGAAGATTGAGTTCCAGCAACTTAAAAATACATCAAAGTGTTTTTTTCTGTAGCGGGTTGCAGATCTCTCCCACAGTCTGTGAGTAATTTTTGGGCTTCTGGGAAATGTAGTCAGAGCGTGGTGATTTTAGTGAAAGTGTCCTCTACTCTACCTCTGATAAAACAAGAATGGAACAAGGTAAAAACAAACATTTTTTTCATGATGAAATAGAGAGTCTCTTCTTTCATTTGAGCTATTCAGTGTTTTCAGAGACATAGTACAAAATATTCTGTGGGTCTTAAAAAATTACTTAAAATGGGCAAAAATGCTGGAACAAGACACTTTGTGTTTTATGGCACACAAATAGTGAACAGATAAAAGTGATAATTCTTTAAACACTAGTCTTTCTTCTTGCTTTGTGATTTTGCTGCAAGAATCCCTGAGTTTTGGTTGCTATAATGCCGTCTTAAAGTGGAATATGGGAAAAATCTGAGCACAGATCGCATAAAAACACAGATGCAGGCATGTACACACAAACATGCACAGAGCAGCATGCACATACAAACCTAGAACACACACACACACTGAGCTGCAGTTGTGTGCTTGATTGTCTTACCATCAGTCATTCTACCAAGTGGTAATTGAAAACACATCTCCCCCAGCCCCTGGCACCCATTACAAATAAGACACACTGGGGCTTTCTCCACACAAAACAAAGCATAATAACAAATAGAGTCAGAACGACCAACAGAGAAAGAGAAGCATGCTGTAGTTTTTGGCACAACATGAAGAGAACACGCTCCCAGTGATTGGTGGAGGGCCAAATCCATTTTTCCAAAAAGGGAAGAGAAGAAATATATGATTCCCTGACAAACAGACACAGCACTTGTCCCGGGCCGATTCATAAATCGTCAGATTCTGAGCTCAAGTTTTTGGAAAGTCTATTAGTTCCGGATGTCTTCTTATCCTCTGGTTTCTCTGAAATTTTAAGCATGAAGCACACAGAAAGTCAGATGGACACAGAGACTGAAGCTGAAGGAAAGAAATATTTTAACCCCAAAAAGCTCCATCTCATCATGTCATTTTTTTTCTATTACTGAGCCGTAGATGTTTTATTTAAAAGTGCAGCAGCATCAGCCGCCTGTACTTCAGCCTGTTTTGAATTGAGATGCTTCAGAAATATTTTTAGAAATGCATCTTGTGAAAGGACACTTTAAGGCATATAGCACCTCACTGACAGATATTTTATTGGGACCACTTCAGCTCTGCACCTCTATAATATGGTCAGACACATGACGGAGGAATTTTTGTATTTTATCATAATTTGCATCTTGCATTGATCCCTCAGATTTTATCACAGTTTGCACTATCTATCTATCTATCTATCTGTCTATCTATCTATCTTCACGTGTGGTTTAGGTATGTGTGATGACTGTTCTAAACATGGCAGCTCTTGAAGACGTTAGTGTAGACACTACAGTAGCAACAGTTCAGAACTGGAGGGTATTAATTGACAGAAGAGAAAAGAAAGAAAAGAAAAGAAAGTGTCGGTCTTTTTCCAAACAATTTCCAACCTGTCACTACCCAATCTGTACCGGAAACTTTGTACTGCCCATGTGCAAAATGTGTCTACATCCGCTTGGCAGCCTATCGAAGCATTTTACGGCAGTCACTGATCACACAGAGTTGTTGCTGCCTGTCTGATCCGTATTACGCATGTGTAAATGTACACTGAACAAAATAACAACATAACACATTGATCTTTTTTTAACAAACAAGCGAAGGGACTTTGTGTGTGCGTCTGTCAACATAAGAAATCCATTCGAAAGATACACAGTACATATCTACAGCATGCATATTTCACTGAATGATGCCTCTTTCCCTGCTGTTTTTAAAAAAACATATTTTTTATAATCAAGTAATGTATATTTACATATGCGTTGTACGGATTGGCCAACAACTCTGTCTGATCAGTCAGGCTGTTCTCATCCAATATTCGTACAAATTACGACGAAAAGTATTGCACTATAATTTGTATATAACCCCTGTAATTGGGAGCCAGAGTTGTGATCACGTGACGTTCAATGCAGGCTGCTCTTTCTGTGAAAACATGGCAGACATTCCTTATATTCTCATTGGAAAATGCAATATTTTAAGATAGCTTATGAGTGCAAATGCTTTTTGATAACATTTCTAGTGTGAAATATGTATTTTATTTCCATAACCCTAACTCTGTAACCCTATACCTAACCCTAACCATCGCTAGAAATGTTGTCAAAGCATATTTCAAAGCATACCTTTATTAAAATATTGCATTTTCCACTAAGAATGAAAGGAATATCATCACCATTTTTAAGTCTCTCTCTTCGGGGCTCGCGCATGAGATATGCATGAAAATCTGTCCTTTTCGTATGATATCATACGAACCGTTTCATGAGACTATGTTGGATCAGTAACTGCCATAAAATGCTTCAATAGGCTGCCGAGTGGATGTAGACGTGTTTTGCACATGTGCAGGTATGGATAGGGTAGTGACACAACCATCTGACGGCTCAGATTGGTTGTTCTCCTTGTGAAGAGACTTGAAATTTCCTTGATGCACCAAGTAGCGTTCATAAAAACCTTCTGTTGTCAACTGAAATATCTCCAGTCACAAACACACTGTGAATAATCTGAACATGCATTGATACATCACTTCTACACATGTATACACACACAAAGTGTAATGCACTCACTCATGCAGTTACACATGCAGAGGACAACAGGTCCCTAATGCCTCTCACATGTAAAACATATTAAAATGCATCACGTTTGTCATGACCTGGAGGTACGAGAGCAAACGACACAAGACTTAATTGGCAGCTGAGAACGATAACACCTGCGAGCAGCCCACGTCTTGTCCATGTGGTCGGACCGCATTCTACACACACATACGCACACACACACCACCATTCAAAACAAAGGCTGATCAGTGAGGCAGAAGAAAAGTGAGAGGAGGCGGAGGTGGGGGTGGATGGAGAAAAAAAGGCGAGGCTGACAAGCAATGATTGATGTTCGCCCATCACGCCAGGCCTGACACTCATCCCTCTCCCTCCCTCCATCTGCAACAAAGTCACTAGTGTGTGTGTGTGTGTGTGTGTGTGTGTGTGTGTGTGTGTGTGTGTGAGTGTGTGTATGGATGTATGCTTTCCTGTGTGTGTGTGTGTGTGTGTTCCAGACTAAAACCCATTCAATCAATAAAGTGAGGCTCTCTGAATCACGGGGCAATAGCCAGATTGCTGACTGGACAGAAGAAGAAGCGTAGGAGAGCACATTTCACATGTAGATTAAAATCCCAGCGTGGTAACCTTTAGTGTGTGTGTGTGTGTGTGTGTGTGGTGGGGGGTTAGTAGCATGTAAACAAGCCTTATATGTCAAGGTGGCATGTGTGACACGTATGTTTCGACACTATTGATAGACAAAACTAACGTCGGGGTGACTTGTTCACGTGTTGTGTTAAATACTGGACCTCAGTGTAACTGGAAGTGGTCAAAGAAAACTAAATCTTTCAAAATAACCAGCAGGTCACGGGTTACAGCTACGTATATCTTATAAATGCTTGTTAACATAATGAAATACATGTTTTGGCAACTGGTTTTGAAGCACAAAGAATATTAATTTTGTGAAAGTACTTGCGCCAAATGGCCTCAACAGTCGGTCTGTGCTCATAAACCGATGCCCTTGATGTCGCCGGCAGCAGCAGCAGCAACAGCAGTTTGTTTGGGGTAAACAAAAGAAGTAGGAAGGTAGTATCCAGAACCCTCTGTTGAACAAAAAGAAGAGAAAAAGCATCATCTGAACACTTCTTTAGCATCAACTCCAAGATGGTCAGAGGAGAAAAAAGTAAATATGAACGTTATCACAAATCTTTTGGTTTATCTGTTTGAAAGCTTTCTATTAATCAGCTTCACTTGTCATGAGACTCTCCTCGTGTCTCTGCTGATTCATGGCTACGTTATTAGCACAAGATTAAAGAACTCCAAAATAATAATTCATTTCACTTATTTGTATTTTGGTGTCCTGAAGCAGGCTGTTGTCATCAGTGTTGTGCTAGTTACTGAAAAAAATGACCAGTTACAGCTACTAGTTATGTCATTCAAAAACTTGATTACTTTGTTGATTACTTACATCAAAAAGTAATGTGTTACTGTTAAAAATAAATTTTAAATTTCTCTTTAGGACCCTGGGGAGTGAGAGTTTGCCTCATGGTGTGTTCAGGAAGGTCAGACTTGAACGCATCATGAGTTGAATCACACAAACGCCAGGCTGCTGTAATGTCACAAAACTTTTAATAGTTTTAGTTTTGTTGCCTAATCCTAACTAAGTTATTGACTATAAAGACAGAAGTTTATTTTAAAAATAACCATGTAACATATCAGACCAACCTTAGCTGTATTAGCACCATAATTATGCTGTATCTTCCCTCCTAGTTTAGTGAAAACAATAAGAAAGCTCTGATTCAGAGGAACAGGGAACGATAAACTCCTTTGAATGCCAAACACAAAGTCTGAGGCTAATGCACCCTGGACATTTAGCTCCACTCTGGGGCAGTGCGAATATTAGCTGCAGGGATCAAGCCTCCATTTTGGCTCAGATGTTTCCCTGTTTCCAAACTCTCTTTACGTGCTGCAGATTTGGCGACTAACTAACCCGACAAAAGTGGGACTGTTTCGTACACAGTGAATTCCCATGCTGCCGACACGGCTCCGACTTCCTCGTGAAGACTTTCAAAAACCAAATCAAACAAAAAAACATACAAATCTGTGTCTCGCTCTCAGCGGAGAAAACGCGGGGCAAAGCCTTGATGGAAATGTTTCATTTCTTTTCCTCCCAACAGATGCTAAACGAGGAGCACGGATCTCTCGATTTGCATGTTTAGTTGCTTTGTTGATTTGATAACACATATTTGCATTTGGAAACAGCTCGAGTAATTTGACTGGGGACTCCCAATTTGCCTTTGAGGAGAAGACGGTGCAGCAAACGCTGCTTTGCTGGCGTTCTTCTCCTTTGCTGCTCTACTTGGCGTACATAGTGGTTGTGAGAGCAAGGAAGGAAAAAAAAATGGGTGTATGTTCTTGAACATAACAAAGAATTATCGACTTATTACCGTAGGAGAGAGTCAATCTCCTGTCCATATGAGCCTCTTTACACCTCTTCTATCTGTCATGCTTTATCAGAGCCAGGAAGTGGAATTAATGAGCTCTGGAACTGGACCAACCTCAGACTCTAAACAGAGCTGGTGTTCCTTTACATTCTATAATAATTATTTTATCTTTAGAGAGATAGTGACTGTATCTCAAGTTAAGAATTCTGCCAGGAGCTATATGAAGGCCAAAAGTCATTTTTGGGGTCAAGATTGGAATTATGGTAAGAAGAGTAAACTAGGTATGGTTTTTATTTTTGTGGGTGCTCACTATGTAATGACCACTTGCCAGATGGCCATATGTATTTTGCTCTTCTGCAACAGTGAAACAGTATGTATGTGAAGGTTTTTACTGGGGCTGTCGTAGTTAATGCATTTATGTGATTAATCTGCATTAATGCAATAAATTTGTGTTAATGCGGTACGTTGCACAACGGTAACTCTACTGGGACAAACTTCCCGAAATGTGTTGCCAAAGACGTGCTAATTTAGACAGCCCTAATATCATGCCAACATCAGAGTAACACCCACATTAGCTCTAATAAACACTGAACGTCTTTTTCGCTTTTACTTTTCGTCCATTTCACGTTGCAAATTAACACTTTAATGATGCTTTTTGGTGGATTATTTGTTTGCTGAATTACAGGAGAAGCTTGGACAGATTCAGAAAAGATGGTTAATTTAATTTTATCAACATGTTTGATCATTAGTTACGACTCCGTTAGTTTCCTTGATTTTTTGAATGGAATTCTGCTTTATCGCCTGTCAGTACGTCACTCTCTTTCTCTTTCGGGCAGTTTGTCCAAGTAGAGTTAACGTCATGCAAGTTAACGTGTTAACATTGGTTGGCTCTGGATGGCATTTTGCTGGGAAAATCTCAACAAAAAATGCCAGAGTTTTATTTTGAAGGACTGGGTAGTTACTAGTTAGCATGACTAAAGAGAACAAGTAAAGACAGAACCGAAGACTATCTGTAGACAGTACAGCCCAGTAACAATTTGCAGATTGTCACCAGATTTTCTACGTAGCATTCCAAACTGTTTTGGTTCAAGGAATCTTTACTTGACCAACACCAGAAACACATCCAGGATCTGAACGCTGTGTAATGCAGCCTCTCTCTCCTCCTGCCACTAGTCTTAAATGAGAGCCAGATGATCTGTAACAGTACAAAGACAGACCGTCATTAGCTACTCACCACCATCAGCATGCAGCCACAGGCAGGAACCAGCAGGACTCTGAAAAGATCACAATGACCAATGGATGTGTGTGTGAGGAAACCCTGGGACCTCCATTCTGCAGGAGATGGTCAGCTGGCAGGTGCTTGTCTATTCTGTATGTGTGGTTCATCTGATTTGCACGTCGCTAAGGGAAGCCCTCGGCCTCAACGGTCTTGCTTGCTTCCTTTCCATCGTGTGTTTCAGCATTGTGTGTGTATGTGTGTGTGTGTGTGTGTGTGTGTGTATGTGTGTGTGTTAGTCCAGCAGCTGGATTTCCACTCAGCTGGCCTCTCTTTATTCAGTCCTGCTTCAACAAATGAACTGTCTCTGCACAGCGGGGGCCATTTTAACACAACTCCCAGAAGCTAGCACCACTTAGCATTTTAGCTCCCCACACTTCACATATTGAGCGTCTTACCGTACAACAAAGCCACAGCTTAATTGTGTCCAAGTCCTTGAAGATGAGTCAACTCGATATAAAAATGATTTGTGCTCTCATCCTCCGTTAGCTTTTTTATTAACAACAAAGTGTGCGTTGCAAAGCTAATAGCTAGCTTCCCTACATCTGCTGCTCCTTTTTGTCCTCGGGGGAAGATTTGGCACCTCACTGTAAAGCCCAGCAACGAAATTACCTCAGCCTAAACCTGTCAACAGACCATTACAGCCCACGCCGACTATTACAGGCTGGGGAAAAAAAGAGCCAAAGCCATTGTAGCGCAAAGGTGTTGGCAGATATAGGCCGGAGGAATGTGGCAACAGGGATATTTGTTGGCTGTGTGCAAGAGTCGTGTTTCTCAAAACACGGTTAAGTCTGCAGACTCTTATCAGCACGCTTAATAAAGCGTGGCGATGCTGGGATATCAATACAGGATCAGTTTGGATGTAGAAGATTAAAAAAACATGGTGATAATCCCGGGTTGAACAGTGTAGCTACAAGACGTGGAGCTTCAGAAAGTTGAGTTGATTGCATGGCTTTCAGTGGGATAATAAATCCTTCACAAGACGTGTTTTTTCTCCATTCCAAAGCCATGATTTAGATTATAACAACAGGACTTTGGTTGAGACCTCCTTACTCCTTATCGCTGTTACGTCTGGGTGACATTAACCTTTATATGACTTATTTTCTTTGAAAAGATATTCTACTGATTTCTTGGATATGAGCGTCAGCTAACACAAATGTTATGTTTGCCTCAGGTGACTTTTCAAAATCGCCAAAAATGTAAAAGCAATAAGGTTCCTGTGTTAATGCTATACATCATCATAACACTCTGCATGTCATGTTTAGAGACAGGAAAAAACCACAGAGAAAATGAACTGTTGAACCCAAAAATATCAAAGGCTTTGACCTGCAGCCATGTTTCCGAAAAAAATCACATTTACAACGAAACTACATTATGAATTGTTTAAAGGGATTTTTTTTATGACTGTGGAAGTCACAGAGGCTGTTTGTGTCCTGAGTGAAGCCAAAATTGTGAAACCAGTTTTAATTTATGTGGTTTAAAATTTTTTTTCTAAAAGTACTCATTTTAAGCCAAACCATGAATTTTTTAAATTAAAACTAACCAAGTATTTTGTGGTGCTTCTTTTTTAGTTTTGTATTCACATTAAGTCAAATCATTATGTTTTACTGAATCTAACCAAATTTTCCATTTTTGTTTAATTAACCACACTCAAAATAGTCCTTTGTTGGGTGAACATAAAAAGATTATGGAAAGTGTTTCCACCCAATTATAATACGCTAACTTAGCAAGAAATTGTTTTGTTGAGTGACATAAATATAAATATGATGGGCCATATAAGGTGTTGGCATTATTATTCTATAAGGAGGGGTAAATCCAACATAATAATAATTTGTTGGGTTAACATAAAAAAATTATGGAAAGTTATTTCCACCCAATTAATACGCTCATTTAGCAAACAATGCAAATGCTAAGTAGCTAAGTCGCTAACCATAGCAACTAATGCTGCTATGGTTAGCTGCTAATGCTGCTATGATTAATGAGCACACTCTGAGAACATTCGGTGACTAAATTAATCATTAAAAATTATAGAGGACAATAACAAGTTATGTGACATTTCTGAGTTTCTAAAACTCTTGGCTCGCTCACTACTGCCACCTTCTGCTCTGGAGTTGTACGCGCAATTTGCAATCTTACCCAAAATGCATTAGGTTCTGTCAACATAAATTAATTTACACAAAGTTAAGTTATTGACCATCATGCTTAAATAACATTATTTAATGATGTTCAACCACAAAACATGACTATATATGGTTAAAGTTCAGTTACATGGGAACATAGTTTGAAACTTGAATCCAGCGTCTCACAACGTCATGATTCTTCTCACCTCTTAAAGTTTCTTCAATTTTCTGTTTCTCCAGAACAGAACATATTAAACCGATAAATAAAACTGAAATAATTTCAGAAAAACAGAAGCAAAAATATGTCTAAATTATTATCTAAAAAGTGACTCTTGCAGTTCCAGACTACCAAAAGTCTTCACTCCAGCGCTGCCCCATCATGCTCATGGGCTTTCCATCACTGTCCTGTGTTGGGGAATTTGCCCCTCCCCATCCCAGTGAGGGCAGTCATACCTGGAGGCCCATGAATGGAGCCCTCAGGTAAAGCGCTGTTGAAACAAATCTAAAGCTGCCTAATGACACGCACCGTGAAACTCTTCACAGGTCATTTACGCTGCTGACAGACTGTTGCCACGGCGCTGCACGCCTCCTCCTCTGCTCCTGCTAATGTGTGTGTGGGACAGATACACAAACAGATGAGACAGAAAGATAGCCACAGTTAAAAAAGAGGCTGATGTATGTGTGATATGCATTAGTCCTACATTGGGAGGTTATCTGTAACACCAGTGTTTAGCCTGTGTGCAGCGCGGCCTCACAGCATGGCAAAGCCATTAGAGATGCTATCTCCAGCGGGTTAAGAAGGCAATCGCTACCTCGGGTCATATTTCTAAAGATGGTTAATGTGTGTTTGCTGTTCTTGGACTCTGTTTTGTGGAACAGTGGATGCCCGTGGAAAATTCTGCCTTGTGTTAATCTACTGCAAATGCATCTGTAACCCAGCGAACTCGTTTGCCTCCAGGTGTCGTTACTCACTTCCGCTGCTTCAGAAGGAAAGGAGTGCTAACATGAGGGGAACAGTCGTCCAGCTCTGCCTCCTAAAACAGCATCACCTTATATTTCTGCAGTGACATCACAAGATTTTAAGGAGTGGGATACAGCTTGAACTGGATTCTGTTGAGTGTTTATCCCTCCTTAACTCACTGAGTGCCAGCCCTTTTTTAAAACAGTCTTGTTCCAGTGTTTTTGCCAATTTTGAGTCATATTTCAAGACCCACAGAATATTTTGTACTATGACACTAACTAACTAACAACACTTAACAGCTCAAATGAAAGAAGAGACTCTCTGTTTCATCATGAAAAAAATGTTTGTTTTTACCTTGTTCCATTCTTGTTTTATCAGAGGTAGAGTAGAGGACACTTTCACCAAAATCACCACTTTTTGTCCAGAATCTGTCCGTTTTGCTCTCTAATCTCGATCGTCTCCACTTCCTGCTTTGATCTCTGTGGTGTATACCGTCTCTTTATGCTCTGACTACATCTCCCAGAGGCCCAAATATTAATCAAAGGCTTCAGAAGACCGCGATCAGCGACCCGCTGCCAAAAAAACACTTTGATATATATATCCGTTGATGCTGCTCAAAGAGTTAATGACATTGAACTTGACTTGTTTGATTTGAGATAAAGAATACAAGTTACATCATTTATGCTTTCTTCTTTTGCATCAGTAGATTTTGGGGATAAATCAATAGCTGGTCACTCTTAATAACCATAAAGTCATAAATATGAATAGAATAGTTTTTTATTTATTCCCCATTGGGGGAAATTTACCTGCTACAGCAGCACAGACAGATTGCAGTATACAATAAACAACAGCAATAAAATAGAATAAGTAGTAATAATAAATATTTACAATATGTGCAAAACAAAAAGGAAGAATTATGAGTGAATTGTTAATTAGACACAGTTATTTGATAATATAAAATGTGAGTCAGTTCTCATTTATTTTATTAAGTCTTATGAATGCATTCTCTTGAACATTTCATATCAGTGATATCTCAGTCTGTGAGCATCACATAGACTGAATACATTTTAAATCTTCAAATGGCCATAGCTATTAAAATACACAAGTTTTCTATTTGGTATAATTTAGACTAGGACTTGACTTTGAGATGAATTATCCCTGTTCAACAGGGCTTCAGATACTGTAGATTATTACGATGAACGGAAACTAAAATGAAAGTAAGCAGTGAAAATGATTCTTAGGAAATTTTCTTAAATGAAAATTAAGTAAACTGTTTAAAAATTTTTTTAAAAAATCAGTTCAGTTTTAAAGTTTTCGTTAAAAATAGGAAAATATCACATTGCATGCTAAAATAGTGTGAAGATGTTAAACATTATAGCCCCTCCTGTACATCCATTTATACATAGCTACATACTTGTGAAACATTATACGCAGCTCTAACACAAATTTAATATATAAAAACCAAAACATAACCTTTCTGAAAAACTGAAACAGCACTGAAATATCAAACCCAAAATAAAAATGACCTGAAAATTCAAAACTCTTCTAACCTGTCAGGTAACAACACTTCCCTGCAGGTACGTGTTTTCTAAAAGGCACCTTTCACAGCAGTTTTTGAGGGAAGGAAAACCCTAACTCATTTAATTTACCTGTCCACAGGAAATGTGGATTCATCCTTGACATCACCTTTTTTTTCTCCACATCATTCGTCAAACTTCTGAGTCTTGGACCTGAAAGAAGGAATCTTCTTTTCACTGAAACACCTATGTAGGGTCAAAGGTCAGACTCAGCAGAGAGCAACAGCCTCTAAGCTAAACATGTCGAGTACATAAAAGCAACATATATGTATTATGAAGCTTGTGTACAGTACAGTAGTGTTTTTTAACAGGAAGCAGTAAATTGCGCTCTTTTGAATGAATATTCTGCTTCTGTCTCCCGTGTTTAAGAAAGTATTCTAGTTTGTTTTGGCAAACTTTCTCTGATATATCAGATGACACATCATATCCTCTAATTGTTACCACACCGTCCCAGACCCTTTCCCAACTTCAATTAACGTCTCCACACATCAGTTTCAAGCTGCAAATCCCCCTCTTTCCAAAAAAGAAAACATTCACATAAGAAAAGACGGTTTAAACAGGTGCCATGGTAACATAATCATCACTGCTGCAATTACTGCCTTATGCCTGACTAACAGCCATAAATCATTCCCTCTCTACAAAGAGGACGTTGTAGCGCTCCACATCCCATCCAATAATCAGAAATTGCTCCATGTACGGCGTAACGAGCGGGCGCTGAAACAGCCCATTCTTCTGTTTGGTGGACGATATTTCGCTCTCTATGGCGACATTACGGGGATCCTTCAGCGAGTGCGATATTGTACCTGCTCGACACCTGTTAGCTTTAGCCGAGGGTTTCATCAGATAGTTGGAATAAATACTAGTCATCATCATAACCATAATCATAGTCATAAAAACCGGGGGCCTTTATGCTGTTGCCAAATTGCCCTGCCATCTGATTTACAGTCGGACTGGGTGGGAAGGGAAGACAGACGGGGCAGGGAGGAGGATGGAGCCTTTTTAACGTGCTCGGGATGGTATAAATACTCAAATTTCCACACCTGCAGACCACCGTCACACACACACACACACACACACACCTGTGAACGTAATGGCTTGGGATGGGTGAGAGGGAGGAATTCTGGGATTACAAAGAGGAACATTGTAGTAGCGTCTCACTCTGTGCAGCAGGTGAGCAGAGTGATAAGAGGCCAGAGGACAAATTAGCCCTTATATTAAAATAATCCCTCATGTCTAATAACAATAATATGCTCCACACTCACAATGGTCTTCCTTTTCAGGCAGCAACTTGTTGAAAACAGATTTGAGCGTTTGTGAAATGGGCCCATCATATCTGTTGGACCTGTCAACAGTCGTGCAATACGCAGGGGTTAAAGGGAGTAATGGATGGCAGTAACTGCAGAGAGGAGGCAGTCTGTGGACGCTCAACGTCCTGACCAGCTGTTTGATTCAGAGGTGGAGCTACAGAGCGTCTTTTAAAGGGGAACCCCACAGGCTTTTTGTCAGGAGGAGTTCAGCCTGTGAAAACAGCTGTTCAGTGTCCTCTGTGACTCTAAAAGGACTTATTCAAAGTTTGAAAAAAAAGAAAATAACTCTGACGATATCATCCAGTCCGCTCACACGAAATGGGGTATGAATGGCATGGTGAATTGCAAGTAATTTGGTGTGCAATACAGGGGCGTCACTAGGTTTTAAGGGTGAGGGGGGCTTAGTCTCCCCAGTTGAGGCTAATTTAGGGGGGGTGGGGTATTCAAGTGACTTATGAATAATGCAAGGTTATATGATTATTTATGTAAACTCATGTTCTGGCCACTTTATATTGAGTTTATTGTCATGTTTTTGTAAAAAAAAAAAAAAATAATAAAAAACTATTGGAGGGGTTTAAGAATAATTTAGGAGGGCTGAAGCCCTCTGTTTTCTGATGATCACTTCTTACATGTTTTAAGGCAGTTACCCATCTCTGTCTTTGTTCAGGATCTTTGGGAATCCTGTAAAATAATCTTCCATTTGCTCGTCCTCAGCTGTTCTGGCATCCCAGAGCACAACTGCTATCCACCATATCTCTGCGATCCCTGTTTAAACAGAGCGCCTTCCTGCCAATATGGCTGTGTTTTGCTTTTGACTGTTGCATGCTGGGATTGTGTGACGTCAACGACTAGAGCTCTATAATGTGAGTTATCACAGCATACAAGATCAATTAAAATACTGTCTAATAACTATAAGGTGTGTCCACACAGGTATGATTGAACCAGTTTATTCACAGTTTCAAATATTCATGACTTTTTTGGGCTTTGGCAGGTAAGAGCAAAATACAGATAATAGTAAAAGTATAAATGTTCATACATCAGTTCTGCCTGGTTGCTGTCTCACCTGTCCACCACAGGTTTCCATGAGGCCTTCCAGTGCAGTGTGCGGCTATTAAAACAAACTGGCGTTACTGTATGACACTTCATCGTGACCTGTATAACAGTGAAAGAAAAAACATGACACACTGAAACAAAACGTAGAGGAAAACAAACAAGGAATAACACTGAACAAAGTCATCTGTCTCTAATAAAATTATAAGGTCACGTTACTTTCTCAGTTATACAATTTGTAGTTTGGCCCCTTAAGAAAAGTTTGACATTGTGTTTCAATGCGGTCTTCATTTACTTCAACTAAAACAATGCTCTTTTTATTACAAAGTTATGAAAACTGCCAAGTATTATAGGTATGCATCAATAGAAGTCGAAGGCACATAATCTGTTTTATCAAACACGTACAAATCGCACACATCCATCTCTGATGGATAACATCAACACGCTGCTTTTTAATGCCTGTCAGCCCTCGGTGTTGCAGTTTGAGAAGGAACACAGACGAAACTATTTACTACTTTTAAACAAAAGCAAACATCGACAAAAAAAAAAGTTTTTTTCATCCAAAATATGTGCAGAGAGCTGAAATGAAGATGCTGGAACACACCAGAAAATGTCAGCACTTAGAACTTCAAACTCAGTGAATGGAAACTATTTTTCAGTCAGAATGTGAAAACAAGCAAATGAAAATCTCTTCGAATGTTTTCCCAGCGCTGAAGCTGAGACGTCCGTCGATCTGAGCATAAAACTCGCCTCTCAGAGAAACAGAGTTTGCACATTAGCAGCAAAACTGTCCAGCAGATCACTTCTTCAGGTCCTTCCTGTAGTAAATATTTAGTGGTGACTTTTATCAGGACGAAGCTCCTTCATGGTTTTGGGGTGTTCTGCATCCGCAGTCGCCTCCTGGCCAGGGCTTCCTGTTTCTTCCTCTCGATCTCGGCTGCAGAGCACTTCCACGTCATCTGGCTTGTGACAAACACTGGAAAGGAGGAAGTGAAGTGAGAAAAATCAGTGGAAACACTGAATTTGATTCACTAGGATACGTTAAAACATTTGAACAAAAAAAAGGGCCTAAATCAGAACTTGTGTCATTGCTATGAATTTGAGTCTTAATTTGATAACATAAACATTACGCTACCATAACTAGAACCAGTGGGTACCCATGGTGAAGCCCCCCCTCCCAGTCTGCAGTTCATTGGCAATGAAGCTTCCTGAGGTTTGGAGTCTTGACAGCAGCCCAAATTGAAGCCATTGCGCTGTGTTTACTTGCTTTGGGGGAGAAGTGTTCATGTGCACATGCACTGAACTGTCAATGATTATAAGAACAACATGTGACATCTGTTTTTCTTATGAGTTTTCACTTCAATATCCAGGCTTTTAGCAAAGCACTGAGAAGAGTAGATGAAACTACCATTTTAACAAAATTCCTTGATAGTTATTATTACATACTATCAAATCTTATTTTCTAAAGACAGTTAAACTTATCTAAACTTAAACTTATCTTATAATCTATACTATGGGTAGGAATTGGCAAGGACTTCATGATATGATACATATTGTGTTACATGAGTCTCGATACATTATTGCGATATTGTGATATATTGCGATATTCTACATAGTTCATTAAGAAATTTAAAATTCAGGTCAATGGAAATAGCTTTGGCTATTGTATGCTATCTATTGGCAAGGCCATCACGATACCATACGTATCACGATACTTTAGTCTCGATATGATACATTATTATTGTGATATATTGCAATGATCTACGTAGTTTTACATAGATCATGGAGAAATTTAAAATGCAGCTTAAAGTACAAGTTGTATATATGTACATGAATACATATATATGTACACAAATTTATGTTTACATATACATGTACATATATTTAGAAAAGATATACATATATACATGCATATATATAGGGCTCTCAAAGTTAACGTGATCAATCGGCCCAAAACATGACTTTTTTGGGGGGCAAAAAATCAATATAAAGAAATTAAAAATCAATATTATGTCAAAAGAAACGAGAAAAGAGAACAATATATTGGCACATCAATTTTTTTCCCCACCCCTAGTCAATATACTATATCATGTTGATATCAGAGCGCTTACCTTTGCTGCTTGTAGCTGCTGAGTCTGACACGTTCCTCTTGAAGGCTGTGTGATGCCTGGCTGTGACTGTATGTGGCTTCATGTCTTCATTTCCAGCCTGGTTAAACGTACCCAGACTCACACGGCGTCCTGGGAGGCTCTGAGACATCCTTGATCCGCTGTCGGCACCTTTCATGGTGACGTTCCACCCCTGGTAGTTCACAGTTTCACTGCTGGTTCCCGGTAATGAGTTGGAACGAACAAAAGCACACTGCGTCTGTCTGTTCGCACCGGCAGCGGCGCTCGTGGAGCTGTGGCTGTGGCTTGCTTTCTGTGGTTGACTGTTCTCAACGCTGTCACACACCTGGTAGAGCAGTGCGTCATCGTCCCCGTCATCCCATAAGCTGTCAGAAATCACTGCAGATGTGCTCCCCTCCTGACATTTAGTGGTCTTGATAGGAATAGGAATAGACAGTGTCTTTGCAGTGGCGCATTTCTGGTCAGATATATTCGGGTGTAGAACAGCGACGCTGGGCCTGGAAACTTCTTTGGCAGCCGTCTTGGGATGGAAGTGAGGGTTGGGCTCTAACTTAAAAGTGCTTCGGTTGGTAGTCTTTGGCTTGGTGCACAGTTCCTGGAGTGCACTGCAGCTTGGCTTGCAGGGAGGTGCAGGGTTTGTCTTTGCTGCAGGCTTACAAGAGGAGGTGAACTGAGTAGTGTTTGGCTGTAAGCTGGGTTTAGGGTCGGTGTCATGTTGCTGGTAGGGATCCTGGGTCATCGCCAGTATAAAAGAGTCATTAAGTAGGTCATCGTTCTCCCAGTCGTCATCAAAGTCGTCAAAACTGTTTGCAGTAAAACCACACAATCTTTTTTCTTCAGCAGGATGTGCGGCTTGGCCAGCTGACTTGAGCTCTGATTGTCGGGGTTCAGCTAAAGTTGAAGTCAGAGGTTGGTGTTTTATTTCCTGCGAATGGGCCGATGCTGAGGAGGCGTGGCTCAGCCGCCCGCTGACTCTCTGAGTGGAGCAGTCGAACAGAGCGTGCAGCTCGGCCTCCACCTGATCCGACGAGGATGGACACTTCAGGTCCTTCACACTGCTGGGGAATGACGTCTCGGTCAGTTTAGTGCTGGAGGTCTTTGCACATTCATTGAGGTTGTTGTTGACGATGTTTAGCTGCTCTGAAGTCTCCCTGTCCTGCTGCATGTTCTCGTCAAACTGCTTGGCCAGTTTCATGAGGTCCTCCACACTGCTCTGCCTGCAGACAGGAAACAAGGAAAATAAGCCATAAAAAATAAACCGCAACTACTGATTTAAAGCAGTTAAGACAGCTCATGTGCTGCATTTGTTAATGTCAAGAATAAAACCACAGGCCAGAATATCGATTACGCACCGGGAGTACTTCTTCCTGAGTCGAGGTTTTGGAATATCAGGTGTACTGGGGACGGCGCTGTCACCGATCCACTGCAGCAGAGGAGACTCTGCCTGTTTCTGCTTCACATCCTGAGAAAGAAAGTAGAAGAATTTCTTTCAAAATGTGACCTAAACAAGCCTAAAACCTGAAGAAACAAGAAAAAAAACAACTGACCTTTGGAGCAATACGGTTGACGATATCTGATATTTCCACAACTCTGGTGTTCCTGAGTCCTGACCCGAAAAGAGACAACAACAAAAAACACTGTGATAAATGACCACAATAGTTTCCATCCCTATGTGATCGCTAACAGCGACAAGCACCTTCAGCCGGTATGCATGTTGTCATTCAGTTGTGCTGGCCTGTATTAATAACAGCACATGAAAAGCAGGCACATCGTATTGTTTACCAGCACTCGCTGAAGTCGGCGATGTGGGATCCCAGAAAATGTCTTGTGATTGTTCCACGTCACTCGGAGAGTCCCCATTATTCAAGCCGGCGTATCTGCTGCAGCCTCTGCGCTTCGGACTCTGAAAATCTGCATCACACAGATATGAAACCATCCACAGACTATTTGGATTTTGCATTTGCATAGCATGCAGCATACATGGTGTGAGTGGAATATCACCACATAATCAGAGTTTTTGCATTCATTTTTATTCTTAGTCACTTTATCATCTTTGGTTCTCTGCACTACATTTACATGTTTACATGCATATAGGTTTATGTTCATGTGTCATGCACCAAGTCACAAAGTTAAATTCCTTGTTTGTGCAAACTTACTTGGCAATAAACTTGTTTCTGATTCTGACATCACACACAGAATATGTATTAGTCAGCTGCAAAACCATACAGTGTTGACTTAGATCATAGTGGGAGCTTTTAGGAGCTTTAGCAGCCAAATCAAAACATCTGTATCAATAATTCATGTGCTTTCTCAGAAAAAGTGAATGATGAAACAGAAGCATGTTGTCTGTACTGATGTCATGATGGCCGTCTCTCCTCCAGTGAGCACACTCGGTTAAAAGTCTCGCATCCATCGGTTTATTTCCCAGCTAGTATCGCTGAACAGCAGATCGATCGCTCCGCAGCCTCACCTTTACACATGCTGGGTGCCGATGAGCCAGGCATCTGCTGTGCTGCTGTCTTGTCCGCTGCTTTGTTGTGGTTCCGTGTGCCCACAGATCCCCTGCAGCTCCCCGGCTCTGGGGCCTCAGCAGCGGCAGCAGAGTGTGTCCTCTGCTCGGACATCTTCCAGAGAACCAGCGCAGCTTCTGCGGCTCATTGTGCTTCAAACAGCGCTGTCGATGCTCCACAGACACACTTTGCTCAGGTTTTCTCAAACACGTTCTGTTGTGTTTTTGAACTTAGCTCAGGCCGCCATGTTTGGCTGTGACGTCATCTGAGTACGGATGCCGGGGAGGGATTTTTTTGTCGCGTTTCGCTCGACGTTTTGACCTTTAGGTGCAGTAAAAGAGGCCTCTCCTGTCTGTCAGAGCATTTATATTGTTTTTAGATCAGGGAAAAGACGCTCATAATGTTTTTGAATCTTTATATAGTGAGATATAATTTAGATCATGAATGCAACATATAAACTGAGAATACAGTAAATATGCTGTAATTTAAACTCTGATAAATGTTTTTATTTTTTAGCCCTGTTTTACTATATAACAGTTAAACACCCTGTAGTCCAATTTTTACTCTATTTGGGAGGAATAATTAGACCATAAGT
This sequence comes from Synanceia verrucosa, assembly GCA_029721515.1. NCBI lineage: Eukaryota > Metazoa > Chordata > Actinopteri > Perciformes > Synanceiidae > Synanceia > Synanceia verrucosa. Next base: position 22,715,966 of record CM056562.1, read on the forward strand.
AACTTAAAGATAAAACAAACATGGCCTACATAATATGCATGACCTAAAGACTGAACAACTCTTTCTGCCATCACACTATAAAACAGCCTATAATCACAAAATACCTCTTTTTGCAGTCACTGCTCAATATTGCACAAACTAGCTGATGTTGCATAGACCACATTTTTTGGTATATATTGCATTTTTCACATTGCTGCCTTTTAAATTTGCCTTTTAATGTATTTTTTAATCTATTTTACATTCATTGTTCTTCATTGTGGATAGCAAAGGAAGTACAGTATTTAACCACACAGGTTAACTTGTTTCCTTACAGTTCACATACAATAAACACCTTGAATCTTGAATTTTATGTAACATTACATCATATAATTATCTATCATATAATTATCCATCCATCCAGCAATTTTCTACCGCTTATCATCATAGTGTCGCAGGGGGCTGGAGTCTATCCCAGCTGTCTTAGGGTGAAAGGCAGGGTACACCCTGGACAAGTGTCCACTTCATCACAGGACACATAGAGACAGACAACCACTCACACTCACACCTACGGTCAATTTAAATTAGCCAATTAACCTAATCCCCATGCATGTTTTTGGATGGTGGGAGTACCAGAGAGAACCCACGCAGACACAGGGAGAACATGCAAACTCCACACAGAAAGGCCCCGGGCCGGAAATCAAACCCAGTACCTTCTTGCCGTGAGGCGACAGTGCTAACCACAACACCACCATGGCACCCTGTCATATAATTAAATAACACATTAATTTCCTCTAACTATTCTATTTAAGCCACCATTAAATAAAAAAAAAAAAAATATTGCCTAGGCCTACATGGTGCATTAGTAATAATAGTAACAATAATAAATATACACTATAATAATTGATTAAACAATGTCAGTGTTTTGTCTCCATGATGAGCACTTTAACTTTTATACAATTTACATTTTTAGATGTTTACTGCTGTTAATATAGTACTTGCATATTTTACTTCATTTATTAGATTTTTTTTTACAGAACTTGTATTTTTGTGTTATTGGTGTTTTTACTGATGTAACTGAACTGAACTTTACTGGTTGAAATTGGATTTAAACAAAAGATTAAGTGAGAAAACTGTGACACAGGCAACAATTCAGCAAATCCTTTATCTGGGAACTTTGTGCAGACATTGAATCTGAGCTGGTATTACTCTTGGCTCGTTGCAGCAGTACAGTAAATATTATGGCAGACAGACGGGTACTACCAAGCAGTTCTGCCCATATGTTTGGCCGGTAACCGTGCAGACTTCATTGGGCCTGAAGCCTGTTTGTTTGTGGAGGCTTGTTGTGAAGGTTGTTGTTTGTGTGGATTGTATGCATACTGTCAAATAAATCAGTCACACTTTGCACTGTTTATTGTGAAAGTCAAATGTTTATTATGTAAGTCAAACTAATTTGTAGGCACAATTCATATTACATGGTATTTGGCAAAAATGCCAAAAAGGACTCTTTGCCGCTGTGTCTGCAACTGGTTTCCCAGTCGGAGTAGACAGAGTCTTAAAGGGGATGTCTCAGGCTCATTTTCAGGTTTGTACTTGTGTTTTGGGTTTCTACTAGAACATGATAACTTTCCTGTAAAGGAGACACACCATAAATGTGTTCATGTTCATGCATTTTGGTATCTAATATGACCCAGTCAGTTTTTTGTTGGCCATCGGCTTCAGAAAACGGGATATAACAAGATGTTCAGATTAGTCTCCTCTTCCTTTCTCACATGCAGGACAGCTAGAATATATTTCCCATAGTGAAGAACTACCTTTGCTAAGGTCAACCATATTCTTTCTGGGCTTTTCCAGCACAGTATTAGAACTATTATGTGTTTTTCAAACATTAAAGCATGTAAACATGTTTTAGTAAAAGAGTAAAATTCCAAACTACAATAAGATGTCTTAAATCATTCCTGTATGCACGTGTCTTAAAGTCAACTATAAGCTGAGCACAGAGCTTTCCTCTTTGAGTATCAGATCTGCACATAGATCATTCTGCACAGTGAAGGTCAGACAACAACACATTTTGAGAGGTGGACTTTAAACCTCAGTCACCAGATACAACCTCAGAGCTAATAATCCGTGTGAGCATCCTGACTGCAGCTCACTGAGGTAAAAATATGTCCATAAACAATCTAAAGTGATAACTTTCAAGCCTTAAGGTCAAAGAAGCTATTAATAAACATGTCAGGGAGGGTTTTTTGGGCCAAGATGGCCGATGAGTGAGTGACTTATCTTTTGTTTTTGTGTGTTTAGGGAATGAAATAAAAATTAAGACACTTCTGAGTAGTTTGAACACAGTCATACATATTTTTTTGATGTCTTAGCACTTGCTATAGGAATAAAATGATAAATAGCAGAGGTGTCTGCATTTGTTATCGTCCCACCTGTTCCTGCCACATCTACCTGTATCAATACAGGAAGTGGTTAAAAGTTAAAGCCCATCTCTTGTTGGATGTGATTGGCTGTCTGCAGCTGTGACGTTGACGAGTGGTGAGAATATTTTACCTTTAATGTCGGTTTTAAAACTGCTGGAAAAAGAACCAAGGAGGTAAATAATCGTTTTAATGGCTTTGTTTTAGTGGTTTGTGCTGTCTCCAGTGCTATAGAAAATGTTTCTGATTACTTTTCATTTGTCTGTGATTCAAGTAGTTCCTGTAAACTGTATATTCATCTACTGTATAGTAATTCTGCTTCTACAAAAACCTGATGCAGCCTGGTTTCTTCAGTTCAAGCAAAAAGAGTCTGGCAATGTGTGTAGGACTGAACCAAAGTGGACCAACGTCATTCCTGTAAAGTATAGTTATCATTCATGCGTGAGCGTTCCAGAATTGCGGCTCTTTGTTTGTACTCGTCTTTATTGAATGAATAATTGCTTCAGTGGTAACAGGTTAGTGACACGTGAGCTGATCCTAGATAAGTGCTTGTGTCATGAAACTAGTCCATTCACTCTTATCTGTAAAAGCTGAGGAAAGGACTTACATGACTGATGTTGCTGTTATATATTTAACTATGTTAACTATGTCAGGCGTGCGCGCGCACACACACACACACACACACACACACACACACACTAAACCTTTGACAAGATAATGTTGAAGGTTTCATATTTTAAGGCACTTGTTCTTGGGTCTTTTACAAAATGCATTTATTTCTCTCTCTTGTATGTATTTTACCTGAGAGGTCAGGAAAATTTGAAATTTAATTGTTTTGCATTCCTGCAGATTTGATGTGTGTAATGGATTTATTTAGATTGTATATTATTTTGCTGCATTTGGGAATTTTGGGGTGTTGGCCACTTTTTATTTAAAGTTACCTCTGCTGCTAAGGAGGTTATGTTTTCACCTGGGCTTGTTTGTTTGTTGGTTTGTAGGTTTGTAGGTTTGCAAAGTATCTCAAAAAGTTATGGATGGTTTTTGACAAAATTTTCAGGATTGGCTGGAAGTGGCTTAACTTAATACTGATTCATTTTTGGTGGTGCTGTTGAATCGGATCCGATCATCATCAAAAATTAATCAGTTTTAAGTTAGGCCACATCTGACCAACCCTGAAAATTTTGTCAAAATCTGTCCATAACTTTTTGAGTTATTTTGCAAACCATCAAATAAACAAACCAGTGAAAACATAACCTCCTTGGCGGAGGTAATAAATATTATGAAAGGACTGAAGATTTGATAGTCTTTAATGCATTTCTGCACATTCTGCAGAGCAATTTCTAGAATAAAGCACTAGATGGTGCTTGTATACCTCCTTGGCATTGTGTGTGTGTGTGTGTGTGTGTGTGTGTGTGTGTGTGTGTGATAGTGAGACAGTAAACTCAGTGTAGACTGGATGCAGAGATTTGTGTTTTACAGGAGATGCTGTGCTGCTGTAGTAGTGATAGTATTTTATAATAGACAACACACACACACACACACACACATGCATGCACAAGCTGCAGTGAATTACTCTGCTTGATTATACTTGATTCAGCTTTGATTGTTTTCATTTGGAAGCAGTTTATCGATATAGAGAGAACAGGGGAAGCCAATCAACTGTTTCTTTGATTGAACAAGATGCAGAAACTGTTCAGATCTGAGCCTCCTCTTCTCTGGTCAAACCATAGTGTTTCATCAAAACATCAGCAGATAATTAGCCACTGCTAATTATAAGTATGGAGGGAGTCAAGGGCAACTGCAACATGTGTCAACTTTTGGGCAAATTCATTCTCAGTTAGTGAAACAATCATTTTATATGTAGAGGAGAAATATGAGGGAAATCATTCAGGTGTTCCAGATTCTCCAAAATGATGTGAATGTTCTCATATTTGTCTTCAGATGTTCATCATACAGCCAATGTAATGTAATTCTGTTTTTAATATATACAGCATATATCATAAATGGCTATATTTATAATATTTTAAAACTCTCCAAATCAAAAATATAAATTTTGCAGGGATATAAAACAAAGACAATCTGCATTTCAACATACAGCTGATGGATATTTACAAGGGGTGGTTATCAGCAAGGACTTCACGATACGATACGTATCGCGATACTTGAGTCAAGACACAATATGTTGTTGTGATATTGCGATATACTGTGATATTCTACATAGATCACTGAGAAATTTAAAATGCAGCTGAAAATACAAGTTGTAAATTCTATGTACAAATATCTTGTTATGTATATGTACATATATTATATATAATACATATTTATTTATATATGTATGCAAATACTGTATATACAGTATATTAGGGCTGTCAAAGTTACAGCGTTATTGGGGATATTTTTTTATTTTCTTTTAATTTTTATTTCAACATGCAGACATTGCTCTGGATTAACAACTGTCCCTAAACATTCCTTTGTTAGGGGGAAAAATGAATATTAAGAAATTAAAAATTAATATTATATTGGAAGAAAAAGTAATATTTACATTTTTGGTTGGTGAATGACTGTTACGCATTTCCATCTTTCATTTATTTGACTAATCATGAAAATACTTTCATCTTTAAAAACACAGAATTCATTCATTCACCTGGTTGTTTCCTCAGAGAAACATGTCCGTCATGACAACAGACAGCACATTTAAGCCGACAGGCTGTTGTCGCATTAGCAGCGTAGCTGATGTCAATGTTAAACAGGTTAACTGGAACCGTCAGTATGGATGTAACAGCGATTTAATCAACAGTTGGCTATGTTTCATGCCTCCCTTTAATGCATTCAGCTAATCTTGGGGGTATCCCCATTGCTCTGTCAGATCACACAAATCCACACCTGGGGGGCGCCGTCTCCCACCCGTCTAAAAGTCACTATAACACCCTGTTGTCACGCTGAAGGATAGCATTTTCTCACAAGTGATAGTTAGACCACAGAATAAAGGACATGCATGTGTCAGCTCCTGTTTGAATATGAGGCATCAGCCTGTGATTCCTCCTCCTCCAGCCTTTCCAAGTCGTGTCACGGCAGGAAAAAAAGGTGGTCAAAGGACAGAGGAAGAGCGACTTAGCTTCAGATGCTGCGAGTCTTTCCCATGAAGCCTCTCTCTTTCCTAACTACCTACCGCCTTCTTCTATTTATCGGTTACGCCTGGGTTGTTTAGAAGCAATTAAGGAGCTAATTGTAGCGATTTCTGAGGACCGGGTATTATAGTAAAAAGTAAAGAGCTAATGGCTAATTGCCCAAGCAGCTGCTAGTGTTTATGAAGGCGGTGTGCACATGCCGGGGGATCTACCAGGCGTAGACGGCAATGAGGACGAGAAGGTGTGTGTGTGTGTGTGTGTGTGTGTGGTGGGTGGGGGGCTCATCATTGCTGTGGATCCCAGGGATGGTTCACACTGGGCAGATGCCAGGTGAGCGAGACGAGCTGGAGATGAGGAAGCTCGACTCAGAATAGTGTGTGCATAAATAATGATCACCTCCGACGGCCTCTGGTGCTGCATCTCCAAGGAGGCCGTGTTGTCGTCGTCCATGTTTGTATGTGAAGGGTATCTCCCAGTGTTTATACCACCCCCGTCCTGCCAGACCCCCCTTTGGGCTCGCAGTGCCTCGCGGATGACAGTTAGCATGTGGCAGAGCTCTCTGAAGTGGAAGGGATCCAGGATGCTGGGTTTGCGTGCCAGCATCGCCAGGCTGGGATTTCACCCATTTCACAGTGTCTGCCAATGGCTGTGGCTGTGAATGAAAGCGTTTGAAACAATGCCTGCGTCTGCGGTGTCACATCACTGGGCTTCAGCGGCGAGTCAGACGCAGCCTTAGGTGGTTTGGCGTCGGTCTGAGAGAAGCCCGGCAGCCCTTTTCTGGTCACACGGGGCAAAAAGGGAAGAGCTAAAGGGCGTCCAACTGGAGTTTGGATGGTCGGGATGAAGAGGAGAAAGAGAGGACATCAAAGCAGCACAGTTGTGGGTTCATTTCGATTTGGCTCCGCGACTCGTTTTTCAACATCAGTGGTGTGATTTCAGGATTGTGAGCAAGTCAGACATTTACTGAACGTTTTTTCCACTTATATTGAATTCACCACCAGGAGCAGGGAGCACCATGTTTTAAGATTGGGGGTGTCAAAATGATGAAATAAGAGACTGATTGACATTGATATTCAGGAAATCCTCAACATGTGTTGCTAAAAAAACTTCATCAGGATATATCCAATGAGGGCACCATGCAGAATATCTTAGCAACAATCTTTATTTTAACATTTTCATGCTTTTTTTATTAGGCTAACCTCCAAAACCTAATGTCTGTAATGAACTAACATAATTTTAGTATATCCAATTAACCTCTGTCTCGACCCCCTTAGGGCTTCCTTCATTTAACATAGATTCAACTTGACTGCAGCTCTGCTTTAGGTGTCACAGATTAGGTGCAAGACCCTTCAATCGGTGTTTATGAGCGAACCTGCATTAAACACTGGTGTCCATATGTGCTACGAGGCGTCATGCGACATGACAAGGAGACGCCAAAGAGGAAGCCATTTTGCAGAATTAAGACGCAGCAGCAGTCGTGGAGGCTGAAGCAGAGCTGCAGCTCCTTCGACTGCTCATTTATTCTGTTTATAATAGCAGAGCCCATGATAAATGTCCCACAGAGTGCACATGTGCTAAAATATTCATCAATCGGAGGCCCCCTAATTTGCGGAGGAGGAAAACCAATAAATTCAGATGTGAGCGGCAGTCATGTTATATTTATATGAATATGCAGGACCATGGGTGGGACATTAAGATTAATCTGGCATGTATGCACTTTTACCCAAGCTTAATGTTCTTGTGTTGGGTGGAGATGAAGGCGAGAAGGTGCCAAACAAAGTGATGCTGTCATGAAGGACATGGACAGAAATTCAGCCATGTTTAATGATGTTTCATGTTTTCACGGTTAATGTCAAGCTACAATAAGAAGTCTAGACTAAACATGCATGATATGCACATGCTCTCTGATTAAAGGGAAAGTGCAGAGAGTGCAAAACTGCCCCTGAAATTTGATTTGTCATCATCATGGCATCAGAGTTTAATCAGTTTTCTTCTTTACTGCACTGATTTTTCCTGCTTGCAAGTTTTTCTAATTTTCCTTCTTTTCTCCTGCTCTTTTTTCTTTCCTTCCTCTTTGTCTTGTTCTCTCCCCCTCTTTTCTTCTCCCTGTGTGTTTTTCTCACTCTTTCTGCTCAGGTGTGCCTAGAGGAGGAGGAGGAGGAGGAAGAGGACGAAGGGGGTTTCTCCAGTCGTATACCCTGCAGAGCCACTCTCTCCTGGGGTAAGGATGACAGGAAGTCAGCCAGATGGCACAGAGCAGGTCTGCAGCATGTGACCTCCTCTCTGGAGAGGCAGGAAGCAAGGAGGAGAGGAGGGAGGAGCGAGGAGGAGGAGGAGGAGGAGGAGGTAGGGGAGTGAGATTAAGGAAAAAAGGTGAAGAGATGGAAGAAAGATGAGAGGAGTGAAGCCGACTGAGCCTCTAATATATCAGTGTTAGTGTTTGTTCCACCAGTGAGATCAGGAGCTTTGAGATTGTGATTTATGGAAAAAATATATTATTCTAAAGCAGAAGTCAATAACATTTGCATATAAATAAATTTGGACTATTCAGATTTATACCTCTGAATGATAATGACATGTAGCTCATGAAACCTTCACATTGTGTTTGGTAAAAAACATGTTTTTTTTAGTGAGCATGCAGTAATGAAACAATGCTGAGATGAAATATGGCAAGAGAAACTGTAAATGCACACTAAATATGTATTAATTAAAACTGGAAATTTACTCTTGTTTAGTACAAACCCAGTTATTTAAGAAAATAATTTCTAATAATAATAATGTTGCTAATTATGATAATAAGAATAATAATAATAAGAAGATTCACTACCAATAATAATTAATAGTAATTTGTTGTTAATTAATAATAACTAATTAATTAATAATGAGTTTTTGGGGGCAGCAGTGGCTCAATTTTTAGTGACTTGGGCTGGGAATCAGAGGGTTGCTGGTTCAAGTTGGATCAAATCTGGAGAGTGGACTGGTAGCTGTTCCAGTTCCTCCTTCTGGGCACTGCCGAGGTGCCACTGAGCAAGGCCCGAAACCCCCAAACACGTTATAAATTTGTATCCTGGTTACAACCAGTAGACTCAGTGCCACTGATTAGTTATTTTTGGGTTTTTCATGTGATTTTTTTGACTGTCAGTAAAAATGTAGAGCAGCAGCAGCCTTATCCTTTAAAAGCCACATTTTAGAGGCACCCACACTGTCTGATTGATGTGATCTCTGGGAAATTTAGCGCAGAAACGCAGAAACAGTGAGCGCTTGATAAAAAGACGTTTACTGTGCTGGCGATTTCGTACAGAACATCATATAACACAGATGGGTTGACGTCATTCTGCTTCCACTACATGGGAGAAATTTAGGAAACAAATACAGTGTAACTCGAAACATCAAAAGCTAATTTGCATGTGCGAGTCTCGTTTCCTAAATTCAATCCTGTACAGTAAGAAGTGCCAGTTTGGTGACCTGGAAAAAAAAACACAACTTAATTTCACACAGCAGGAAGTCACATCACAAGTTAACAGCTCCCACTTTGGGAGGGGAAATAAATTGACACATTTCTCCACTTATTATTATTATTACTATTAACGTTCCCACCACACACAGATTTTCTCATCACAAACTTCCATTTCATGCACAACTCCCCGTCGGCCCCAAACCAAACCAACCCAGCCCTCCTCCCTCTGTTCTCCTCCTTGCCTTTGATCTAAATTTGGCCTCAGCAGAAGTCTTGTACACAGTCATTTTCATATGGAGGCTTTGAACACACTGATGGAGGGCCGTCGCTGCAGCACTCACTTTTATCCTCCGAGCCCTTTTCCCTCGGAAACCCAGCGAGCATATGGCGAACACCCCTCAACAGGAGGCACCGCCCACTCCGAACAGCTCCTATTCCCAGAGTCCTTCCATCACTCCGAGATTTCTATGTTGGAAATTACTCACAGTGTTGTAGCGATGGCAGCGAATGCTTAAGAGGCAAAGTTTGCTCTAATAGGCTTTTAAATATCCGACTGTCAGAGAACCTGAAAAATGAGCAACATGAATTGATATCTTCATCACACCCTCCTGTCTGCTGGACCTAGCCTCTACAGGTGAACATCCAAGAGAACCACCAGATGACACACACGTTTTGATATTTCAATATTAAATATCTCTAACATTATGGCAGATTTCATTTCTGCTAGCGCTCTCTGGGACTTGAAGATCACCTTTCTCGCTCTGGTCTCTCACTTTGCTGAAACAGAAACCTGCTCATTGTTTGCTAACAGAGAGCTTCAGTCTTTTGGGCTCCTCGTCTCGAACTGAGGAGTCGTCATCTGCTGCCAAAATGTCCGTCAAGAGACAATGACCAAAGCAGATCCACTGGATCTGAATGAATACCTTTTGAAAAACCAGCGTTCCCTTGATGCTGGCACACGGTTCAGTTTGTGAGTTTGTGAAGTCACTTGTATTTTTATGCCTTAATTTTCCGACAACACATTATTTTCTGAATATACCTGCATTGTGAAACACTTTATTTTAGTGCCTGTCTTTTTAAGACCCTCTCCCAAAAGAGCCCGGTCTGCTCTGATACAAGAAAAAAAAGGTTCACCTTTAATCTGTGGATGATATATTCTAGTTCCTTTGTTTACAGTTTCCTTATGTTTGCATACTTATGCTCCTTAGTTTTTGTAGATTTTTTTGTAGATTGTTGGTTTTGCACTATACTGCTTTTTGCTTTATTCTGCACTGTATATATTTTTTAAAAATCTCCTTACTTTTCCTACTGTGCATGGAAACTCTTGTGAAAGAATTTCCTTTGGAATAAATAAAGTTCTAGCTTATCTTATCTTATCTGATCTGAAAGCCCTTTAAAAGTGATTTTTTTTTCACGATATGTCTCCTCTAAACAAATTTCACAGCTAATTAATATCGGGGAAAAGTCATAATTATTTGGGGATATTCAAAGACGTTTAAAAAGATGATTATTTCTCTCTCTTGGTGAGACTTTTATAAATGCTGTGGACACTTAAGAGTATTTTTGGGCTGAAATGAACAATAAACCTAATTACAAGTGTCTAGACAGCTATTTTATTTCCTCGCTTCCTGGGGAAAAGATTTTAATCTTTCCATTGTGAGGGCTGTTACACTGCGCCTCTATGAACAAAAATACATGTGCACTCCGGAAGGGATACAGCATTTATCTCATTACCATTTCTTAAATGTTTACAGCCATTGTCTTCCCTTACAGTGCAAACACCATGCCGTACATGTAAAAGCGCTGCCGGGTTGTTTTCATGCTTTTATCTTAAATACATTCTTTCCAGATTGTTCAGCCCTAGAAACTGGTAATTACCATATATTATCACCTCCACAAGCTCCACCGCTAGGGTTGCCATGTTTGAGGTAATTATATCACTCCCAAGTTGTCTGAGTAATCACTTAACAGAAGAGGCAGCGCTGCGTTCGCGGGAGCTTTTGATGCAAACGGAGGAATGTTTTGAATCGTTCCTTAAGCCTGAGGGATACACAGATGACAGCGTTTTCTAATGTGGGCATTACTGCATTGATTAAGATATAAAATACAAATACACTTGACCACAACGAAAGGATTGTGTGGAGGAGATTTGGAGCATGGGGATAACATCTTTACATCACCAAAAAACTTCACAAACATTAGAAAATATGACGCCCAAGTTATCCACTATTTAAGATAAGATAATAAAATCCTTTACTCATCCCACAGATGGGAAATATGCATTGTTAGAGCAGCAGAGTCGACAGAGCAGCATTACAAAGAAGGTCTATAAAAACTAAGAATAATAACATCAGTAGAAAAGTAGAAATATAAGTGAATATATAAGGCATCATATGTACAATAAGTGAATAACTAATCATCATATATACAACATAAGTGACCTAAATTAGTGTACAAAAATATTGAACAGCAAATCCAGTGGTGTAATAAAGATAATACAGTGAATGGTTTAATGAAAATCAGAATACTGCACAGCGTTCTCTCAACACACGTATGAGTAATGATTGAGTCTATTTATATATTGCACGTTATTGATTATTGCACATGTGTATGGATTAGTGGTATTTCTTTTACTTTTATTGCTTCATGTTTTCATTCATCTATTTAACAGGGGAGGGAAAAAATATTGATATGGCAATATATCGCAATACTTTTTCTTCTGATTTAATATTGATTTTTAATTTCTTAATATCAAATTTTCCCTCCAAAAAAGTAATATTTTGGGCTGATTATAAATCCAGAATGACTTCTCTATGTTGAAATAAAAAGTTAAATAAAAAAAATATCATCAGCGTTAACTTTGACAGCCCTGATGTATGTGTATATGTATCGTAACATGACTCAAGTATCGCGATACGTATCGTATTGTGAAGTCATTGCCAAAACAAACCCCTACTCTTTAATCATATCTAGCACTATTACTAGAATTAGAGTTTTTTTTGACTGGAAAGACTTTAATTTATTCACATTTGTCAACCTGTATTTTCCATAATGAGCGCAGAGTTTTGGAATGAAACTCATGTAACTATTCTATTCTTATAACTTCGCCTGGGCCCATTTGAGGCTTTTCAGATTGTAAACAGCTCCACCATGTTGAGACCCATCAGTCTGTTTTGGTGCTCCACAGACACCATTATCATTCCAGCGCTTATTTCAGCTGACTGTGATATTGTGCTGTGTTTCCGTGTTTGGTGTTGTCTGCCTCCATCGCGCCAGCTGTTGGGTTATTTATAACTGCGGTCGCTGATCTAAATGAGCTAGTAATTAGGCAGCAATGCTTTTGAGGAGACATCCGCTCCTTCCTTCCCATCCACCCATCCATCCCTCTGTTTCTCCCTGCTGTCCCTAAACACACCAGGAGACAAGCGGTAGATAAAGGGGAGACTTGACTCCACTGAATAATTGAGGGGTTTTTTTTACAAGTGAAGCAGCTCGCTATCTGACCCCATAAAGGAAACATGGAGATACGCATGTTTTTTGTTTTTTTTTTTAATTTAAGAATTCGGTGTACAACAGTATGTCGGACACAGCAGAACATAAAAACATCAATGTGACAGTAGAATAAATCAGGATTTGCTCATTAAATTAAATATAAAACAGCAACAACAACAAAAAAGGGGTATAAGACACAACAAACTTATCTGAGGTCTAGTATAGTTACTTCACTGGTTATGTGTTAGTTCCAAAGTGTTTGTGTATAAATTAAACTCTTCCAGAAATATTTGAAAACACAGTAAGGATTTGGAGATTCTCATTTTGTGTCAATAAAATTTGCCCATTAGCAACATAAGATTAGTTACGAAAGACAAAGGCTTATTATTACACACAAATCTTGTAATGATATCATTTTTTAAAATCAATTAAAAACTTAAAAGAAATGGGGCAAGGTCAGTGAACCTGTGAATTGTGTTATGACAAGGATAAATATAGTGTAGTATTTTAAACTGAAGTCAGATATGCACACAAATGCACAATATGTGTCATCGGGTTAAAAAAGCTTTTGATTGGCTGCAGCCAGCAGCATCACGAAGCCAAAGCTACCGTTGTGGCATCAACAGACGCCAGAGGAGTTGCTGTAAAGTAGAAACATGCCTATAAGCCCGGTAAACCCCCTTTACCTCATGCTAATTTCCAACTTTCAAAGCTTGTAAACTTTATCTAATTATACACAAGTCCATAGACTCCCTAGCCTAGCTTTTTTTTTGGCAGGTTGCGGTGTTAATTTATGAAAAACAAATCTGAAATATGCAGATGTCTTTTGTTTGAAGCAGCTGTTTGGTCCTGTTGCCAGGTTTCAATCAGGCGCTCTCTGGGGACGCCTGTGTGTGCGATCTGTGGCCAAGGCCCCCCGTTTGATGTCTGACAGGGACGCAGCGACGGGGCTCGCCCTCAGCCGGTCTGCAATCACTGTACAGGAAGTGTGTGTGCTCTCTTCACTGCTGCTGTTTATTTACAGTGACATCATGTTGCAGGTTATTTATGAAGGTAATAATAAGTAAAAAATAATGTTACTTCTTTAAATTTACCAGGAATCAAATAATAGATGAATATTTCCTCAAAAATTGAAACCTTATATTCATTTTCTAATCACAGAAAGTAAGTAAATTTTTGAATTTGACCTTTTTTTTTAATTAAAAATTGCTTTTCCTCATCATCTCCCTCCTGCAGATCAGATTACTGCAAATTTATTTCTCCCGCAAAACACAACAAGTAAGTGAACTCTGCAACAAACTCTTTATATATCAATTTCATAATCTAAATTAAGAGGATTAAAGTGTCTCAGAAACACAGAGAGGAAGTTTTCGGGATGCCACGTTCGCATCGACCGCACTCTGACAAACGCTGTCAGCCATATTCATTGCTAATTTATGGTGCTCATTAAGTGGCACGGAACACGCAAAAAAATCTGAGCAATTATCATTTATCTTGATATATTATTTACTAGGGATCATTTTCCTGCTTGGTTGGGGAGGGGTGGAGGGGGACCACAGGGGGTTGGAGACAGCTGGCATGAGAGAGAAGGAGAGATGGAAGTCAAGGAAGAGACAATGTGATGAGCAAATTTGGACTTTTATTTTGTTAAAGAAAATATCTAAAGTACAGCAGAAAAGCGAGTGAAGCTAGTAGTGTAAATTAACTTCCTGGTAAAGCTGGACGTGTGTTATTAAAATGATTTTACATATGAGGTCTGTGAATAATAAGTGATGGAATGTGTGATAACAGTGATCTTATTGTTGTCCAATCACTTCACAGCTTGTTGGCATGACAATAACATCTAATCAATGATATGGAGTAGTGAACATGACTTGTGGAATAAGTATGATGAGAGATGTAAAGAAAAGGAAGTGACAAGTCAGTTCAGCTTTAACTGAATCACCTTGAAAACTAACTAAGGAAAACTTTAGACAAGTGGACTAGATACTTGATCAGGGGTGTCAAACTCATTTTATTTAATGGGTCATATTCAGACCAGATAAACCATACTAAGTTATAATCAATAATAAGACCCAAATGTTTCGCTGTCTTTTAGTGTGAAGAGGTACATGTTTATTCTGAAAAGATAATTATCAAACAGCCTGAGACTGCTTCTGGATTTCTGGATATGGAACTTTTCTGATACAAAAGGTTTTTTTTCTGCTCATTGTTACACCAGAGTTGCCTGTTAGTCATAACAACGTCACTGCGACAACGCCGTAATTACCATGATGAATATTTTGCATCCCTGTTTGTTTTCTTTCTTTCCTTTTTGCATTTCCACTCTCTGTCGTTATCTATCTATCCATCTCCACACATCTTTCTTTCTCTCTATCTCTTTCTCATATGGCCTGTGTCTCCTGTTCTGCTTCTTTTCTCTCTTTTCTCTTCCTCTCCTGTTCTCTGTCTTCTTTTCTGTCTCACCCTTTCCTTTCTCTCTCATCTCCAAGTTTTTTTTTCCCCTTTTGTGGCTCGGTGACAGCTGCCTAATTGAATGATGAATGGCCCTTTATTATGCTCTAATTGAACTGCGTGCTCAGTGATTGGCTGATGCTTGTGCGGCTGGGCTCCTCTGATTGGTCGGACAGATTGTGTCGCGGGTTCAGGGGTGGGGTTGGATCAGTCAGCCCTGCCCTCCATCTGTCTCCACACTCACTGTTACCAGTGATGAGTAAACTCCCCCCATCACCAGCCTTTCTTCACACCTCTCCCACAAGGGAGTGATGTGTGTTACAGAGTGCACATGCTCCTGTGAATCTTAATAAATTATGCAAATGTCTCCTGTTGGAGGGCCCAATATTAATTAGAAACATTTTTAGGCATTTTCTTCCTGATCCCTGTCTCTTTGCCCTTGTGTTTGTGTCATTGTACTTTAGTCCACCCTGGTGGTAGCCACCTCCTCCTCCTCCTCCTCCTCCTCCTTCCTGTTTCGCCTCCTCCACCTCCACCTCCACCCAAGCAATCTCAAACACACACATGCGTTTAATCCCACATGCGAGCAAGGACACATACATGCACCTACGCATGCAGCCCACGTCCGAACACGCATAGACACGCATTACAAGCGCGCAGACATACGGACACACACTGGTGGGTGTCTTGGACCGGCCCTGACCTGACAAGCGGGCGATGAAGATTAATGCATCCTCTCTGAGTGACAGGCTGGGGAATTGAAGGGCAGAGGGCCTCGTTAATCAAGAGCCTGACAGGTGCCATTCAGGGCCCACAGCTCCACACCGCCCACACATTAAGAGCGAAACATAAAGCAACCCTACACACATTCCTCACCATCTCCACCCTCGCTCTCTTTCCGCCTTTTTTCTCTTGCATCCACTTTTCCAGTTGAGCAGGCCGCCGTTAAGCACAAGCAGACTTAATCATGCACCGCCAGAATTAAAACTCATTCCTCAGAGCCGGGCCGCCGGCGCGAAAATAAGAAAATCAATCGGGACCGCTTGGCAGGGCTACCCACACTCGCCGACTGCAGCTCTTCTCATTTGTAGGGGCCTTGGAGCTGAAGGGGCCCAAGCGGGGCCAAGCTTTATGATCATTCATTGTAATTTACCAGTAATGTCCCAGGATAATCTCCAACCAACCATTGATGATTAATTCCCTAATTCTCCCTGAATTTCTCCTCAGATTCAGGTCCAGAGGATATATCTGTGTTGTCTCTGGTTAAATGAGCTGACTTAATAAAGATATTGTTTGAACAGAGAATATGTGATGCTCTACATGGGGCTAATAGCTAAGTGCTATGGTGTCTAATTGATTTCACCTATTCAATCAAATTAAAGAAGGAATTCTAAGCTGTGAAAAAACTGAGCGGCTGCATTTCAGTGTTTTCAAGCTGCTCTTATTTTGTACAATGCTTTTATTTGTCATTATAAGTGAACGGGAGGAATGTAAAATATAAGTTTATGTTTTTGTAATAACCAAAGGAAAAGACCGGCCTCGATACGTGTTGAGTTTTTCATCTTTTCTGTTCTCAGCAGTAAAACCAGGACCTTATATCTCTTCACCTGCCTCACGATGCTCCAGCGCTCTTTTTTGCACTCTGCTTTTTATTAGCTAATGGAACTTAATATTTCATGAGCTATTAATGGAAACGGGCTTATAATTAGTACCCTGTCAGAGAAATACAGGCATGCCTCTTCATTAGGCATCGGAGCCAATCTTTTTCATCCTCATTACAGCCACGCCGCGTCATTTTTTCACATCTTGTTACGCCTTTGTTTTTGTTGCCCGTCTTGTCGTCGCGCTCTCGTTACGCAGGGATGGTGGTCGGTGGTGGAAGGGCAAGAAGACGAAAAAGGGAAAACACAGCTTTACTTTTACAGATGTTGAGTAACGATCCTGGAAACTCTCGAACCGGCCCGCTAAACTTCACTTTCTCTAGTTTAATGTGAATAAATTTTGGTACAGAGGGCATCTCGTCACTCCACTTCTCAAAAAAAAAAATCCTGGGAGGTATTAAGCAAATTGTGTTCAGATCATTCAGCACATAAGCTCTCCATCTCAACGACGCAGCCACACAGTTAATGACAGACAAGACCATTGACCTTTGGACACTCTACTCACTGTAATAGTATTTGAAATGTCAAGCCCTCCATGTAATAAACTATGTGTATGCCTGTAGACGGTGTTTTGACAGCACAAATTACTCAGGGAATGTGAAAGAGACATTTTCTATGAAGCTTTTTGTTTTTTTTTGACACGTAAGCATGAAGTCTCATAGTAGCTGTGATGACTTTATCACACATTTCACATTAAAATCAATCTGTAAGCTTTTCTGGATGTTCATTTCTACTTTGCAGCAGTCAGGTCAGGTGTGATTGTGAGGAGTTTATCGCAGCTCATATCTCAGGGAACACAAACGTCAATTTCCAGCCAAAGACATCGAGGGTGAGCGCCATCGTTGGTCTTTACCGCGGCGATTCATGGGGCCTTCGTTTTCCAGTTGTATTATCTTAATTGTCCTGGCAAGTATGTTCAGCGGTTATATTATCAATTTATGGCCCCTCTTGCCACCCTATTAATCCAGCCGTTAAAACAGTGTAACCAGCGGCTCAAACACTCAGTGAGAGGAGCATAAAGCTGTCCCAGCATCGCCTGTGGCTCCGCAGGCTAGATAGCACTTTGATAGAGGGAGGAGTGCTGCTATTTTTCTGCAGGTAAATGATCATACATTGAAATAGAGGCAATATAGAAAAGGATAATGCCTACGTTTCCACTGTTGTCATGGCACTGGAGGAGTTATCATCATTCCTCAATGGTAATGAAGACTCATATCTGTGTATTTGCACTCACAACTCTTCAGACATTCCTCTGTAGCGGTAGTTTTTGTGCAAATGAAACTTTTTTTTAATGTAAAATAATTTCTGTTTGAGACAAAGCTGCCGTATGGAAATACATAACAAAACTACGAGCATCCTCCCAGGTGACAGTCCTGGTCTTGGTTGGCCCGTTTATCCGTTTATATAGTCATGTTTTGTGGTTGAACATCATTAAGTAATGTTATTTAAGCATGATGGTCAATAACTTAACATTGTGTAAATTAATTTATATTGATAGAACCTAATGCATTTTGTGTAAGACAGCAAATTGTGTGTACAACTCCAGGTGGCAGTAGTGAGCGAGCCGGGAGTTTTAGAAAGTTTACAGTTCAAAAGACATGCTGAGAGTCGACAATGAAGACAGTAAGATAAGTCCTTTACTTGACTTTGACTTCAAAATAAAACACTGCACAGAAATGTCACATAACTTGTCGTTGTCTGCTCTATAATTTTGAACGATTAATTTCATCACCGAATGTTTTCGTTGTGTGCTCACTAATCATAGCAGCATTAGCAGCTAATCATAGCAGCATTAGTTGCTATGGTTAGCTACGTAGCATCTGCATCACTTGCTAAATGAGTGTATTACAATTGGGTAGAAATACTTTCCATAATAACATAATAGGGTGAACATAACATAATTTTTTATGTTCACCCTATTATGTTGGATTTATCCCTCATAGTTAGGTCATAATAACGCCAACACCTTATGCTGACTCGGCATATTTACATTTATGTCACTCAACTATTCTATATATACACACTGTATATTAGCCGTTGTTATATTGATTTGGACATTGTAGTGTTAATGTGTTTTCATTGTTATTCTGTACACATGGCATCTATTGCACATCTGTCCATCCTGGAAGAGGGATCCCTCCTCTGTTGCTCTTCCTGAGGTTTCTTCCGTTTCTTTTTCCCTGTTAAAAGGGTTTTTTTGGGGGAGTTTTTCCTTAGTCGATGCGAGGGTCATTTGTAAAGGACAGAGGGTGTCATATCCTGTACAGATTGTAAAGCCCAATGGGGCAAATTCATAATTTGTGATATTGGGCTATACAAATAAAGTTGACTTGACTTGACTTGACTCAACAAAACAAATCTGACCACAAAAATGTTGTTTCACACAAAAAAAGCTCATTCTTAAATAGTTCCAATTAATCTGATGGAAATACACAAACACTCTTTTGAAATGTGGTGTTTTACCTTCACTGTGTAATTTGTTCTCCATTGAACTGTACTGGTTTTATATCTCTATATACGCCGAGACCTTGTTGTTTGAAGCTGTGGCTGTTTATGGTTGTAACTGTGTGAGACACACATGCACAGCCTCTAGGTGATGTCATATGCCAGAGGTCAAAGGTCCAACGCCTGATCCAATTACAGGCCTGTCATATACTGCACATGATCCAGATGACTGGAGAGTCAGAGCAGCTCGTCCTCTGAGGCTCATCCACACACACAAAAAAAAAAACAGAGAAAATACAGCAGCAGCTGTATGAGAAGCTAAAGAAAGAGACTCAATAATCCACCAAATAAAGTTACTGATGACAGATACAGGAAACCTGTTTGATAGATTACATGGAGTAAATAATAAATGCTGTTTTTTAAGAGGAGACACCTGCCAGTAAAACATTTTTTTTTAGCTATTTTGCATCCAAAACATGTATTCTAGTGCAAAGTTAACATCCAAAATACACATTTAGGTGTTTATTTCACTATTTTGACTATTTGTGTCTGCAGCGTTCAAACATTTTGTCTCTGTCAGCTTTCCTTGTACCGAGGGGTTTGTTCTTCATAACCTGATTTATAGAACGTTTTATTTGTATAAACATAAAATAGATTTCTCTATGGCTGTTAACTGTTTTATGATTTATGAAGTGCTAAAAAGAGATGTCTATAACCTCCTCTGTGAAAAGCTTTGACTCTCAAACTGAAACAAGAAGTTTGAACTTGCTATTTCCCAATTTTCAGATTTCTTTTTCTGGAAATGTATGCTAATTAGCACATGTAGTCATAGCATAATGCACCATCTAAACATACATTTTTAGAAAACTCATAATATATTCTTAATGGAACTAATCACCCTGTGTAGTTTCATGCTAGTTTAAATTTATACACTATCTGGGGTGCCTCCCCTTAAAATAGATTTGACATTTAGGAGATTTTCATAAAACAGTGATGATATGCGAGAACCACGCATGTGTTTGTTTGTGTGTGCGGCTGCTACCTCCATCCCTCTCCATCCTTCTCCAGCGTCTCCAGGCTGAAAACTGCACCGGCAGTAATTGCCTGACCTTTTACGGCAGCGAGATAGTCTCATTAAGCCTGATGGATAATGATGGCGCCTCTCCATGCTACGTGAACCTCTGTGATAATGAAACAACAGAACAGCCCTGCTGCTCCACCGGGGGGGGGGGGGTCCACGGGAGAAGGCTGATAACCCAGAGAGAGCAGCTCGTTCCTGGCTAACGACAAGACCCAGAGCCCCCTGTGGTGTCACCCTTCTCCCGTCCGTCCACATGGGAGGTGGTGGTGTCACTGTAATGTGCTGCAGCCGTCTCCGTTTTCACATTCCTGGCTCTGATTTGAGACCTTGATACTCCTATGGTTGGTAAATCTTCCCATTGAGGAAGATGACTCAGGAAGTGAGTGTTTGTATGCAAATCAAAGCAGAACACAGGTGACATTTATTTACTTTGCGGATATAAAAACCACTCAACTGTGAAACAACTTGACCGAAACTGAAACTTACAACCAACAAATCAAATTTCACCCTTTCTTGTGTTACGTTTTGGCAGCACTAACTTCCAATAAGCTGAGGATCCAAAACAGGATCCAGAATCCTTTTGTAATGTAAATAACACAGGGAAGATGCATGATGGAGATTTCATTTTCTTCAGCTGCTCTGACTGAAACAGCTGTGTTTGTGCACACAGCTTTTAATGATTCCCCCCTCATTGTGACAGATCGCTCTATTTAAAGAGTGCAGAAGGCATTTTTCATTCTGTACATTTCTGCTGCGACTGTACAAACAAACAATCAATCCCAGTGTTTTTTTTTTTGTGCAGCACCTTTGGTGCAATTCAAAGTGGTTCACGGCTGACTGACAAGCCGATAAGTAGGAAGAATAGAGCGAAACACAAACAAGACAAACAATTTGGACAATTTGAGACACAAATAAAATAATAATAAGCTATAATAACAGTAATGCATTACATATGTATAGATTAATACAATAAGAAATTAAACTATGGATGGAGAGGATGTTTTTACAGTTTTGTTGCTGTTGCTCTCTGCACAGCATAGCTAGCATACCCCACAGTATGCTTACCTGTGCAGGTCTCACAGATTTTCATGCATATTTCTACAAATGACCGACAACATGAGCGATCAGCGCGCATGCTCGAGCCCCGAAGCTCGAGCCTTGAAAATGGCGGATATTCCTTTCATTCTTAGTGGAAACCTAATATTTTAATAAAGTTTATGCATTGAAATACGCTTTGACAACGTTTCTAGCAATGGTTAGGGTTAGGGATAGGGTAACAGGGTTAGGGTTATGGAAATAAAATGCATATTTCCTGCTAGAAATGTTATCACAACGTATTTGAACTCATAAGCTATCTTAAAATATTGCATTTTCCACTGTGAATGTAAGGAATATCCACCATGTTTTTACAGAAAGAGCAGTCTGCATGATCACAACTCTGGCTCACAGTTACATGGATTATTTACAAATTATAGTGCAATACTTTTTGTAGTAATTTGTACGAACATTTGATGAGAACAGCCTGCATTTATTATCTCAACAGAAATATTTGTCTTCACTTAGTAAGTTCACTCTGGGCGAGGGTGCTTAACCTTTTAAGACATTAGTTATAGAAGTTATAGAACAAAAAGACTGGATTATCTCTCAGAACCAGTCCTAAAAATGTTTCTATAACCAGCCTGACTGCCGATACTCTAATAATAATAATAACATAATAATACAGTTGATTCGTATTCCAGTTGGATAAATGCAGACGTTATATTATTATTGTTTACAACTGTCCCAATTATGAGAAACTGTAAAATCAAAGCTAGAATATGACAATTTTAATGGGATATTGAAGTATATGAAAGTTTTTTTTATCGTCTCCATTACATTTACTCACTAATGCAAATAAAGCTGCATTCATAAACACCTTATCATGACCTCAGCTTTGTTGAGAAATGTGTCTGACATTAACATAGGAATTATTACCGTTGTGTTGTTGAGCTGATGTGCTCATACAGACACAGAAACACACGTGCATTCATTAACTATCAGCATCTGGTCAACAAACAGGGGGACACGCATCAGAATTAATGAGCCAAAGGTTCAGTTTGGTGAGAAGAAGAAGAAGAGAAACCACTTGTCAGCTCACAATTCATGCGTTTGCACTTCGGAAAATGTTATTGAGCAGTTTGTTTATGGAATAATTTCCTTAAAGTGACTCAACGTTTCAAACGAGGCACGTGAAGTTCATCCAAATGTGGCTCATTTTGGTTTGATGGTGACTGTGAGTCATCACCGAAAATAGTTTTTTTTTTCATGCATTTTTTTGTTTTAAGACCAGGTTTTGATGAAGTTGCACAACATAAGTGTGGAGGAATTTTGTCACCCTGCAGTGCAACAGGAAGAAGATCCAACTGGAGAGAGATATTAGGAGCAAAACAGAGCTGGGTGGATGGGTTAGGGGGGTCGACAAGAGGGCATTTATCCCAGTCCTGCAGCCAAAACCAGCAGGGGGTGCTGACACCCTGATAACCATGTGCTAACTCCCCTCCTCCTCCTCCTCCTCTGTGGATATTCTTGTTTGTTAAGAGTTTACTGGTGATATATAATGCAAAATGGCGCAAAACAGCTCTGCACTTCTTAACAGTTTAACTTCTAATAAATAGTTTTCTGCACATATTAGATCAAATTGGAACAAATTAAGAAGTGGAGCATCAGCTCTCATAACTTATTGATATATATTTTTTTAAATTTGGCTTAAAATATCTTAAATGCCATGTTTCACTTTACCCTCTCTGTTTGGAGAGGGATGCTTCCTGTATTGTGCATGCAGTAATAAGTTGAAATATCAGGCCACATATTCACTTTGGAAACATTTAATTAATTATGAAATAATAATTATTCATCTGAAATGCCCTAATTATTAAATCAGCATTGCTGCTCCATCAATAGTTTCCTAATTAACATGATACTTATTATACAGTTGAGGCTTCAGATATTAAATTCCTGACTCATGGTGATGAACAACATGACAACAGCATTAATTTTTTACAGTATTACCTCTGAAAAAAAGATGATGGAGCCCAGCATTTAAGTATGCTAATTAACAATTTTGACTTCCACAAATTCTCTGTAATTTTGTAGCTATTGCATTTACATGTTCTGAAAACATAAACCTATATTACATCATTATTTTTTAATTTATTAACCCATTAATGTCACTATGTTATATTTTTTTTAATCCAAATACCATATATACCATATGCTACCAAAATATTACTGTACTATTGTTTGTAGTCAGTCTTCAAATGTGTTCCCCTTAATACCATTTCAGTCTAATATTACACAAATAAATTTAACACCAAGCAATGACCTGGTTATTACTTTGGTAATTACAAATCTTTATTATCTACTATCACTGTTTTTCCATAAATGTTTTTTTTCATTTATTAATTACAGAGAAAATAGAAAAAACTTAAAATGTGATTCTTAAATTCATCTCCCCTTAGTATATTTTATTCCTTAATGCAGATTTTGTTTGAATATGAATAATTAAAATATATTTCTGTGGTGAATCTTAATTTATGTCATAAGATGCGTTACACATCTGTGGATATTTCTTATTGATTATTTAAGTGTTGACACCTTTTGCTGATAGATGCATATTATGTTATTAACTCAAATACTTCCTGTACGCCTCTATACAAATGATATAATGTATTAATATCAATAAGCTTATTTTATCAGGTGACAAGTTATTCAAACATGGATGTAACACCAAATATACATATATGTATATAATGTGCAGCTTTATGTGGGAAGAACAAGGATGATGAATAAATTAATAAATATTTATTCATGA
Organism: Synanceia verrucosa; assembly: GCA_029721515.1. NCBI lineage: Eukaryota > Metazoa > Chordata > Actinopteri > Perciformes > Synanceiidae > Synanceia > Synanceia verrucosa. The sequence continues at coordinate 22,739,930 of CM056562.1, forward strand.
TAAATAAATTCAGTAAAGATAATTATAACACCAAGATCAAGGTAAATAGACATAACAAAATAAAATAAAAAATACAGTAAAAATAAATAATTAATGCATCAGTTAATAGCATCTGTAGCCCCAGATGAGCATGAATGAAAAATTACTGCATCATTATTATTATTATTGCAATGTATTCTTTTTTTGCCATCAAGACTGTGAATTAAACTTCCTGTTCAAAGTTGTGATTTTGAGTAAAAAGACAGTGAGAACAAACTAAAATGTGTTTTATTACAGTACACTTTTCACACATTTTCTTTTAGACATTTCGGGTCCTTCGTGCAGTTTCCAGGATCACATGTCAAAACCCTCAGAGTGAAATTTGCTCAGTTTTAACGCCGTGGCGTTGCCTGAGCTCCCCCAGCCCGGCGCTGGTGTACACTGAGTGCTGTGTGTTATGTGCCAGCTGTGGGAGTGGGTGGGCAGGCTGGAGTGGATCAGCAACCCCCAGGGCCTCACGCCCCGGGGAGGGGTCACAAGTTCAGCTCCCTGCTCTGCCAGGCCTCCCTTTTATGTGTTTGAGACTAGATAGTGATAAGGCAAAATATATTCAGAGACATTTAACACCAAGACATAATTAAAGACACAAATCTAGGATGCACCGCCGTTTATCTGTTTGTGTTTTTGCTCGAATCGCTCCCCTCAGGTCCTGTTTGCATTTCACATCATCTCCAATCTATTTCAACATAGCTGGGGTGTGTACATCATCGCTCTGTTGAAATAGCTGCGTTACGAATACCCCCTGGGTTCCCCCTCGGAGGACGGCATGTAAAACATATCAGGACTTCTGTATATGTATTCAGTCTCTCCTGAGGTGAAAGCAGCGGTGGAAACGCCACGAGGCGGACTCTTTTCGGCGGACGGCCTGACGGGTTCAAGGTCGTCATCCGTCGCCGTCTCTGAAACGCCGTCACTTGTTTGACTTTCACACAGAGGCGCTAAAAGGAGTAATCCCTTTTTGGAAAGCAACGTAACCTGAGAAAAACGCAAAGGAGGGTTTTCTGATGCTCTCCACTGCCTCTTGATCAACTGAAAATGATTGATTCCTACACCGACAACGTGAAACGCATGACCGCACAAAGTAATTGCGACACGTCTCCTGTAAACAATAAGCTAGTTTGATTTTTTTCATTAGTGGTTCTTCTTAAGAACATGAAAGAGTGGTTTCTGCCTTGCTTTGGATAAAATTTCCTTTTATCCGCACATTTATCTTCTTTCCTGTCTGCTCATGAAGAAATATTATAGATAAGGGTCATCTGATCGGAATCAGAATCAGAAACAAGTTTATTGCCAAGTTTGCACAAAGAAATTTGACTTGGTGACTTGGTGCATGACATATAGACATATTAACATGTAAAGAGATAAGAACTGAAGATGATAAAGTGACCAAGAATAAATATGAATGCATAAACTGATTACGTGGTAAAAAAAAAAAAAAACAGAGACAAAAACAGTGCAATATGGCAGATAAACGAAAGCAAGAACTGTACAGAAGGTGCAAATATTCAGACATGATTGATAACTGGCACCAGATAAAGACTATTTGATGACAGTATTTAAAGGTTTGTCTTCACACAGACAGCTTTAGGATCTTTGCATCAGCAGGAGTTTTCCGAGCCTTGTATCAATGTGCAGCTCTGCAGGGACCGGACAGCTCCAGCTATCCATCGCTCACAGCCACTCCTCCTCTTACAGGAAGGAACACGCTTAGCAGAGGCACCTCTGCAGTGATAGATATCCACCATACTTCACGGGGCCAGACCTTTGCAAATAGAATACCCTGCTGTGCTAAAGAAAACAATGTGTTTCTGAGGAGCAAAATACAATCCATCACCAAGTCCGTTAGGACTGAGAAATGGGAACGAAGGAGGAAAGACAGGAGGCCGGAGAGTCGGGTGGGAGGTTATGAGGCTACCTGGTTTTCACATCAGAGAGGTTTTGAAGGGGGTGTAGAAGGGTTCAGGGCCCACGAGTCCTGCACTGAAAGGACCGAGTCGCTCTCCTGTTGGTGAAACTCTAGCCAGGTTCAGCCGCCGCCACGTCAGGGCCAGCTTTAATCAATCATCGGCCGTGGCCGAGGTGAGAGGAGGCATTCTGGGAGATTAATTGTGCTCTTTAATTCAAGGCCTGATGTAAACAAGGAAGGACTCTAGCTCAGTGTGATTAGTATGAGGCACGGCGGGTCGTGGGTGTTTGAGGGTTAGAGAGCAGAAAAGCTAACAGCCGGAAACTTCTAATACAATTCAAAAGCACATTTTAAGGGCTGAATGTGAGAAAATAGATTGGTATATATCTTGCTGTCAATATTTATCTTTTTTAACTCATGAGTGCCAGCCCTTTTTTTAAAACAGGAAGTGCCTTGTGTCAGCGTTGTTGACCATATTGAGTCATATTTAAAGACCCCCAGAATGTTTTGTACTATGACTCTGAAAACACTGAATAGCTCAAATGAAAGAAGAGACTCTCTATTTCATCATGAAAAACATGTTTGTTTTTACCATTCTTGTTTTATCAGAGGTAGAGTAGAGGACACTTTCACCAAAATCACCACTTTTTGTCCAGATTCTGTTTGTTTTGCTCTCTAATCTTGATCGTCTCCACTTCCTGTTTTGATCTCTGTGGTGTATACCGTCTCTTTATGCTCTGACTACATCTCCCAGAAGCCCCAACATTACTCACAGGCTGTATGAGAGTGCCCTCTTGCTGCTGAAAAACAAATACGTATATATACGTTTGGCACTCAAAGAGTTAAAGACGTACAACTCAACCCTAACTGTCTTTTTAAAGGTTTGGAAAATCTTCTTTCTTCAACATATTCACACAACAACTTAACACATCACACATGGGCAATTTGGATTACCGTAATTACATTGTGGTTTGTTCCCTGTGGTAAAAAAAATGCTTGTATACAGTTTTCAATTTATGGCTGATTTTTGCTGATCATTTAGAGACAAAGACTCACAGAAGTGTATTGCAAATACTTTTCATACTTTTCACATTTCACCTTGGAAATGCAAAATCTGTTATTCATGTTCAATTGCATGTTCAGTTTTTTTTTTTTTTTAAATGAAACTCTAAAGTCAAATTTGTGTTTTTCATCTTTTTAAACTGTTATTACACTCTTATAACATGCAGTGAATTGTAAATAATTGCAAGATATTCTAATTTCCAGGTCTTCTGGATTTGTCATGCTCAGGTGTTAAAGGGTTAAAGTGTTAACCTGATCAGTTTAGGCTGCTATAAATTACCAACCTGCATCTTGGCTATACCTGCTCCAATTTATTTTTCATTTGATACACAACATAGCCAGGCACAAGGCCAACTTTTTGCCTCCTTTCCTAAATGTGGCATAAATTCAAAGTTGCCACTTTTTTCTTTTCAGTGAGTAACAGACTCAAGATAGCTCAGGATAATTGACATCTGGTCTTGCTATCATGCCAGCAAGCATTTTGTCACATTAGATTATATCTTGAGCAGCACAAGGACAAAACTTTCAGTCACTGTCTGACTCTTTTTGATTAAACCTCCTTTAGCCTACTGTGCACAGGAATGGGCTCTCTCATTCATTACGCTCCTCACCTGAAGACCCCAGTATGGACGACAGTACCCACTCTTGTCTCCCGACGTTTGCCCTGAATGACCTCCCCTCTCATTTCCTGAGGGACCCCCTCCATCTCCATCACCACCACCACCAAAAACATTCTGCTGAGTTTTCTATACACCGACCTGTGGGGACAGCCAAAGACACCTCGGTCATTACCCATGATAACTAATCTATTAATATTGAATGATGGCCTCATTAAAAGGTTCAAATATAAGTCTAAGCTTATGTGTTAATGACATGTTAATGCTTCTGTCAATTATAAGCTGGGGTAATGACACCTGCAATGAGATGATATGGCTGGTTGAAGTCAAACTTGTAATTCCATCTCTGGAGAGGTTAAGTGGGCCGTTGATCCTTAGGTGGCGCATCGAAGATGAATGTTTCACTCTGGTGTAAAAGAGTATGACACTAGTTGAGGAAAGTTAGAGGAAAATGAAAGTGAAGTTTCAAGTGATGGTGGGAAATGTTTTAACGGAGGTGAGCGGTGGAGGGATTTCAGCTATGGTATATGTAAGAGATACTCCACCGATGTTACGCATGAAGATCAGTCATATAACGTCTTCGCTGCCTGATGGCATCTGAGTTATTTCGGCTCAGGTTTGAGATTTTAAAGGGAAAGTTTACACACAGTAATGTAGGCAGGTAAAGATGAGTGTGAAATTGAATTGCATCATGGGATAGTATTTTTGGAGCTTGACCCATACTAGGAACTAAAGTTGACTATTTTTTTCATATTTCATGACTGTATGTATTTCTTTGAAGTTGATAATTTGCAGATAAATAGTTTCAATTGGATAGAAATGTTAAATTTTACACCAAAGTTTTGAGTCATTTTGAGTCAAGACCCACAGAATATTTTGTACTATGACTCTGAAAACACTGAATATCTCAAATGAAAGAAGAGACTCTCTATTTCATCATGAAAAAAATGTTTGTTTTTACCTTGTTCCATTCTTGTTTTATCAGAGGTAGAGTAGAGGACACTTTCACCAAAATCACCACTTTTTGTCCAGATTCTGTTTGTTTTACTCTCTAATCTCGATCGTCTCCACTTCCTGCTTTGACCTCTGTGGCATATACTGTCTCTTTACATCCTGACTACATTTCCCAGAAGCCCCAAAAATACTCACATACTGCAGGAGACTGTGATTGGCAATCTGCTGCCGAAAAAACACTTTGACGTATTATTAAGTCAATGGCACTTAAGCGTTGGATTTCAAATTGCGTCGAAATACGTCAATGACGCTCAAAGAGTTAATGATGGATGATGACATGTTTGATGACTTTAACATTAATGGCATTTCAGGATTCATTCATAGACACACTGTACAGATACTATAACCTAAGCAAATATTTTAAATGAAATTACTTAACGTTTATGTTTTTTTGTAAACTAAACTGTGCATACACAGTATAGTTTAGTAGTATTAGAGTAGCAGTATTAGAGTATTAATCCTCTGTATTTTTTCACATGCACTTGTTACGACCCAGCTCATAAAGGGAAAGGGAAGCAACATAAAACCAGATGTGTTTGGTAAAATAATGTTATTTATTTAACGAGGGACTTTGTTAATTAATGCAAGCAAGAGTAGGCGAGGCAGACTACAAAGGGAAAAAAGGCTGGTGGGTGCTGTTAAAGTCAGAGTAATAAATCTAACCAAAAGAGGAGCCATCAAAACCTCACTATCAGACCATATTTGCTAGAAATCCAAACACAGCCGAAACAGAAACACTGTTCTGTTGTAAATCTGATCTCTGCTCCTGTTTTGACCTGAGCAAAAGAGTCCCAACGAGCGTAGCCAAAGTGAAGCTTCAACCTGAGCCAAAGGTTGAGCAAGAACAGCAAAAGAGGAAACTTTATTGCATGATGGCGATATGCAGATGTTAATGAAATGATTATTGGATTTGGATTCAGATTTTCTGCTCAGTCCTATCAGTAAAGGTATGGCACCATCCTGAGCCTCCCTGCTGCAGGCCTGTCTCCACGTCAGATGGCGTTCATATCATCAGACGGTGCCAGCTGTGTGATCAGTGGGATTGATCTGCTGGCAGCAGGACCATATTCATCACCCCCCTCCATCTTTTAAGCTCCTATTCTCTCTCTCTCTATTCCTCTATCTTTCTCACTCTCTACCTCTGTCCGTCTTTTTTTCGTTGTGTTTTTTTTCCCGGCCAGGCAGACTGTCTCAATGTGAAATCATGGTTAATGCGGCATGACAATCTGACACAACGCACAGTCCAGGCCCTGCTCCATCTGGTTTCAATTTAATTTGGTCGGAGAAGTAGGGGGGTGGCGAGATGATGGGGTGGAGGAGTGGGTGTCTTTTGGAGGAGGGGTGGTGGTGGTGGACAAGATGAAAGCTCGTCGTGTTATTCTGCACCGAATCGTCTCACCATCCTTCATTCATCACCCTCACAAAAAAAGGCTGAAATGATAGCTGTTCGATCAGAGGTCCCCAAAATGAAGCTAAAGATGTGTGAGGGGCTCATTAAGAGTATTAGACAGAAGTGTGTGTGTGCTGACGGATCAGACCAGGCTGAATGGACGCAGCAGAGGTTTCAAAGAGTTAATGGGGACATCTTCTTCCAGTTTGCTCTCGTCAGAGCGAGATGGAAGAAATGAGACCATTACTAAACGGCGGACCTGTTAAAAGCAATTTTCCTAATTATGGGGATGGAGCGGTGTGTCAGTGGCAGCGGCAGACGTGTCAAGCCCATCGGGTTGTGGAGACGGAAAGTGTTAACTCTTTAATGTGACTAACTAACAGGCCTCGCTTAGGCCGAGGCTTAATGACTTAATGGAAGTAATGATCTAAGGAAAGCCATATGTGGTAATGGTGGAGGGGCCAAGTGATGGCTTCACTGTCCTCTTACATATTCAACCCTGCTCTGAAATTATCTATTTTTTATATGTTGTTTTTTTTAGTTACACCTCTGAATGCAGCATGAGGCCACAACTTTTCACTGCAAAAACATCTTTATCAGTTGATTCTGCAAAACCATCTTTTTTATTTTTACATCCAAAGTCATGTTTTTGGTTTTTAACTAACTTTGAGTGTCATTGATGTATTTCAACATCATTTAAATTCCAACACTTGAGTGCTATTAAAGTAATAATACATCAAAGAGTTTTCTGGCAGCGGATTTCCAATCGCGGTATCCCACAGCCCGCGAGTAATGTTGGGGCTTCTGGGAGATGTAGTCGGAGCATAAAGAGACGGTATACACCACAGAACTGCAAGTCTGCAGACAATTCATGTTCTGTTACAAAGCCAAAAACAATCTCACAAAAAGTTTACTTGAAATACAATAAAATTATTATGAACAATTCCTCTTTCATAAATGTGCAAAAGAAACGTCTTTGCTGTTTTTTCAATAATATTTCATGATTTCATGATTAAACAAGAAGCATCAGGGCGGGATTTTCTACATATTTATTTGTGAATTTACAGACTTTGGTGCAGCTAATTTGTTTGCAGTCATCTCAGACTTTAAGCATTTATTTTTGCATTTATCAACATAACTTGTAAAGCAGCTTTTCAATCAGTGTGGAAGTTTAAACACTTGAATCCGACCCTCATTCATGGAGTAATATTCCTGGTGTTTATCTCCTTTTACTTATTTGCAGAGACTTGCAGACACTGAGGTCTTTCCTAATTTCCACCTCTACAGTTCACCAAATGAAGCGTCTCGGTGATCTGTTGGCCGAGACACAAACTCCCCAAACCTGTTGCAGAGCCATGGCGGCTCCCAGAGGGCGAGGGTCTGCTCAGCATGCAGCTGTAGCAACAGCGCCTTGTTTCCTTATGGAGGTCAGGAATGCAGCCATGTCTCTCCTCATCCCAGTATAAAGAGATGGAATAGGCCGCAGAGATCGGGAGTAGGAGAGCTCGAGAGAAAGGGTGAGCTTCCCACCTCATCCATCACTCCTCATGGAGGGTCTGTCTCCTCACCCCAGCTCAGATTTACACACCAGCTATCCTATATGACCGTCTTTATGGACTGCTCTTCACCGTCAGCCGGTGGAGCAGTGGAGGGATCAGAGAACGCACCGGAAGAAATTAGTTCACGTCAGCTCTCATTTATGATGCGTTTAACTAGTCGAGGCTACAGAGAGGAGACGGATCGGTCCGGCTCTATATTTCTGTCCCTGTCCATTTCTCCCAGTCCTAGTCAAATACACGCAGCCATTTTCATCTAAGGTTATCGGGTCAATAAAACCTGGCGACCTCGGCCAATCATAAAACAGTCAATGCAGGAGAGCGCAGATTGATTAAGTTCATAACTCGATTTGAGCTGTGTGGCGCCTCAACAATAAAAATCGGAATGAGTATAAATCCAATGCGAGGACATAATCCGAAGAAAATCAAAATGCAAAGTAGATGTTTTTAACGGCGTATTTTTTTCATAGTGAGGATATGGCCTTTGGACTCGATGACTATATCTCTGAGGGCTTTTTCATCAGTCGAGGCGAGGAGCTTAAATCGGTGGTACAGTTTCACATCCTGTCTGTGGAGATCACATGACCTGCTCTTATCAGATCCCTTCCAGATTCATCCACACTGCAGGCAAATCAGACAGAGGACGTTGTTTATGCTTTCAGGGGGGTAAAGTCGACCAAATCAACTCTATCCAAGCCACATGTTGGCAGCGTGGCCCCATTTAGGCTCACCTGACCTTGGACTCTGACTACCTCAGCTTATTCAATTGAAGAGGTCAAGAGTTGATGGTGCTAATTCTGCCCAGTAAGAAAGTTTTCTCTGGGGATTTTAGAGAATATGCTTAAGTCTATGTTGCAAGGCCTTCAAACATACACAGAGTAATCAGATAAGCAAGGAGGCACTTAGAGAAAATGTTGGTTACCATCAGAAAATGAAAGAGATTTAGTTCAAAGACAATAAACTCTTTTAACTCGTTGAGTGCCACTGACGTAATAATACGTCAAAGTGTTTTTTTGGCAGCAGGTCGCCGATCACGGTCTCCTGCAGCCTGTGAGTCATTCTGGGGCTCAAAATGGGTAAAAAACACTGGAACAAGGCACTTTCTGTTTTTATAAAACGGCTAATGAGTCATTTTTTAAACTTAGTGATGGTCAAAAGAAGCACTTTTAGTTAAAATTTGCTTTTTTCAGTCATTTTATTGTTAAATGACAATAAATTCACATCCAATTTTGTCATTGGTAAAAAAAAATGTTGGTGTAAAATGACTATAGTTATTGTAAATTATGTTTAACAATATCATGTAGAACAAGCGAGAAAGTGTGAAACCAAATCTTAATTGACTAATGACTTTTTACGTCATTTTTTGTCGTTATGATTATTCGAAAGAAGGTAAGGTTTTTGTTTATTTACAACAGGTTTTTCTAACATTGATCATGTAGAATTGTGCATTTCTGCGAGGGTGGTACGAGATTGATATGTAAGTTTGACGTTTATTTGGGTTCAGAAACATCACCATGCAACATAGCCGAGGTTTGCAGAAAAGCCACTGGATTGTTGGAGCGATATGCCACGCTGAGATAAACATATTTAAACTCTACATTGAGACACAAAAGAGCCGTGCTTTTAACATGAAGAGTAAGAATCCAGCTGACCTTATGATAGCACGTTCAAGGGCCATTTTCAGACGTAGGTCTTGGCACGGTGCACCATGGTGGCCTTGTAGCCATAAAGCCACACTGATGGTGCCCATCATCCAACCTGGCAGATGGCTGGAACAGCTTTCTGGTGTTTAATTATGATCATAATCAAGGGAAATAAAGATCAATTAAAGCGCGAGTGAAACTAATGAAACGCGAGGGCCATGAGCAGCCGGACAGTTGTCCAAAAAATGTTTCTCATAATAAATGCAAAGTGCTACAGTAAGTATGGAAGGACGCTGTGTTACAGTGGATATTTTGCTCTTCTCTAAAGATGCAGCAACACAATAATGGTCGATGGAGGAGAAATAAGAAGAGGTATCTTGCGGACGCAGAAATGAAAATATTTAGCTGGCATGAATATATAATATATCCGTCTGTGACAACAGGTGATGTTTTGGCCCTCTGCTAAAGATTTAGGAAAAGTCTGAAGATTCCCAGCTGCCCCGATTTAACGCACATTCTGCATTTTCTGTTCATTTACTCCTCAGAGATGGAACTAGCAAGAGCAGCATGTGGCGGCTGGCAGCAGTTCAACTGCCTTTCAGCAAGCTGTGTGTCGTACTGCAGGACTGTCCATCTGAGTGAGATGAAGAAGGAGGAAGAGCGAGGAGAGGTGAGGAGGAGGAGGAGGAAGGGGGAGGCCCGAGAAGACAGATGCCACCACTGTGGCCGTGGCATTGTTGGATATTAATAGTCCAGAGCCACATTGTGCCAACCTTATTGGAAATGTGAGCGCTGTCACGCTGTGGCTCCGTCACACGCTAGCATCAAAATGAAATGAGTTGGGGTGTGAAAAAAAAAAAGGTCCTGGTGGTCAGGAGAGATTTCCATAAAGCCACTGAGGGGGAAGTAAAGTGTTGCAATATGGGTTTTACACTAATGCAAAGTGATCTGAAAATGAACGGTTCAGTGGGGCTGCACTGTTAAGTTGTAATAGTTGTAATAGGCATTAGAAAATCATGCACACCCAAAAATAACAAGTGATACTGCACCTTATTTCAAAGGCTGAACAGCTGCATATAAAATGTTAGTAAATGTAGGTTTAAACACTCAATACATGCAAAAATGTTATATGGTGGATTGGATTTCCTATTATGGTGTTTTTTCAGAGGAGCTGGTGAATTTGGCAGCTGGAGGACAAAATAAGACGTGGCAATTCATAATTTTTCGTCACCCTTTGCAATGATGGATGACTTAACAATATTATCCTAAACAAAAAGCGGGTAATTAGTGACATTTCCTTTAAAGTCCAATGTAGCTCCAGTGTTTTCTGAGCACCCGGCGCTCCAGTTCAGAGCGGTAATGGCATAATTTATCTTTTCGGAGACGGCAGACACGCTGCAGCTGATTGAATCATGCTGGAGTGAAACCAAGTCTTCTGTGATACAGGATCAGAGGAGGTATGTGTAATTGTTCTTGCCATTAAGCTCTGAGGCTGTATACACTGAGCATACAAAACACGCTCACATATGGCGTACACACTGCAGGTTTTGAATGCGACCGTCATGAACTGAAGCCATATGCTGCCACCTCAAAGAGCTGCAAGTCTGCAGGCGATTCATACTCCAAAAAACAACATAATCTCACAACAAGTTTGCTTCAATCTCTCTCTGATCTCAATCTTCTCCACTTCCTGTTTTGATCTCCGTGGTGTATACCATCTCTTTATGCTCTGACTACATCTCCCAGAAGCCCCAACATTACTCACAGGCCAAAAAATGGTTTGACGTATTATTATGTCGATGGCACTCAAAGTGTTAAACAAGAGGCATCATGGTGGGATTTTCTGCATTTTTATTTGTGATTTTTACAGATGTGGATGCAGCTAATTTATTTAAGTCATTTCGAAATAAACTTTAAGCATTTGTTTTTGCATTTATTGACATAACTCCAGAGTATTAATTTGATCAATAGTGAACCTGATTATTACGTTATGAGAAATTGTGTGTGCAAAGATAAAAAAGGAAAGATTGTGTTCAAAATGGAAAATATTTGTCCTCTTTGGAGCAGGAATGTGCTCATGAATCAGATTTTCAGACCCATTTCTTTGTGTACATGTGAGGTTTTTAGTTTAAGTGCTACCCGAAACGTCAGGAATTAAAGTATTGGCCTTCAAACAGTCACTGATTTCTAGTTTAAATCTTTACCTGTCCCCAAACTCATATAAAACTCATAATTACGTGCTGCTTACTCTGATCTTCATTGAGAAATGCTCAGTTCCTCTGTTAAAAATCAGTCACAAGGCTCTGTCGAGTCGCTTTCTCTAGCTTCTGTTTCACTAAATAAAGCTTTCATCTGGAGCTCTCTATTGTTTCTTTTCCATCTCTCAGTATGTTATAAAAGCCGGTTTACATTCTGATATGGCGTTCCTCTGATGTCCCTCACAGGACCCCTTACAGCGGTGCAGTATAACACATCAGCCCCAGTTCCCCTGAATAATTCAACCATGCACCACTGCCCCTCGCACACTGTTTGGAAAATGCAGTAATGAGAAAAGCTATAAAACGCCTCAATGGTCTTTGCCGCTGAAAAAAAAAAAAGACCTGGACCGAGTGTTAAATAAGACATAAGACACCAGAGAAGATAGCTTACTGGGTGTGTTTTCCCACAGATTTACTGTAAATGGCAGGGAGTGCAGAAACCACAAAGAGGGAAAAAACTTCAAAAGGATGACCTGCATATTTTTAGCCAATTAGATATTTCTAATGTTACTTTTGAGGTGCGATGCTCAGCCGAGCGTCCTCCGGCAGAACAAAGGAAGGGAACGCGTCGGTGTCTCTTCCCTCTTGATCATCCAGCAATTTTCAAGGTGTAAACATGAAACTGCTCAGGGAGGAATTATCTAGACGGGGAAAAACGTTGGCAGGAGTTCAGAGGAGGCTTTGTAAAGTAAACCAGATTTGTTCAGGGGTCTGTGATCAGTTTATTTTCCCAGTCCCCCGGTCTTTATGCTAGGCCGTCTTGTAATTGTCCTCATGTTTCAACTAATTTCACATTTCCAGCGAGAGTAAGGAAGGAATAAAAGGAGGGAGGGAAGGAATTTAGCGGTTTGAGAGAGCAACACCCTCAGACTTTTATAGTTTTGTTGATGTCATTTTGAATGGACCTCTGAGGTTTTGAGCATTTTTCTATTACTTTTTCAACATCTTTTTATGTTGTTTGAATAGATAAGTCCTCCAAAATAACTCTCCTATGTCACTATTCACAATAGTCAAACATCACATTTTTGCTCTGGTTAGAACGTCTTGTCTTGTTTGTCAATGTCAATGAATAAGTTGAAATATCAAAAAAAAAAATCCCATGAAATGGCCTCATATAGTTCTAGCAACAACATCCTAGAGTGTCCTAGAATGAGTATTAATATCATCACCTTTAAAGTTTGCTCCTCTGATGCAGAAAAAGAAGTCAGGTGTTTATTTTACATCAATAGAGCTGAAGGTGGTTTGGATGGTTTTGCTTTTTTTTCTGCAATATTTAATCATATGTATTTTTCTCCCAAATTATTGTCACAATCTTCTACACTTGGTTAAAACAAAATTCACAATGCAGTTTAGCTGTATAGAAATGCAATTTTGGGAGACGAGACTGGTGGTGAAGGATACCTTGACCCAAACCTTGATACAATCTGCAGGTTTCTCTAGAAAACAAAGGATATTTCAGGGGCACTCTGCTGCCAGTTTATTAGGTACACTTAACTGAAGCTCAGTAAAATTTAACAAACAGCTCTGAAATGCATTTTCACTGTAGTGACAGGTGGTATTCAGTCTAACTGCTCATTAGGAGGTGTGACAGGGTGGAGAAAATAACAGAAAATCAGTATAAAGCACTAAAATTCAACGGCAACAAGACTGCAGATAATGATCACAAAACATGTTCTCATTTCAACTCGCCATTCATTCATGCTGCAACTTTGTCACACCCATGGCGTCACTTTAGGTTTAGGCAACAAAAGCACTTAACTCTTTGAGTGTCATTGATGTAATATATGTCAAAGTGTTTTTTGGCAGCAGGTTGCCGATCACAGTCTCCCACAGCCTGTGAGTAATGTTGGGGCTTCTGGGAGATGTAGTCAGATCATAAAGAGACGGTATATACCACAGAGCTCAAAACAGGAAGTGGAGACGATCGAGATTAGAGAGCAAAACAAACAGAATCTGGACAAAAAGTGGTGATTTTGGTGAAAGTGTCCTCTACTCTACCTCTGATAAAACAAGAATGGAACAAGGTAAAAACAAACATTTTTTTCATGATGAAATAGAGAGTCTCTTCTTTCATTTGAGCTATTCAGTGTTTTCACAGTCATAGTATAAAATATTCTGTGGGTCATGAAAGATGACTCAAAATGGCCAAAAACACTGGCACAAGGCACTTTATGCTTTATAAAACAGCACAATTGGGCTCAAAAACTATAAATTTTGTGAAGTGAAAATGTTGTGATCACAAAGTCCCATCCACCTCGTTAAACTATGTCACAACACATTGCATGGTTGGCTTTACATTGCAGCCTGGTGTCTTATACCTTATATTGATAAAGCCTTTATATTTAAAACCCTGTGAATGAGAGCGGGCTGCCTTGTCTAGATGTAGTTTATCTCTTATATAGTGATCTAAAATATTGTGCAGTACACCTGTGTCATTGTTTTTTCTTGTTTCGAGAAATAAATGTGTTGCTTTCAATATAAACTCAATAGTGGTGAAGTAGTTTAGGAATCTGGTCATCTCCACACTGACCACACTGTTATTAATCAGCAACCATATCAGTCCCATGCAGATACAATCTTCAGGGTCGTAAACTCTTGCAAAAGTCCAAGTGGATGACTAAGATGTAATACAGATGTTACTGTTTGTCAGCAGGAGAGTCACATTCGCAAAGCTTAGCTGCTTTCTTTTTACTCGTATTTGCCTGTATTTTCTTTTTCGGTGCACTCCAAATCAAGACCCCTGCAGGGCTTTGGATAGAAGCGAATGAATGTTGAGTAAATACCATCACTCTGCACAATCAGTTAAATCCTTCAGGCAAACACACTTACCCTCGGTGATCTTGACTCAAACTCCAGGGGCGGAGGGGAGGGAGGACGCCTTTTGAAACCGAGAGGAGCTTCTCAGAACCATTACACATCAGCCCCTCCACTCTCACAGGGCTAATCCCAGAGGGAGAGTGGGCGTCCGCTGAGGATACGTCGTCTCGTATGCGTTAATGGGGGATTACACATGTTAACATCTATCTCACAGTGCGCTTGGCCAAAGGGGCTCTGCTATAGGGGTTTAGCATATGAATAAGGAATAAGGGGATGATTGAATAGAGGCTGCAGTGAGAGTGAGAGCTGCCACTCGAGGTGGAGCGATGGGGGTTTAGTGATTAGGATGACACACAAAGAATAAAATCTGTTGGAGGAACGATCGCTCTGAGCTGAGTGAATTTATCTGACTTCTTTCCAGGATTTCAGTTTGGAGGGAGATTTAGCTCAAGTGGCCTTCGGGACGCTTCCCATTTGAGAACGGACTTAACTCAAAACATGCTGCTTAATGTTTGATTAAGTGATACAATGCACAAGAGGAGTTGAATTGGATGATGGGGTGATTTCATTTAGGGTGCAGCCTCTTGATCATTTGTTCATTCGTTTTTGATGAATGACTCGTTTTCTTAATATTTGTTCCCAAAACCAAAATGAAAAAAACGGATAGCGACTCGTTTTTCTGATTTCCGAGTTTGTCCAAAATGGAAAATGGAAAAACAGGTGACTCCGTCGTTTCATCAAATTCGGCTATTTTCATTTGGCGCAACTTGCGTGCTGTGGTCCAGCAAGTCGCAAATTCATGGTCAAATTCGTGGTTCGTCATTTTCAAGTGTTTGTCATCACTGTGAACTGGCTCTGAGGCTGACAGGAGCTTTTCTTTTTCCACTAAAGTTTACTGGAAAACATCATTTATTAAACTTGTAGTATAAAGTAAATGTCCCTCGTATTTTTTTCTGTATTTTACTGTAAATATGAGTGACAATATTTATAAATTAATGGATATATTGCCTTCCAAAACACAATAACAAAGCCTCTTCTGTTATCTTTGAAGATGGATTTTTGCCATAAGTTCTGTATGAAACTGTTATTTTTGGACGTAGTACATGTTAGATATATTACCAAAAATATTATGAAGTACTTTTACTGTGTTCTTTTTGAGTAATAATTCTCAGTCTCTTGCAGAGAACACAAGCATGACTATTCGTCAGGCGTTTGTACCCTCATTTGACCACAAATTTGCGAGAGGCGGCTGGCTGGACCGCAGTACGCAACTTAGGGGAAATGAAAATATCTGAATTAGATGAAATGCCAGAATCGCCCGTGATCCATTTTTTCCATTTTTAATTTGTGCACAAACCAGAAAAAAAATATTGAGAAAACAAGTCATTATTTTGTTTTTTTAGTTCTGGTTTTGTTTTGACGAATGAACGAATGATACACGGATTGACTAGCTAATGCAATTTCTATTTTTTACATGTAAGCATGGAATAACCCTTTCAACAACTGATTTTTTGCAACACGTGCTGCAATTTCATCACCTGGGAAACTAAATGGATAAAAAGATTTGCAGGAAAAGTCTGCACACAACGATGACATTTGGCACGAGGCCGCTATCAGGGTTTCCTGATGTTCCACTTTGGTTTCTTTTAACCGTTACCACCTTCATTCCCAAACAAAACCTTAACCATAAGCAGTGATCAACGCTTTTCCAGTTTATGATGTGTAATGGTTTTGAAGGGCACTAAACACCAATCGGGACATCATTTCCTCTGATCAACCAGCTGACTAACTGAAACATTAGTTCAGTAGAAAATCATGGAATTGTATTTTTCATGGTCTATTTTTGGATGAAAGAGTTTATTTTCCCCAAATTCTGTTTTGTGTATTGTGTATTTGATTTCTGTCCGGAGACCCAGCGATGGCATTGACATGCAGCACAGACACCAGCAGAGCTCTCTGGGAGAGCGAGGTGTTTATTTCCTGAAGGTCAGGCCTTTTGTGTGGAGAAACTTCTTGCCAGATGAGATAGGGGAGTAAATTGCAGATCTATCATCCCCTCCCTCCCTCCCTCTTTCCTCTCTTCACTCCGTATCTCATTCTTGGCATTCTCCTCTCCTCTTCCTCTCCAAAGTCTTCTCTTTCTTCTTTTATGCTCACATTTTCATCTTCAGACGCTCCTATTCCAAACCTCCATCTCCGTGCTCTTTGTGCTTGAATCCTCCCCTTTTCTCTGCCTCTTTCTCGCTCTGTCTTTCCTTCGTCGTGTGAAATCGTCGGAGTAACCGTTGGCACTGGGTGTGATTTATGGCTCACTCTAAGCGGACCCTTATCAGGTGCAGGCAAGGCTCTCTGTGCTGCTGCATGCGTCTGAATGACAATAGAGAAACCGGTCGCATTATGCTCTGCAGGCTCGCCCCTTGCATTCTGGACACTGCAGATTACATCTAGCTCCTTGATTTATGGACGCCATTTTGGCTCCTGAGAGGGACATGAAGGGGAGTTTGGAGGTGGGGGCGGTAGTGGTGACTGTGGTTTCTGCACCAGGCCAACGTAATTTTGAAGGGAACCTGGCGGAGGTGTGTTTTATATGCATATGTGTGTGGGTGTACAAGCCGATATGTGAGCAGTATTTATATGCATGGGTGTGTGTTTGTGAATAGGAAGGTGTCATTTATCATTGTGTCAGGGGTCTTTCTGCACAGATATTGACAGTGTCTGTTGTTGGAAGTGGCGTGCAGCCACATCAACATTAAAAGCTCAGTATTAGACCAAATAAAACTGTCTTCAGCATCCAGTGACCAGAGACATTCAGGCTCAATGGGAAAAAAAAATAAATGAAAAGCAGGGGCGAAACATAGAAGGTGAAGCAAGTTTGCCAAATGCACCATGGAGCGCTGTTTTGAGTCATTGCCATGTGTCTGTGGAGATAAGATATGCTATTTGGCAGAATTATTTGAATGTAGGAAAAACGTGTTAGCTATAATGTAATTAACAGTCAACCATCACAGCTGCAGTTCGTCGTAGGAAAGAAGTAATTATGTAATCTAACACATTAAATGAGGGAAATGAGCATCACATCTCAGATTTAAACAGGCGTTTTACATTCATTTTGCTCGACAGTCAGTTTTTATCGTTTGCACATTGAGCGCAGCCACTTTAGTCTTTTGAGGTTGCCGCTGCGTGTTTACGTCTTTGTGCAAGATGGGAATTAATATGAGGTGAGAAGCAGCGAGATTAGAAAAACTGTCACCTCTACAAAATAACAGACAGCGTATGTGTAAAACAAATCTGTCCATCTGTGCTGGCATATACTGTATTTATATGCAGCATTTCACAGCATGTTAGAAATAAGATATGTAATTGTCTTGAAATTCAAGGTTTGCTTGTTTAGTTTTGCTACAATGACAATGTAGAGCAGCTAGAGAAAGATGTGTTCAAAGACTGTAGATGAAGCTAACGCTAAAGCTAAGCTTAAAGTCGTAATGTGCATCAGGATGTGACCTTTGTAGACTTCCCACTGAATCACTTGGGGGTTTCTCCCATTCAACAAGAGCTGTGAATAAATGTAAATATACATATTAATGTCACGGTGCAACCGGGTCTCCTCAAATTGCCAAACTACATTGTTAAATATGTTTCGAGGGAAACATTTTTTTTGTCCCTGATAATGTTTGTTTTTGACATATTCTAACCAACAAACACAGTAAGTCACTGTATGTGTCCCATTTGAAACCAAATGACGACGCTGACTCATTTTAACTTGCGCACATAACCAAAGTTAGCTAGAAATGTACTGATTCCAGCCTAAACTGTGATGTTTGCCTAACCAGGTAGGTTTTGTTTCATTTCAATTGACAATTGTAATCACAAGTTTCAAACACTGACCGTAATCCAGGAGAAATGCGTTTCACTCAAAACTTAACTCTGTGAGTGCCATTGACGTATTTCAGTGTCATTTGAAATCCGACGCTTGAGTGCCATCTATGTAATAATATGTCAAAGTGATTTTTCGGGGTCGCCGACTCACAGGCTGCTGTCTCCTGCAGCCTGTGAGTAATTTTGGGGCTTCTGGGAGATGTAGTCAGAGCCGGTATACACCACACGGTATACACTACAGAGATCAAAACAGGAAGTGGAGACGATCGAGATCAGAGAACAAAACAAACAGAATCTGGACAAAATTGGTGTTTGAATGGAACAAGGTAAAAACAAACATTTTTTTCATGATGAAATCATGAAAAAAATGATGAAAGAGTCTCTTCTCTTCTATGCTATTCAGTGTTTTCAGAGACATAGTACAAAATATTCTGTGGGTCTTGAAAATGGGCAAAATGCTGGCACAAGGCACTTTCTGTTTTATAAAACAGCTGGCACTCAAAGAGTTAATTGAGAATTCACTTTAGTTGTTTGGAAATGAGATGTTTTCCCCTCAACCTGGCCTGTAAAATGGCGGTCTCCAGCTAATTGATAAACGTCTCCCTGAAGCAGGTCTTGGACCAGGTGGGCACAGCTCAGCTGTTGCCTTATGATCCAACGGCAAAAAGAGCTGTGCCTTAAAGTGTTTTTTTTATTTATATGGACTGGTTGTTTTGGTTCTCACAGTTGCCAAGTGGTGAAGGGCTAAGTGCAGATAAAGTGTCCCTGTAACTCATCAGGATGTGGAGAGTCAATGTGGGCGGTTTGCTCAGTGGACAGATGGCCAAAAATCACATGTAACACAGAACAAACCCACCCTCCCCTTGTTTACATGCAGGAGAACACCAAACATTACCACTAATTATTTTATAGGTCATTTTGGTAATAACTTTTAGCCCATTTATGTAGCTTCATGGAGAAAAGACTGTGGATGTTACCATAGAAACTGAAACAAAGGCTTTGTGAAAATCACAGTCTGTATCATATTCAGGGTTCACATTCCTTTTATCTCATTGTTATTGCAGTATATTGTGGAAAATAGCAACGTGAACACGATAATTGGTGCCTGACAAAAATAGGAAAAGAAATTATGTGAAATATTATTTTTCATATAATCTCACAATGTGGGTGGCTTCCCATCCAAACTGTGTGAATGCTTTTTGTAAATGACATATTGCATTCCCCAACCGTAAACCCTAACCTTAACCTAATCCTAAATTTAACCCTAAAACTAAGTCTTAACCCTCAAACAGTCCTTTGTATTGGTGGAAACCAAAATATGCCCACGTTTCACAAATGTCCTCACTCTGAAGGTTTAACATGAGGTCCCCAGACAGACAGACAGACAATTAAACAGCATACACACAACATAACTAATACACTACTAATGCCAAAAACTCATCTCTGACTAGGAATGACCTGATACTTCGGTACCAAGTCGATGTTAAACTAAAACATGACAGCACTTGTAGTTTTTCTGCACCATCAGGACCAACACCATCCCATCATCCTGGAGACAACAGAAAGTGTGTTTGAGGCAGAAAACTCTTATTTCCAGCTTATTTACCCCCCTGATATAATGACACTTTGTTACCACCATGCAAACTGTGAAGAATATGAAATTCAACCACCACAGCAGCATAGACTAATTATAGTATTAAAAAAAATCAATAAACAACAGCAAAGACATAATAGAATAAGTAATAATAATAGGATAATATTTTACATTATGTACTAAATATCAAAGGACTAAAGATATGTTTTTATTGGCGAATGAAATAAACACAATCATCAGATGACTAAAATGTATTTTTATTATTTGTCATGTGACCAATAGAAATAGTCATAAAATAAAAAAGAAGAGATTTTTTGTGCAAAATGATGACATAATGAAATAATAATATCACTGGAAAGAATTTCTCCAAATATATATATATATATATATATATATATATATATATATATATATTGGCACCTTTAAGACTACTTAAAGCCATGCTATTGATTGTTAGGGTGCATTTGTGCATTTTAGCCATATGCTACCAATTGCATGACAACATGCTGGCAATAAGAATGCTAACATGCTAATGTTTAGCAGCTTTAGCATTTACCATCTCTCAAAGAAACATCATAATGTTGTTGAACCTGAAATATTTCTTGAATTTGCTCGAAATTTTTTACTATTTTTATGTGGACGTGACCTGTAGGAATAGTGATAAAATAATATTAAAAAAGTGGTGCAAAAAAGAAGTAGATGTTGAAGTGCATGGGATTTACTGTGGAGTACCAGTATTGGTATCAACTTCTGGTGTTGTGGTATCTCCAAACTTTTCCATCTACACTCACTACTACAACTGAATTGAATAAATACCACAAAACATCACTGTACTGTATCACACAAGCAAAAAGGATCACTGATACACACACACACACACACACACACACACACACACACACACACACTCAAAAGGGCACCAGACAGGACTTGGAAGGGGTCCTGGACACTGTCATGGGTCCACACGTCAAATGAGCCGAGGAGCCAAACAACAACAATAACAACAGGAGCTGGAGCATATGGGGTTCGGTACCAGCTGAGAGGGGCCACCGAGGTCCTCAGTGTGTGTGTGTGTGTGTGTGTGTGTGTGTGTGTGTGTGTGTGTGTGTGTGTGTGTGAGGGGGATGGTGACTGGAGACTGGTATCCAGAGACATGAGAGGAAAAAAAATGTAGCTGAGAGGAGATGGAGAATAACAGCCAGCGCTACTCTTCTCTTAAGTCGCTCTCCACTTCTGATAGTTTTGGATCAAAAATGCTCTCTGGCACTGAAGCCTCATCCAACAGTAACTCAAGCTGACACCAGTGTTGAACAGACGTTAGCATACAGATTAACTAAAGACATCACATCTGCTTTTTGTTCTCCGACTTCTTTGCTTATTTTGAACAGTACAGGTTTGTTTCCTTCCAGATCTGTCTGAATTCAAGCATCACGCTGGCTATTTGTCTTTCTTCTCCATCTTGTGACTCGTTGCTCTTCTCGCCGATGCTGACGACTAATGATCTGAAATAATCAGTCAAATAAGTGACGAAAAGCTGAAAAGAATTTGAAGACAGAAGATTTTGACAACTGATTCATCTTAAGCAATGCCATAATATTTACTCATTCTTTTATTTGATGTTATTGCAAACTTTGCATTAGTATTTCATGACATTTAGACTAAAAAAATGCAATTGTTTAATTGCGAAAATTAATCAGTCAACCTCTAATAATAATAGTCTCAATCTGGAAAGACAAACAACATTTACCTTCAAACTACAGTAAAATGACTATAAACTATAAACCTGATCTGCAACACCAGCAGTGGAGGAAGTGTTCAGATACTATAAGTCTCAAAATATACATTATCATCATGCAGAATGTCCAATTTCAGATTCATATATATTATATTACTGGATTATAATTAGTGATGCATTAATTTGATCATCACTTTAATGTGGCATCTGGTAAATATGGAGCTAATTTCAGCTACTTTATATACTGGTGAGCAATGTATAATAACTCATCATAATGCATTAGATGATTTATATTCTCTATTAATTTTCTAAATCTGCAAAGTAACCAAGTAGTAATTTGTAAAACTAAATACAGTGTATTAATTAATTGAGTGCCAGATTTTTTATAATACATAAAGTGCCTTATTCCAGCGTTTTCACCCATTTTGAGTCATTTTTTTAAGACCCACAGAATATTTTGTACTATGTCTCTGAAAACACAGAATAGCTCAAATGAAAGAAGAGACTCTCTATTTCATCATGAAAAAAATGTTTGTTTTTACCTTGTTCCATTCTTGTTTTATCAGAGGTAGAGTAGAGGACACTTTCACCAAAATCACCACTTTTTCTCCAGATTCTGTTTTGCTCTCTAATCTCGATCGTCTCCACTTCCTGTTTTGATCTCTGTGGTGTATACCGTCTCTTTATGCTCCGACTACATCTCCCAGAAGCCCCATAATTGCTCACAGGCTGTGTGAGAGCGCCCTCTTGCGCCTGCTGCCGAAAAAACACTTTGACGTATAAATACATCACTGGTACTCAAAGAGTAATTTTGCAGGAATATTAGCTTCCAAAATGTGAGGAGTAGATCAAGTCAATTTTATTTGAATAGCCCAGTATCACTAATTACAAATTAGCCTCAGAAGGCCTTACAGTCTGTACTTAATACAACACCTTCTGTCCATTACAAATACCCTCAAATGAGGAAAAACTCCCCCAAAACATTTTAATAGAGAAAAAGATGTACAAAGTACTGTAATGGAGTAAAAGTACATTTATAAATATAAGACATACAATAGCTGTAAAGTGCACATAACTCCTAATTTTACTTAATTTGGAGTAAGTGTATTTCGGAGCTGTGATGGCCGAGTGGTTAAGGTGTTGGACTCGAAATCCAATGGGGTTTCCCCGCGCAGGTTCAAATCCTGCTCACAGCGTGAAATCTTTCATAATCAGTGAATTGTTCATAAAGACCACAGATGATGTACATGTATTCACTTAAACATGTTAGAGATAAGAAAACAGAGCATCTGTGCTGATATTTCAAATTTCCCCATCTGTGGGGCAAATAAAGAATTATCTTAATTCATATTTCACCACCGTGTCACACTTTTTGTTTTATCTCTACATCTTTCCCAGAGTCATTATTCATGTACTTTGATGGCGCTATGTGTCATTCTTCATTAGTGCACCATGCAGTTCTGCTGGAAAGATAATAATTAGTAATTTAATTAAGAAGGATCCAGCACAGTTGGCACCATCACGTTTCTCTTGATGTAAAGATTGACCCACATTATAAAACCCTTCCTTGTTTTCAGATGTTTGGAGTTTCCCAAGGTTAAATGCTGTTTTCTAACAGAAGCTGCATTCATTCTAATGTCGTAATTATGAGCAGCCAAGTGGGAGAAAGAGTTCACCTCAGCCTCCTAGCTGGTTTCAGTTGGCCATATTGGAAATATGTTGTAGCTATCCATATCTATATAACTTCAGCTGTGTCAACAAACGCGCTAAATAAAAGCTGTTTAATGTGTGTGTTTACTGCTGAACTGTGTTGGTTCATATGCAGTTTCACAAAATACTGGAGCTGCAATTTTGAGATTATAGTAATTCTGGTCAGAAAATTCTGTTTTCAGCCTCTCAAATATGGTGATTACTGACAAAACCGGACATTTAAAGACCTTTTCTGACATTTTATTGTCCAGTTGAATCAAGAAAATAATCAAGAGATGAATCCATGATGAAGACAATCATTGCTTTCGATGCTGCACATACATTTCACTTGATAAAAATAAGTTAATTTGCATTTATCTGGTGGTGGTGACCACATGTGAACAATAGTTTTCTCCTTCCTCTGACTCAAATCAAGTCAAAATTAATTTAGAAAGCACTTTTTCAACAACAAGTTCTGTACAGGGTACAATATAAAATGAAAACAATATTAAAAGACAAAGAATATTAAAAATATACAAGCACCTAATGTAACATTATAATAAGTGATACAACAACAATGATTTAATATGAATATTTATATATTTGCTGAGTGTTAAACCTGAAGTATCACATTTAGTACAAATATACACACTGAATATGTATATAGACACAGCAGTGAATAAATACACCAACACCCAGCAGATCTGCTTATTCTCCCACAATACAAAAACATACAGACATTAACTGATATATCTTCACATTAATATCTGTATATACAAAGACATAGGACTCACACAGAGGCCTGCAGTGTTAACCAAACATGTGCCAAAGCTGCAGCTTACAGCACACACTCCCCCTCTCATTTCATCTGAAAGGCCCACTTGTAATGCTATCACTCTCAAAGTCAATTTTTGCACTTTTGCTCCTATAATCCCAATTACAGAGCTCATTCAAAATGATGGATAATGCCTCTCGTAGTGCCTGGTGAAAACAATTTGGCCGCTGTACTTGGGGAAACCTAAGAGGAGAGCAGCGCCACACATCATTTTTCAGCTCGCATTTCCAGGGCTCATAGGAGCGCGGCGGGTTGTAAAGTGACTTCTGGGCGAGTTGATTTTGGCCGAAATGGGCTCCAGTTTTTCTTGAGAGTATGGTCAAACTCACAGAGAGAGAAGGGGAAAGGAAGATGGAGAATAAGATGATCAGATCAGAAGTGAGTGTTTACTGCAGGAAACAAACCAACAAACCGATGAGAGAAAGGAAGGATGCTCGACCACAATTGCAGACTTTAGGCGTCGTAGCTGACATGGAGCCTTTCAGCACGAGGCCGGTGTGGTGAGGGCTGCAAACCAGCCGCTTACACCAGGTTCCTGATGACATGACTGCTGGGTGTGTGGAGTAATTCCTGCCGCCATGGTTAGCTACCAGGGGTTTAGGGTTTGGCACGAACAGGGATGTTTTCATGTGATATACGGGTTTCTATTTAGTCCAACTGCTGTAACTTTCCATCTGATTGTCAAGTGGATATTCAGTAATGTGCTAAATTCTGCAATTAATAAAATGCTGCCAGCTGGTTTAGACAGAATAAATGTGGAGCATGTAGTTAAAAAATGTGCCCAGAGGGGGAAAAAAAGGGACAGAAATAAAATTTAAAATAGTGGAAAAACTCCTATCCTGACTGTCATTTAGTACTAGGGATGTTCATCGTTTCAGACACATTTTTTTTATTATAAATGCACCACCTAAAGGCAGTAATAGTAAGCCAAACTGGAGATATCTCTGCGATACAATATGTGATTCATTTTATAACTGAGGCAAAATTATGGAGACAAAGAAAAGCATGTTATGTTTTTGATTTAAGGGCTGAATTTGACTCTTGACTCCTGAATATTTTTGACTATAATTTGTACAGCACAAAGGAAATTTAGCACATGTGGCTGTCAAAATAAATGTGTGCTTTCATAAATTTTACATTCCCTTTCAAATAAACTGCATAACCAAAACATGTTTTAAGGGAAATGTATTTTTTTCAGGGATTAAGGTTGCAGTAAACGCATCGTTAATGTTGTTGATTAAAGGGGAAGTGCCATTTTTTTACAAATTGGACCTTATTTCTGGGATTAAATACTGCCATTTACTCACCCATTTCACTTTGGAGTCCTTTGGAGAATTTCTGGCGATACTGGATTTGATGCTATCCATTTAACAGGAGTGAAGGGGGCACCGAAATGCAGCCAGTAAATGACACAAAATTGACCATTTCTCACATAACAGACGATTAATGAGATGGGCTACACTATTACTATTCTCATTTGAGTCCGGAGTTGTCCGTAACTTGAGAAAAATCAATCTGTAAACAGACTATTTACTACTCCAAATGACTCCACAGTGAAATGGGTGAGTAAATGGTAGTATTTTATCCCAGAAATACGGTCCAATTTGTAAAAAAAATTAAAAAAAGACAGAACTTCCTCTTTAAAACAAAGTAAAGCAGAAATGCTACCAAACTGCTTAGTTAGGTTAAGACAATAAACCCACTGAGTTGAGTTTAGTCCAGAAACATAATTCTGTCAAAAAAAATTACAGGGTGTTTCTCATGATGAACCTTTTGGTCGCCTAAAAATGAAAAAAAAAAAAAAACATCAGTCCACAAACCAATGGGTTCTTATATTTGCAGTGGACAGTAAAACCTTTGTGGTGGACTGTTTAATACTGACAGTAGTGATCAGGTTTGAAGCACACAGAGTGGATCTGTTATTACTGACAGTTCACTGAGTGAATGATGTGCTTCTCATGAATAGATGCACAGCAGTTAATCCACTACACCTCGACAGGCACTGTGGGACTGTGAAGCATCTGGACATCGAATTTAATACATCACATTTTGTGTAACGCATTAAGGCGGATGTCTTTCCCTGTCTCTCCCCACTCCTTCTGATTGGACTTGCGCTCCTCAGTGATCTCCTGCTGTCCCACCCTCACCTTGTTTTGCTTGCTCTCTCACAAACTTCCTATCTTCCTTCTCTTTTTCTCACTTTAATGCCTCAGCAGATATCAGGTGCTTCAAGTTTCCTGTCCCTTCTTCACCGTCTTCCTTCCTCTCCTTTTCTTTTCTGTCATTGGCCTGTTTTGACTCTCTCTTCTCCATCTTCCTCCACCTATCTCCCCCCTCCTCATGTATCGACATCCCTCCTTAATCCTCGTCTCTCCACAAACTCTCATTTTCTCTCTTTGGTCTCCACCTGGTTCTCCACCTTCCCGTTGTCCCCCAGATTTTACCCGGGCTCTTTCTCCTCTCTCCCCCGTTATTACCCCCTCCCTCCCCTGCGTCCCTGTGGCCGTTCCCCAGGCGGTTGGGTGCGGAGGGCGCTGGCTGGCGGGGTGATGGATGACCATTAAGGCAGCTTATTGGAAACAGTCTGATTTATGGGCGAACGCTGCCTCGGCCTAATGGCTTCATTTCTTTCTGCTGCCACATGATGTCACAGCCAAGGTCACCGCGGCAACGGCCCTCCTTTGTTGTGGTTTCGCTCGCTGATGACCTGAGAGGGATGGAGGGATGGTGAGAGAGGGGGGGATGAAGGAGGGCACAGAAAAGGTTTGTTTGTGAAGCTGGAGAGGTGATGTATGAGTGTGTGCAGGTTGAAATGGACTGCAGAAATGCCTCAGTGCTAATTTTGTTAGCTACGCAAAATTTGTTTTTACTGTTTATCCTTCACCTTTTAAAGTCTCCATTTTCTCACTCACACTTCCTCTCCTTTTCCCCTTTACTCTCCTGCGCTCAGTAAATTAAAAACTCCATCTCCTCCACTCTTCTTCCCTTCCTTCCATATCGTCAATGACAGAATACGATAAAAACACACACACACACACACACACACACACACACACAGCTTTACGGCCTTCCCTCAGACAGCTATTACTCACTTCTACTTTAAATGAGTGCCGTCAAATATATGGGTCCGGCCATTAAGAAGCCGATCAATAAAAATGCCGTTAGGGGCAGAGTGAAAAACGCTGATATTAGTGAAGCTCAAAACAAAATATTTGATTTTCCCTCTGATAGTTAGCGAGACGCTGCTCTTGGAAGAGGCTTGAGGCGGTGTGGAGGTGTGCTGTGTGCTCCAGTCGCTTATTTACCCAGGGACGTTTATTCAAAGCTCTGTGCCATACTCTCATCTGCCAGTCTGTGCTTTTCTCATCAAAGTGTGTCTCAGGAGATGGCAGCATGGTTGGAAGTGGTGTAGACTTTTAGCAGCACTTCTTCAATATAAACAATATTTAATTTTTGAGCAATATGTTTGATTAGCTTAGGAGCACTTGGATAAAACCCGGTGCAGGGCCTCAAAATGCTTAACTTTTCTTACAGAAGTTATTTACTGCAAGTAATAATCTGAATTGTCAACTGATTTTTATTTTTTAGACACTTCCAAAGAGAGTGTTTGTTTGTCCTCAGTGGAAATGAAAGTGTGGACCCAGGCTTCGGTGTAGTACAGAGGAAGAGTCATGACATGGCTGTGGGAATTTAGCATAAATCACAGCTAAAGAGAAAAGTCCAAAGTGTCTCATGAACAACATCGAGACAGCTGGACTTGCTGATGTCAGGCTCTGCTGTCCTGTCACATGTTACATGATTTCTGGGGTTTGAAAGCTGCCGCCGCTGCTGCACCTGCTTGAGATTTGGCTTGGCCTGCAAATCAGGAACGAGAGCTACAAATGATAAATTAATAATCAAATTCAGCTCCGTGCGTTCAGGAGGAGGGATGGTAGGAAGTGGGAAAAAGGTTGTTTTTTCTGCAAAATGTTGATGAAACCAGTGTGTAAAATAAAAGCAAGATTACCCCGCTGCTCAACAGCTATTAATCTGGGCTAATAAAGGGTTATGGACAATATAAAGTTATCCCACCTGTATATGTAGCATATATTTCAGCAGTGTTGGGCAATAACTAATACTCTAACGCATTACTTTTAAAATAAATTAACACAGTTACCGTTACAATCTGGTGCGTTTTCTGTTACTTGATAAATGATTTACTGATTGATGATTTCAGATTGCTTTCATTCATGCTCTCAGATGTCTCTATGGACGGGGGGGACATGTCCCCTTCAGGTTCATAGAGACGCTGATCTGTCCCCCCACTTTCCCAGCATAAGGAGACAAACATCATCAGTAAAACACAGGATTAATGTCACTACAGCAGCACTGGGGGCCCGGTGTTTGTGTGATTCGTCTCATGGTGCATTCATGTCAGACACAAATGTAAGAATTTTAAAGCTCCAAGTCAGAATTCAAATCAGCACTCCCATGAAGTCAGATTAATCAACCTGACATAGAATTCATGCTATCTGCTACTGACGTAAACAGTAGCTACATGTTTTGTTGTACGTCTGTAAGGCTGGAAGAGCTGGGAGCACTAAACTTTGAGGTTATGTTGATGCTTTTAACAGTAACGCATTACTTTTTGATGTAAGTAATCAACAAAGTAAATACTAACTGTAACTAGTTATAACTAGCACATTTATTGATTGCTTTATTGATCATTATTGTTGAACTGTACAGTATACAGTGTAATCCAGTTACTATAGTGATGAAAAAATAGAGGAAAGTTTAAAAGAAGACTTTCTAATATATAATGGAGTTATTCATCTCTATGTGTGTTCATGCTCCTCAGCTTTCTGTTAATACCTGCTCATGAGTGGGAAACCTAGTTTATGTACCTTTTCACCTGCAGAATGAAGTTCATCTAATTGATGACGAGCACACACCTTAAAATATCACTCAATCATTTCACATTTTATCAGTTTGCAGACTCTTTATGTATTAGCGTCTGGTTTTGGTCATGATAAACAGGAAGATTTTGGATTAGAATTAAAATAAAAAAACACTGCTGATCTTGGAGCTAATCTAGCGAGAGATTTCACATTTTTTTAAAACCTAGATGACTTATGCATATGTAGTCTAAACACATTAAAGTTACCTTTAATTTTAATCCCAATTTACAACATTTAGCAGCACCACCTGGCACTGAACGTCTGTTTTGTCCCTCAATCGCTCATTTTTTTTTTAAACCCTACACACACCCTGAGTGTACTTGGTGGTAATCACACACACACACACACACACACACACACACACCTTACACCACATCTCTGCTCTTTCTGCTCACCCTGCTCATGTTTGTTTAGCTGCCATGATGGATGGAGTCTGTCTTCCTCTGCTTATGTTTTTGGCCACCTCTTTGTGAGCTTTACCAGCTTTTTGTCTAAAGGTGTGGCTGGCTTATAGAACATGCTCCAGACATGAGACACTGTCCAGAGTCTCTCTGACGTTCCCAAAGCCTGAACAGCGGGAACACTGCTGGGAAAACTCCTGAACCTTTTGTCAGTGCCACTCTGTGTCTGATACGGACACACTGATTCAACCTGTAGCATCTGCATCTATGTGACACTCACTTTTTTTTTTTTACCATTAAGGAAGATGAAAACCAGAATTGAAAAAAACATTTTCGTCAACTGAAATAAATAAAAACTATAACTAACTTAAACTGTATTGTGTGTTTGCAAAACTAAAAAAAATCCCTTCATTTTCATCCTTGTCAATTTTGGATTGATATGATTTATTTTGCTCTAAAGTAACAAATTGTCCCAAAACTGATGCAAAGTTCAGGGTTTCCGTGGTTCATTAAAATATCCTAAAATGTCTTAAATTAAAATCTGGGTAATTAAGGTCTTAAATTGTCTTAAAGTTACCGTAAAATTTGCTGTAGGTATTGAATTTTCAGATGGTGCGTTTAATGCCAATAGGAAAACACAGCATTCAGAGATTTACTGCAGTTTTGCATGTTATTTTGTTCACTTTGTTACTGAAAGTTGTGAAATTAAAGTTGTAAAAAAAAGTTAAGTGTTATGCCTTCAATTTAAATCATTGCTGCAAGTATTAAAGGGCTGAAAAAAATCATAAAAAAATATTATCATCGATTTTTTTTTTTCCTGCTGAATATCAATATCAGCATCGACCAAAACTCCATACTGGTCGGGTCCTACAATAAATTGACTATTTTCTACCAAAGAAATTGTTATGACATTTCTGGGTATTAAATTATATTTGTTGAGGTCTTAAAAAGTATTAAATTTAGCTTGAAAATAACAAACCTTTCTGATGATGAGCTTTATTCGCTCTTAATCTGATAAACATCTGCAATAATGCATAAATTTGGCTTTTCTGGAAAACGTTGCATTGGTCCATGGCCTCATACTGGTTAAAAATACACAGAGCTGATTGTAGCTGACAGCTGTAATTCTAAATAGTGCAAAGACATGACGCAGTCAATAAAATGTCCCTTTTGGAGTTTAACAAAATACAGCAACGACTCCAGTCATTGTTCAAGAGTATAAAATAATATTCCTTCACCACATGTCTTGCAAACAGTGGTGTTTTTAAAAGGACACAGGAAACCATACATGGTTTCTATTTGGTTCATAAATTGCTGTGGTGACAAGAGTGCCGAGGAGGAGAGAATAAGCAAGAAGACTGTCAGCTGATACGTGTTGAAAACAACACGTAGCTCACAGGAGGGTGGCTGGAGGAGGAGGCGTGGCTGCAGGATGGAGCTCCACACAACAAATCTCAGGCTGCTGCCCACCAAGCAATTCTCCTGGTAGGCAGCGCAGTGCGCTTATGATTTATGACGAATCCCTCTCGCAATTTGTCACCGATGGCAGGAATGTATAATTCAAAACATTTTCTATTTTGCTGTGTCGGTCCCCCCCTAACACACACTAATAACAGCCTCTCTCTTGCTTTATTAATTTGCTGAATGTACACAAAAGTGTCTTAAGGCAGATCTAGGAAGTGCATGTATGCTTTTGACTAAAGATGTGTTGTTGGCTGGAAAATGACACCGACATGTGATTACAGTGTTCTGGAAACATGACAGCATTTCTCTTCCTGTATGCTGTGAAGTTCATTTGTCTGCAGAAATGTTTCTTTTGCATGTGAGTGAGTGAGCGGCATGATTCATCTATCTTCTTCTGCTTGTCCATTTAGAGACTTCATATTTATTTGTCACTTTCTGCATTTGTAAACACTCTTAGAGAGAAACATAATAAACATCATTTTTAATTTATTGAGTGCCAGCTGTTTTATAAAACAGAAAATGCCTTGTTCCATCATTTTTGCCCATTTTGAGTCATATTTCTAGACCCACAGAATAGTTTGTGCTATGACTCTGAAAACACTTGTTTTATCAGAGGTAGAGTAGAGGACACTTTCACCAAAATCACCACTTTTTGTCCAGATTCTGTTTGTTTTACTCTCTTATCTCGATCGTCTCCACTTCCTGTTTTGATCTCTGTGGTGTATACCGTCTCTTTATGCTCTGACTACATCTCCCAGAAGCACCAAAATTACTCACAGGCTGCAGGAGACTACGATTGGCCACCCACTGCCCAAAAAACACTTTCACGTCAAAATACGTCAGTGGCACTCAAAGAGTTAACCAATGGGTTACATTAATTTTAAACATAAGAATATTCTATAATTGAATGAAATTAATAAAAAAAAAATTAGAAGACCCTAAAAATATATATATTTTTAAAATGCAAAATAACCACTAGTTTAAATTAAACATAAGCATATTCTATAATTGAACAGAATAACGTCTCAAATGGAATGCTGGTATCGGATAGATGCAGGCTGATAAAATAAGACTACAAATCCCAGAAGCCCCAACATTACTCATAGGCTGCGGGAGACCGCGATCGCCGATCCGCTGCCGAAAAAACACTTTTACCACTATTATTACGTTGATGGCACTCTAGCATTTCTATACTATATGCTGTGTACAGTGTGTATCTGTTTGTCGCTGTGAATATACTGTGTGTGTGTGTGTGTGTGTGTGTGTGTGTTTCATATATCCGTCCTCCCAGCCCCCTCCAGCCTGCTGATAGCAGCAGCCCAGCCTTATCCCAGTGGCGAGGTAAAGATTGATGCTGCTCATCTGCTGGAATGGGGCTATAAAAGACAGCGCTGGACTGTACACTCGGCCTCCTCTTCTTCCTCACTCTTCCTCACTGTTCATTCATCCACTACACATGAGCACAATCTTGTGAGTATTCTGTCTATCTGTCTGTCTGTGTCGGTCTACTCCCCCACCTTCTCAGTGCCACTAAGAGCTGCAGTAAAACCAGACCCCGTCATGTTCCAAGGTGAGGGCTGATCTCATACTGACTTGCCCCCTTCGTTAACACCCCCCCTCCACAATGTTGAACATTTTCCCGCGGTGTTAAGTGTTCCTCCGACCTCCGCCTGTGATACCCACCCGCCCCGCCACCCTCTCCAACACTTATGTTGATGCAACACGTCTTCACGTCTAAACGACAGAACAGGTCGTTTGCCAGTGACTCCCAAAACGACATGTATGACCGTTTTGATTAACTCTGTGAGGCGGTCGCACATTTAAGACATGTTGTTGTGAGACAGAACTGCTTGGTTATGTTTAGGAAAAGATGGTTTGGGTTAAAATTAGGGGTGTCCTAATCTTACTTTATCGGCCTAAAATCAACGATATAAACCAGACACCAACCAATTGTAGAATATGCTAATGTTCAATTTAAACTAGTGGTTATTTTGCGTTATAAAAATATATATTTAAAATATTCAGTGGATTTATTGAGGTTATTTTTCAGGGTCTTCAAATTTTATTTTTTATTTATTTTATTCAATTACAGAATATTCTTATGTTTCAGGTTAAAATTAATGTAACTCAGTGGTTAACTCTTCAACGTCAAAGTGTTTTTTCTGCAGGAGGTCGCCGATCACGCTCTCACACACCCTGTGAGTAATTTTGGGGCTTCTGGGAGATGTAGTCAGAGCATAAAGAGACGGTATACACCATGGAGATCAAAACAGGAAGTGGAGACGATCGAGATTAGAGAGCAAAACAAACAGAATCTGGACAAAAAGTGGTGATTTTGGTGAAAGTGTCCTCTACTCTACCTCTGATAAAACAAGAATGGAACAAGGTAAAAACAAACATTTTTTTCATGATGTCTCTTCTTTCATTTGAGCTATTCAGTGTTTTCAGAGACATAGTACAAAATATTCTGTGGGTCTTGAAATATGACTCAAATTGGGTAAAAATGCTGGATCAAGGCACTTTCTGTTTCTGATCAGGCCTTTTCAAACATTCATACTACAAAATAAGTAATAAAAGTCTGTATGATTCATGCTGATATTGTATCGGATCAATATCATATCAGACAACACTCAAGGCTGCAATAGTATCATATCAGAAGTTGTATTGGGACACTCCTGGTTAAAATAAGTGTCACGCACTTGTAAGTGTGAGGGCATGGTGACATAATAACATAGTGACACACGAAGAGTGGTCTTCAACCCATGTCAGCCAACTTCCTCCTTTTTTACCATCTTAATTACTCCTTTACTCATTAAAATTGCTGCCTTACAACAAACATAAATATGGGTTGTAATAAGCTGTTTGAACAGATGACTTATACATGAAGTTTTTGGTGTTTTTTGCCACCCGAGTCCAGTCTTTTCTCGTACTTTGTTGTGTTTATTCTCTGTTCAGTTGTTATCAGAACTACAGACTATAAACTGGAGACTTGAGGCTTGGACTCAAGTCAGACAAGATTTCAGACTGTGTTTTGATTTTAAATGAGATTTGACTCATGGAAAAATGTAGCCATGTAAGACAATGCACTTTGGATCTTTCATTACTTGCCCTGAAAGAACTCCTGCAGCTATTTAAAACACAACTTTGACAAAACACCAAGTGCGACTTTAAAGACTTTTTGCTTATGAAGACTTGTGACTCGTTGTGGAGTACAGCTTTAACTTGCCCCTGGAGCTTAAAACCAGCTAACTTGGTTCACATTTGTGCTGTTACAAGCACTTCTCATGAGCCTCTGCAACATGACTGAAATCAGTGTCCAAGAATATTTGGAAATTTATTTATTTAAGCAATGAGTCCCATGGCTGTCATTTTGCATCACATACGGAGTGAGAAACAAATATGGAAGGATGGCTAATCAGAACAAAGGCTGACTCAAGACACTGGAATATATCAAGCCGAGATGTTTCGCTGATGTTATGCTACAGAGTTGTGCTAGCTCTCCAGTGTTTATTGAATCACTAATTATCCAAATTCCTATGTAAGCGACTGGCTGACTACATTGAAGTAGTGACAGTTTGAATTTGACAAGATTGTAGGTTGGCACGTGGTTGTCATGGTAATAGGGTCAATATGTCCACCGCCTCCTGTATTCGAACAGGTTTCCCCTGTGAATGGCTCGTGCTGTAGAGGAAGTGATGGATAGGTTGCATAGGCGGTACAATATCAGTTTTGCAATTGCATGCCCAGTCTGCTTATTTCCCATGGTGCCCTTGGTAGGTCAGTCACTAACGGTGCTCCAAGCGCGTCCTTGCTCGTAGACTAATTTTGCATTCTTTAATATTGCATGGAGCTCATTTAGAGGCAGTGTGGTTGGGGTACAGTATACACACATGGACACATATACAAGCATGCAAACACACCGTTGTAATTTTCCCTCTCACCACGGCGCTCTCAAGGGTCTATTTTAGGATGTTGCAGAGGGTTTTGGATTGATGTAGTTACACATGGCAAATGGTGTGTGTGTGTGTGTGTGTGTGTGTGCGCGCACACACATACATGACTGTTTTTGTATCATCTGACTAGATATATGTTTGTTTGTGTACATACTGTACATATTCCCTTGCTCTACAAAGAAAAACGTACACCCTTTCTGCTGTTCTCTGAGTCATCAATCACACTGCCACTTTAATTTATGTGCCACTTCTGGTTGCATTGTCATTTATTTTGAGAGGGGGGGAAGAATATCACCACTGTGCGGTTCTGGGGAGAAGAGGCTTCTGTTGGTAGCATATATATTGCTTTTTAACCCTTTATGGTCAAAGAGAGATTTACTGTTTGGGCTGAAAAGCATAAAGCAATATATTGTGCAGACAAAGCTCACTCATATCAACAGTAGTTTATTCTAGAAAAGTTGCACACAATGATTCTTAATTACATAAAATGTGTTTGTATAAGACACAAGTATCTCACAGATAAGGTAATTGTGCAAATAAACACCTTAAGCCACATCTTGACCCACTTCTGTTTGTGCATTGCCAAATCAGGCATCAGAGGTCAAAGGTTATGAGTTTGAGGGGTCATGCAAGTCATGACTGGATGAGGTCAATGTGAGGTCACTTCCGTTTGGGGATTCCAGACTATTCCTGTCCATCATATAAGGCAACATAGGAGACCTCTTCTACCCACAGCCTCATTGCTGTCACAGTGATGAACAGCAGAAGGCAATAGATGCTGAGAATGCAAGAGAGTCTGTTGGGTGAGTATATATTTATATACGTGCATATATATGTATTCATGGCATGCAAAATCTAAGAAATAGTATTTAAATATGCAAGCCAACCAACAGCACTCACACATATATATTAGGGATGTCAAAATTAGCATGTTGATGCAAACTCTACATGGACAAACTGCCTGAAATAGCCAAAGATGTGCTGGCAGGTCATGAAGCAGAACTCTGTTCAAAAAATCAAGGAAACTAACAACACAGTCATAACTAACTATCAAACATGCTGATAAAATTAGGTTAACCATCTTTTTTGAATCTGTCCAAGCTTCTCCTGTAATTCGGCACACAAATAATCCATATATATGTACTTTTGTACTCTTCATAAAGCTTTTATCTGTGAAATATTTGCTCTTGGTGTTTTGGGCACCTTATTGTTATAATTGTAAAATCTGTGTAGACAATGGTTGAATGGAGCAAAGTGTTGGTTAAAGCAGAACACTGACTTGTATTTCCTCATCTAGCGCTTGGCAAATCTGTTCATGCATTATTGTTGGGTGAGATCATGGGTGAATTATGACACGATGGTTCCCTGGGCACAGGCATGCAAAAGGCCCCGCCACCTCTCAGGACTTTATCGTTCGGCCTCTTTTTGTTTTTGGTCTGTCTCTGTAGTCATTTATGTCTGTTTGTGGTCATTTCATGCCTTTTCGTAGTGTTTTTGTATGTGTTTTGTCGTAATTTCGTGTCTCCTCCTGGTTGGTTTCTTTTCAGTCGGCCTGTTCATTAATCCATCCATGGTGCTTGTGAGTAATCACTGAGCAGAAGAAGCTATTTCATGATGATTTTCCCAAAGAAACGCTGAAACCCTGTGGACGTGTGAGAGTTTATGACATCGAAGCAGTAAACCACCACAGCCTACAGCCACTCTTTATGAATGTGCCGTTTTGTTGTGACAGTTTAACCTATGTGAACGGCGTGATGCAATAAGCCAACCTGCTTTATTGACTATGTGAATCACAGTCAGTCTTGATTCAGTGTAGCTACCAGCTAAACGCTACATGCTACGCGCTAATCTCCAGAGTGTAACTTGATACAGGCAGAGCAGATCTCTCCACCGTGCTCCGGGGATCTTTATCTTTGCGACGCTATTGAATTATTTCTCCTCTCTCCTGCTCAGTTGCAGGAATCGAGTTACAGCGACCATAATGTACAGCAACAGACTGCTTGTGTCATAGACTTGTGTCAAGAAAATAGACGCAGATCCCACTGCTACATGCTAATTTAGCAACAAGTGAGGGCCTTCGGTCCTTCTGACTATTAGAGGCTATTCAAACAAAAACAAGCCAAGAAGGAGGAAAATATTCCCCATATTCTTTCAACAAAGACATTTTCACAATGGCTTCTAAAGTTAAGAGGATTGTGTGCAGCCTTATTGATTTTTTGTAGCAGTGTCCGGGAGATGGCGCCGAGAAAATGAGGTCTGGCTCGAAGGTTTATGTCCTGCCACAGTTAGGAGGAAACGTGAGCCGAGGATTCAGCTGGCCTTTTATTGTAAATGTGCTCCCTCTAGATGGACTTAAAGTGTCTGTTGTCCTGGCTATAGGAGGGAATTAAATATGAAGGGTATCGGTAAATGGGCAGGAAGACTCCAAACGAGTGCTTAGGGACAGTTTCCCATTATTGTCATCTATTATCTCGGACAGATAGTGATGTCGGCCACTGAGTTGTCGATTGCAATCCGCTGCACGCCGGTGGCAAGCAGACAGGTTATGGGTTATGTGAAAACAAAGTAGCACAGTTAACTGTGAAAGGGATAATTTGGGCCTACTTTGCACCGCAATCAAATAGAAAACATTCATAATTAATGCAGGATGCGAGATAATGCGTGAGAACGGCACAACAGAGCTTCCAGTTCATGATTAAATAACCAAGTGCTGTAAGCATACTGTTATACAGTAGCCATATTCTCGCTCATATGCACATTATTGTAGCTGGGATCATTTGGTATTACAACAGTAGAAAGCAGAAATCAGACATATAAATCCCCGTCTAGTGCCATGAGATTAGGTTGCTGATAGATTCATTGAAGCCGTGACCACATATTCTTGTCAGGCATCCACCACTTTAGCACCGTGTGATATGTTACTGTAGTTTTCTTACTGAATGTGAAAACCCATGTCAGATACAAGCTTAGTTTTGGGCTCACCTCTGCGTAGCCGCTGTAAAACACAGACAGTCACTCTGAATAATAGGCCTTCAAGCCATAAATGTCAGCCTTTTAAATCACACACAATCCAGCGCTGTGTCCCAGAGAGAGAATGCTTCATCACCGCTTAAACTACAGCCGCCCATTTATTATGTGTATGTTTATAAATCACTAAGGAGACCTCACATTCCTGAAGCCTGTAAAAAAAAAAGAAGCAAGGATGCCTGGAAAGAGAGGAAGAGCAGGAAAGGGGAACTGAAGTGAAGATGTTTGACGAGTGAAGAGCGGTCTGGATGTCTCGTTGATTTATATTCTGAACTTTGATGCAAATGATGATGGATAATTTTGCTTTTTGTTGGTTGCAAAACCAGAGGGTTATTTGGTTTTGTGTCCTGTGTGTACAAACAACCTGATCTCATGGAATAAATAGACATTTCTGTGTTATGATGATGCGTTTTTTTTCCTTAGTCATTTATATGCCAGGTTGTTGCCGTGAAATGGTTGTGGTTATCGTTTAGGCCATTTACGGCCCACTGAACTTGTCCAAATTATGTTATTAAATTAAATTATATCATATTTAGGGCTGCTGCTGTGAGATGGTAAGTCTAATTGGACACACTGGCCGAAATGCATAATTAAAGAAGATTAAAGCATGTCATGAAGCAGAACTCCATTCAAAAAATCAAGGAAACTAGAAATGCAGTCGGAACATGCTGATAAAATTAGATAAACCATCTTTTCTGAATCTGTCCAAGCTTCTCCTGCAATTCGGGACACAGATAATCCATACATATGTATGCATATATATAATTATATATGACTTTACCTCGTTTAGGCAATAAAACTAAGGTAACAGCTGCAGGAAGGTTCAGGCAATGAATCCACTTCCCAAGGTTTAGGAAAAACATTATGGTTGGGCTTGAAATAAGTATAAAAATGAGTAAAATAAGCATGAAAACAACATAACTGACATCACAAACGTTACTTGAGTTCCTTGACATTAACAGTTAAGGGGGCTCGATCATTAATTAACTCTGGTGTTTGTATAAAACATGCTGGCAGCTTATGGTGACCATGAAGGTGCACAGTGGTATGAAGTTTTATGAATCTGAGCCAAAAACCCAGTCTGACCATATGATTGTAAATGAACTGAAAAATCCCGCATAGGGTCTATATAGTCTAAGTGAAAGACATAACACATCTTTTACTGTGTAACCTATAACCTCAGACATACACAGTGTACACTCCCTCAGCCGTGATATCACACAGGTGTCTGTGCAGCGTCAAGCTACACCACCTTTCTCCTCTTTTGTTATGGACAGTTAACATTAACGCTCTGCTGACGGAGAATTCCCCAGCGTCTGCCAGAAAACTGTCCACGGGCAAAACCATGGCTCCCACTGCAGATCAGTCAAAATAAGCCAATCAGGTCTTTCATCCCAGCCCTTTTTACAGCCCCAGCATGGAGATTTACGAGTTACAGTGAGATGTACAGTTATCCGATATGTATATACATGCTTTATATGAAGCAGAGCTCTTTTACACTCTCCATGCTCGCTCATAAAAGATGGTACATTCCTAGATTTTACTCAGCCACTGGTCCCTTTATGTTTGGCTCGAGGGCCTTTCTTGGTCTGACTTCTGTGTCCAAGTAAGATGCACAAAAAAGGTAGTATCAGGTAGATCCATAAATATGTGTTTCATAATTATTATGATTTATGTTCTGTCTGAATAAATTTCAAACTGTCCCTGTCTTAGAATGACAAAACTATGATTCATAGCACATGAGCACATGCATAATGACAAAGAAGTTGAAAAGAACAGAAGTGGAGCTTTGCTTCATGGTTAATCATAATTGCTGTACATCTTGGACTGATAATATTATGCATTTTTAAAATCTATCAAATGGCAATAAAAAAACGCCAAATAACATCTTGCAAATTTCCCCGTTTGTGGGACTAATAAAGGATAAAGGATTATCTCTGGTGCACACACTAAGCAGGATTCCTCCCTTGTAGTGGACCCCTCAGTCAAACACACCATCACTGGCCCACTTTCTCTTTTCCCTCAGGTGCTGTGGGGAGTTTGACAGCAGAGACTGAGGAAACCACATCTCATCAGCTGCTCAGATCCGGTGGGCTGCACCGCGACACACTTCTCGCCGTGTAACACTCCAGACTTCAGATTCAGGTTTAGCAGGTCTATTTTTGTCTGGAAACTGTGGCTTTGACCCTTGAACTCTTCACCGCTTGGCACTTGTGAGGTTGCCAATTTAGGACTTTTACCTCTGCAGTGTCTCTGGAGGACCCTCAGGAGAAATAGCATTAAATTATTGTGTTTGAATACAACCACAAATCCCTGTATATGTTGATATTGAAGAAAAGGCTCTCTATACCTGTAATAACCAGCACAGCGCTACTTCACATGAGAGAAGAAACACTAAAAATGATTTGAAGTAAATGGGGGCCATATTTAAACAGTTTTAAATGGCAAGGAAGATGTTCTGAAGATTTCAACATTTTTGTCTCGTGCCTTCATGTCGTCACAGAAGATGCATGTGTTCAGGAAGATGTGAGCATACGGCTGTTTATTCTGCTAAAGAGAGACAGTCACAAACTGATGTAGTTTTGCCGCCATTTACTTCAACTAATCAAGGTTTTTTTTTATGTTCGTTCATAAGAGAAAAACAGTTTTCCTCCAGAATTAAAAGCAGCACAGTGTAAGTGATTGCAGTGGCGTGTCCAGACTTTTTTGGCAGGGGTGGCACAAAGTCATGCAGGGGTGGCCAGCAGAATCAGCCGCTGTGCATGGGTGCACATAGCATCAGATTTTGTCTTTCATGACTGATTTGACCACTAAAATTATCTTAAATCATAGATGTTAGTATAAATTGAAATATAAATAAAACTTGTAATCAGGACACAACAGAATGGGGCAGTACAAGTGTTATACAAAGCCTAAATCATTCATTTCTTTATGAAAGGTGCAAAAATAAAAACATTGCAAACATATAAATCATAATATAAAGTGCCGTTAAAAGTAAACTAAATAAATAAATACAAAGCTTTAAAAGGTTGACCTTACAAAAATTAGCAGTCTTCTTCTTAACTGCTCACCCCTCTAAATGTACGTGAAGCTTAACAGCATTCTGGCGCAATACTGCCCCTCAGGTCGGAGGTTGAATTGCAAACCAGGTCACCTCTCAGATAGTCCATCATGCTGGGTGGCCAATCAGAATTCAGGGGTGGCACATGCCACCCTCTAGACACGCCCCTGAGTGGTTGATATCCAAATGATCATTATTTTTTTGAGTGAAGAATGTCTTTAAATGATGTTTGGTCAAGAAATATAAATATTAGAAACAATCTCAGTATCTTCACCAGATATTTCTTTTGAATATTTGGCCATCACTCACTGCTCATTAATAAGTTTCATGAGAAGTTAATTCTGGAGCTGCACTCTGTCAGGTTGTACTTTTTGACCGCTGCCCTCAGCGCTGCTCGGCTGCTCGGCCCGTCAATACAAACCCTGGCCTGCTCTTAATTGAGACGTATCTGTATCGAGCAGAAATCTACAAGTCACTCATTGAATATGAAAAATGGACTATGGGAGGGAGAGGGGAGGGTGGGAGGGAGATCAATGATATGGATCTGCATGTGCAGACTGAGCCTCCACCATGTGTGTGTGTGCTGGGGGTGCTGCAGCGTTATTGGACATCTGAATGAGTAATGATGTCGTCCCAGACTGTTCAATTACCACCAGCGCTCGTTTATTAAAGAGGGGCTGGAGAGATGGAGGAAGGAGGGTGGTGGCTCTGCTGCAGAGGAAACACGGGATGAATGGGTGGAGGAAATGACAGAGGGAACAAATTCTACATTTATTGCATATCATTTATGGAATATTATATCCACACTTAAATTTATAACTTAGTCCTTCCAACACTGAGACGCAGTGCGTATTTAGATGCTGTTGGTGTGAGGAAAAAAATATTAATGAAAACATGTGGTTGGTTTGACTCATGCTTTGTTTTAGCTGACAAAAAAAATCAGATTTTTCTCTCTTTTTTTTTGAGTTGAGCTCATTTTAGCCTGTTGATGCTACCCAGCAGTGTCTTGTCATATCTGATTAGTTTCTCTCTTAGTAAAAGTGGAAGTGGTGTTATGTAGTTACAGAATCAAAAGACACCATAGATTGTGGTTTTCCACCTCCTACCAAAACCAGCATTTGTTTCTTTTGTTTGGTGATTATTTCATAACCTGAACTATGAACTATCAAGTAGTTTTAGATGCCAGAACCAAAACAGATCTTAACTATAGGCGTAAAATATATTTATTTAGAAGGATAAATTTTGCAACTTTCTTCTTGCTGCTTGGATGTTTCTGATGCCATTCATTCGGTTTTTGGTTCATGAGTTTCTGACCTTTTGGTGAAAACAAATCTTCAACCAAAACCATCAAACCCCAGCTGCCCCCCTGTTTCTGCATAACAAACCCTCTCTTTCCTTTCCATTTTGCCTTCTCTTTCCCACTTCTCACCTCCTTTCTTTTCTCACCCTGTCTGTCTGCATGTCTGAAATGCTAAGAAAACATTGCGGCTACGTTGGCTATGCTGAGAATCAGTCAGCAGCTGCTTGGTGATCAATGGGAAAGAAAACAAATCGTGGCCAAAAGGAATTTGGGTTTTTGAACTTTCCCCGCTCTGTTCATAACTCAGAAACGGGTGCCAGGAAGAGAAACCAGCATCTGACAAATGATAGCTGACATAGACGGTTGTGTGTGTATAGAACTGCGTCACCTATCTATGTGAGCATGCATTATATTTATACTATTGTGCTTTTCTGCAACCAGATATAGAAATGTGTCTATTTTTATATATAGAGCGTGCACGAATATTTGTATCTCAGAGAGACAGACAGGAATTGGGGGCCTCATTTGCCCTTGTCCATTTCAACTACATCCTGCCCCCCCTCCCTGCTCACATGAGTAATCATACAGTAGTACACCCCTCCTCTATGTATACACACATTCATAGATTGGCTAGACGTGCTTGACTTATGACTCAACCCCAGACGCTCGCCAACGCCGCTGTGTTGTTCTAGTGGTGCCACAGTCCTCGGAGCGTCCTCGCTTTGTCCCCGCCGTGTCACGAACCCACATAGAGGCTATATTGTTCACCAGGCTTGGGAAAGACCGGAGTTCAAGGACATTAATAGCTATATTGTGTAATCCCTCATCCTCCCGCCTGCTCCACATCCTACTCATTCAGCTTTTAGGAAATATGGGATTTGGAAGCGGGGATGTTTTATCTGGGAAAGTACCATTTTGAGTGTACTGTTGAAAAGCAACTCTAAATTACAGTATTAAAATGCTATGGTTTGTGTTTCTGTATCGTCACCACTCAGCAATTCAGTGTTCCAGTGCTGGTGCTCACACATTTGGTTATCAGCAGTTACTACCAACCCATAAACTGTGAAATAAGACAAGCCAGTAGGTTTATTATAAGCTGCCGAGATCAGAAAACACGTGATTGAAGATGTCACAAGGTTCCTGCGGTTCCTTAAAAAGTCTTAAAATGTCTTAAACTAAAATCTGGATAATTAAGGTCTTAAATTGTCTTAAATTTACCATAAATATGCTGTAGGTATTAATTTTCAGATGGTGCGTTAAATGCCAATAGGAAAACACAGGATTCGGAGATTTACTGCAATTTTGCACATTATTTTGTTCATAAAATTCACTTTTTTATTCTTGAAAGTTGCAAAATTAAAGTTGTAGAAAAAAACAAGCGTTATACCTTCAGTTTATATTGTTGCTTTTAAGGGCTGAAAAATAATTTCAAAAATATTATCTGCGATTAATCTGATTTTTTTTTCCTGCTAAATATCAGTATCAGCCTCAAAAAGTCCATATTGATCGAGCCCTACAATAAATTGACTATTTGCTGCCAAAGAAATTGTTATGACCTTTTTGGGTCTTAAAAAGGTCTTAAAAAGTATTAAATTTGACTTTTAAAATGGTGCAAGAACCCTGTGTCACATGAGAATACATCACCATATTTAGACAGGTAGTACTGTGTGAGAAATAATGTTTAAAAATGAAACCAGAGAAAATGAGCCTGATATGTGTCCTTTAAATGAGAAATGAGGCCTGAAACAACACAAATGAAACACTCTGTTTCTTTCTATTTAAAATAATTAGCATGTGAGTTACACTTTAATTCCAGATTTTGCATTTTACTGCGTTGTTTGTCACTTTGTCAAACCTCTAACCTCCACTGTTTAAGTTTGTTTGCAATTATAATCTCTTTAATTGTCTTTGTGTGCCGCAGAAGTAACAGATGGTAGTTTTTTTATTTCCCAAACAAGCTTTCAAAGTGAGGCGTCAGTGTGTGTTGGGTGACTCAAAGTAAGAAAAAAAAAAAGAGATAGCTCGTCCTTTATGTTCTAAGATAGAGTACAAAGGAGCAAGACCTTTGCTAACACACATCCATTTCTAAATTTATACACCCACGTTGGTCTCAACTCAACAGAAAAGGTTTGTCTCTGATCATAAAACAAACGGTTAACCAGCCTCCCTGCTGCAGAGTGGTGGGTGTGCGACGATGTGCCGGCATCACATCTGACGTGCCACAGAAGAGCCACAGCTGATTAGCCTGAGCGTGTCTCCTGTGCGCTAATTGTCAAACCCAGCATCACCTTCGCTATTGTTTAGTTAGTCTTAACAAGATAATGATTAAAGTCACTGAATCAGGGCTTTGATAAAAAAAAGTTTGTTCTTTGCTGTGTGGTTAAAGAAATGTGAAGATCAGTCAACTAGTGCAACTTTATAAACAGCAGACAGCAAGAGACCAATATACACAAGCTGTAAGTCACGAGAAAATGAAAATAAAATGGAAACTTTTTTTAAAAAAAAATAATAAAACATATTTTGAGAAAACAAGAATTTTAACATTTTTTGTTAATATTTTTTCATTATTTTGCCTGTACAAAC
The DNA here is from genome assembly GCA_029721515.1 of Synanceia verrucosa. Classification (NCBI taxonomy): domain Eukaryota; kingdom Metazoa; phylum Chordata; class Actinopteri; order Perciformes; family Synanceiidae; genus Synanceia; species Synanceia verrucosa. Next base: position 22,784,687 of record CM056562.1, read on the forward strand.
TTTTAAATTTGTTATATCTTCGATTTATATCATTGTTGCAAGTGTTAAAACGCTAAAAAAAAAATCCTGAAAAAAATATCGGAAATTAATCTGTTATATTTTTATGAAATGCAAACTTTTTTAAAATAAATAAATAAAAATAATAAACATGTTTTGAAAAAAACAAGAATTTTAACACTTTTGTTGCAAGTGTTAAGGGGCTAAAAAATAGAGATCATACTATTGTGACTCACAGCAGTATTTAGTGTATTTAGAGACAAAAGGACACATAACATGCACAGATTCATGTATCTACATGCCTGTAAGCCCTGAACTGTCACATATGAAGACACAGACCAGAGGCCACTATTTCATTAGAGGTGTCCCAAACATGAATTGTAAATCAGCATCCTCCTTCACCTCAGTCTTCGGGCTCGTATGGCCTCTTCTTCTTTTATTTTTATGCAAAACACATTGTGAAAGGTCAGCGGAGAGAGGCAGCAGAGAAAAGGCGAGAGCATGAGAGAGTCGGCCGAGGGTTTCTGTGCATGTATGTATAAAGATGTGTGACTATGATTATGAGTGTATTTCCTTGGTGTGTGTGTGTGTGTGTGTGTGTGTGTGTGTGTCTCCTGTGCACGCTGTGCTCATTGAGAAGTGGTGTCTTGTGCCTGGAGGGTGCCGGCGAGAGGGCAGGCGGGCGGCCAGGCGACAAAGAAGGAGGTCACATCCATATTCATCGCATTGGACATGCACATGTAAACCACTTTTAATATGCCGTGACAGGGGAAAGTTGTGTTGAGGCGGAAGGGGATAGAGAGAGAGCGTGAAGGAAAAGCAGAGATGGTGACAAATATGGAAAGAGCGCTTGTGAGAAATGACCACATGTGTGACTTCCTGGTGAATGACCTGCAAACAGTCTGAGGCAGTTCTTATTGTTGAGAGCCGGTCTATCCCTAAACTTGTTCATTTACCTACCAGGGGAGCCGCTTCAGGCGAATATCTCATACCGACACTATATTTAGCTGTTAATGACTTTTCAAGCTACCTGTCTGGAGCACTGGAGTAAAGTCAAGTGACTGACAAGTACAGTAACAGAAAGAGTCATTAAGTATTATTTCACTTACTTAGAGTTATTGTGAGGAACTTTTAACTGGTTATGAAATGGTCTCAGTTTCATCGTCATACATGACCTACATACAGTAAGTAAAGGAGACTAGCAGCCAGAAGACTGACTGCTTCTATATAGTTTCTTTACAGTAATCATGCAGGTTCACCAGCATGACCAGCCCACTGTGGACAGACCCTGATCCAGTTGCATCTCTAGTAGCACTGCAGGCCCACTGGGGGAAAGGGAAGTGTGGGACAACCAGAACCAGGACTGCAGTAAAATGTGAGTTTTTCTAAAGGAACTTTGGTCTAAAACACTGCCTCACTTGTCCACTGGGACCACCAAGATCACCACAAAATCAGCGAACCTGCTGGGAATCAGAGCATGCTGACACAAAGGTTTGCTTTATTCTTCAAAACAGTTGTTTGTATACTTGTCACATGACTAATCAATGATAATCATATGACTGTGTATAATGTCAAGATAGCAGCAAACGTTTGTTAAATGAAGCATTGTCTGAACAGTCTTCAGTGTGTTTCATTAGGAATCCTGTAAGTCTAATCATGCATTTACAAACTATATGGAGCCAATGCAGTAGTTCATAAACTTAAAACACATTCAAACTGTTTCAGTGATGGATTCTGTGCCGACAGAAAGGATAAGACTCTAAATCCATCACCTTCTTTTCTTTTTGTGAAGTCTTTGTGTGCCATTGACGTATTTCGACGCCGTGTAAAATCTGATGCTTGTGTGCAATTGACGTAATAATACGGCAGAGAGTCGCCGATCACAGTCTCCCACAGCCTGTGAGTAATTTTGGGGCTTCTGGGAGATGTAGTCAGAGCATAAAGAGACGGTATACACCACAGAGATCAAAACAAGAAGTGGAGACGATTGAGATTAGAGAGCAAAACAAACAGAATCTGGACAAAAAGTGGTGATTTTGGTGAAAGTGTCCTCTACTCTACCTCTGATAAAACAAGAATGGAACAAGATAAAAACAAACATTTTTTCATGATGAAATAGAGAGTCTCTTCTTTCATTTGAGCTATTCAGTGTTTTCAGAGTCATAGTACAAAATATTCTGTGGGTCTTGACTCAAAATGGGCAAAAACGCTGGAACAAGGGACTGTTTTATAAAACAGCTGGCACTCAAAGAGTTAAAGTGAATTCAACTCACATTTCATATTATGAATGAAAATATCTTGTTTCACCCAACAGATCCAGGCTTCTACAGTGAATACTCAGTATCCTGCATGGTATAGATGTCCAGCTAATTCCAGAAAGCATTCAACCTGCATAGAAAGACTGGAAAACAGGAAAAGAGAGCTTGTTATAATGGGGCACTTAGAGGTCAGGGAGGGTATATCGTCTTCATAACGGGGGCCCAGGTAGCCGGTTATGACAATGTGGCATTATATATGGCTGCGTTTGAAGTCGGCCAGCGACAGCCTCTCACTGTAACCGCCCCCGCTTTGAAGTCGGCAGTGGTGAAATAGAAAACAAAAAAGGAAGAAAAATGTAATCCGGTCAAATTAAGAGGTCACGTCAAAGTGGGATCTGACAGAGGAGGTGGTGTGGTTTCTATAGAGGGAAGGAGGGCTGGATGGAACTGGAAGAATAGGATCTTTTTGCAGGACACTTAACCTCCTGATACCCTGCTGGATGGCCCTTCAGACAATGACAGCGCTCACTGTCATGTGTTCAGTCCTTACCTGTACATCCCCGGGGTGGGAAGGGGTCACTGTGGGGGTCGGACTCAAGGGACGGGGTTTTCTGGTAACTCTACTCCCGACTTTTCAGACAACACCAGGGTCCCCCGGGCATCCCCACCCTCTATTGGCTTTAATTCCAACAAAGGTTTAGTGGCGACAGGAGCTTCCCTAAGCGGGCAAATTATGCTATCGCTTTCCCTGAATGAGAACGTCTGGCTTTTCTGAAACTAAAAGAGAAGTTCTCCATCTGGAAATGTGTTTGGAGTCCATCAAAGTTGACCTGAATTTGTGTGCACATTTGTCCTCTGGTGAGCATTTAAAGGTGCTTTGATCCGTTGTGTTTAATGGAAGGTAGTCAGTTTTAATCCAAGCGCGTTGTTTTGGGGGGAATCTGGAAGACAGGTTTACCCTGTCCAGCAGAGCAGTGCGCCGTGAATCTTTCTGGGCTTTAACCTCCAGCTTGCCTTGAACAGTGGGGAATCCTCCTCAATCACTATAAGGAGATCCTCTCAGCCCCACTCATATTTTAACCACCAGCCCCACGCCATGGGGCGCTGTGTAACGGCCCGTCAGTGGCTGTAACCTAAGCACCAAAATTGCTTTTTGACGATGTACCTAGTGTTGTTTTAAGAGCCCCGTCTGTCCTGCACCAGCTCCCCCCGCCCCCACAAAATATGATTTAATCATTTTTCTCACTTACTCTTCTCAGCATGGGAGCAAAAAAAAGGAAGAAAGAGAAGCAAAGCGAGAGAGAAAAGCATTCCAAAGTGGTGAAGACGCTCAGACATCACAGCACTTATTTCCACAGCGAAGAAGGTCGCCGAAGCTGCAGCCAGGCTACCGCTCTTGAGAAGTCCTCTGGGTGAAAATCTGAGCAGGCTTTTAATCAAGAGGCAGCGGACATTGTACAAACAAGAGCCTGTACTGACGTCATCTCACTACACTCAACTCCTCTGCTCCATTATTTACATTCTGTTCTTCACTGTAAATCACAGATCATATCTAACACAAAATATGGCGTGCAGATCTAAATTTACCCACTGCAGAGAAAGACTGCACACTCACACCGCGGCCCTACGGTCAACATCACAAATCTCCCAACGATTATGGCAGCTGCCAGAATCCATAAACTAAATATAACAGGTAAGAAAACATCACCTCTTTATCTCAGCTATGATCTTCCTTCTGTGTAAAGACACCAGATCAAGCCAGCTTCAGTCTATTTAACCCTTTCACACCTACCGTGACACATCGCACATGCGTACTTTGGATTACCGTAATTACGTACCGGTTTGTGTTATGGGAAAAAAATCCAATGGATTCTGAAAGCTGAGATGTTGGTGTCATTACAGTAATTTCATTACTGCCTCTCCTGGAAGCCAGCAAAGCAGCCTCTATGTTCCCCGCGGTAAAAAAAAAAAAGCACCTGTTTATAGTTTTTATTTCATGGTCACTTGCACATTTAGAGACTCACAAAATTGTATCGTAAATAGTTTTCATACTTTTTAAATTTCAGCTGTGCAAAATGTGCAAAATCTGTTATTCATGTTCGATTGCACTGTTTTTTTTCCCCCAAATGAAACTGAACTCAAATTCCGTTTTGTTAAACATTCACCTGATACAGGATCATCTTTCTCACCATTTAACGGCATTAAGTCCCATATTCATGCTTATTATTCCGAGTTTGGTCAACCCTGTGGCCTAGAAGTTACATTTATATACTCAGTGGCATCATTAGGCCTATTTTGGGGGGCTGAAGCCTCCATATAATAGTTTTAAGAAGCCCTTAAAAATTTGGTGTTGATTTATTTATTTATTTTACAAAAAAAAAAGAAATTCAATATAAAGCCACCAGAATATGAGTTTCAATAAATAAGCATATAACTCCCCCTCCTTTGTGGCCCCATAGTTGAAAAATCTGCACTAAAGTGCCCTCTATGGAGGCAAAACACATCCTTTTCTTTCTTTTTGTTCTTGCCCTTCAAAAATTCTTTGCACGCCACTATATATATATAGCCAATTAGCTTCACCTGGGGGATAAGCCCCCCATTTTTAAAACCTAGTGATGCCCCTGTATATCCTAATAATTGTTTTACCAATCACGTCTTGAGAGCTATCTTAAAACTGCTGCCTGGTTTAACTTAATGGACCATGTTTTTATTTTTTACAAAGCGCAGGAATTCAATGCAGGAGACAACGAGTCACATTTTTAGTGACTAGAGAACAAAAGCTCTTGGTTAAGGTCGGGGGAAGATTGTGGTTTTGGGTAAATGATAATAAAGTAAACACATCCCGTATCATGCTTCAAGTCACTTTGAACTCTTTCAGTATTTAACCAAAGCCACATTCTTAACCAAGTGCTATGAGGTCTGAACATAACCATAAAAAAGTTGACTCATACATTAATTGTTACGAGCAGATATTGTTGAGGAAGCAATGAAATATGTTGTTTTGCAGATACGTTCAGTGTTGTAACCTGGCAGAAATAAACAAGAACAGAACATTTTCTGCATGTTTCTGTCAAAATAAATTAGCTGGTGCAAATTAGTAGTTCATAAAAGTCATGTGTGGATTTGGCTTTCCACCTCCTGGGAAGAAATATCTGGCTTTTTATTGAGTTTCCCTCATTTTCGACTTCATGATTCGCTTGTTTTCTCTCGCCAACCTCATCCACTGTAACCCAACCACAACCACATTCAGTCTGTTCATGGTGTTCAAACAACATTTAACGAGATGAGGTCTGCCGGAGAGATGAGAGGACGCCGGGTAGCGCAGAGTAGATCACCGCCAACCAACCAGTAAGCAACCTCTGTCTCCGCTCATCTCCATCCATCCCTCTCTCCTCCTTAGGAACACATTGCTCTCACATCCTGCCTACATCAGTGGTTGACACCCACTTTAGAGCTCTGAAGCTCTGTGTACATACGACCACAAGTGGTGTTACTGTTACCAGGGATCACCTTACCTACTGCCATCACTTATGAGCCTGACAGAGAGTCTGTGGGCTAATGGGGGGGATGAAGTGCTTTATGCATCATCCTCACAATTGTCTGGTCTCTCCGTCTTTGTCTCAGTGTTATTTAAAGATGTGTTAATGCGTTTTTGGCTGTTAGCTTGCAGATACACCACTACATCAGCAGATTATCAAGCTGTTTTTGGCTGATATTCAGTAAAGATTCTCCTCCATGTCACAGTGTTACATGTATTTCCTGGCATTTTTGTCGTAGTGCCACATGGGAGGATTCATCTGTACACAGTTTGCAGCAGTCGGCTGTCAGTCAGACGTAGCTGACATCCTCCCTGTACGTCTTCCCTTTTGGTTTGCACCTTCCCCACATCGGCCCAATCCCAAACTGCCCTATAAACACTAGTCCTCCTTTTGCTCGTTCTCTCGGAGGCTCCTCCATATTAAGGGCCGTCCCAAACCACGTAGAGCGAGTGGACCGTTTAGCCCTTTAATAACGAGTGTGCATCAATGCACACCTACGACGGCTTTAGCAGGAAGTGCAATTGCAAAAATGAAGGAGGAAACAACATACAAATGTATGTCTCCAGTATGTCCCTCACACCTTTGTCACACTGACAAAAAATAAAAGAAAAGGTGTGATGGAAAACTAAAAAAAACACAGAAACTATCAAATCTTCCTCTATGCTGACGTAAAATGCAAAATTCATCTGGCTTCATTTATTTGACTGGAAATGTCAAATTGTACTGGGGTTGAAAGACTTGTGGAATCAATTCAAATGATATGGGGTTTAATGTTGCTCCTCCTGTACAAGGGGCATCTTTTTGTTGCCATGACGATGATTGCTTCCCTTCTGCAGTGTCATGAGGAGAGCATTCCATACCTGTTCATCTTATTTATACCTTCCCACTTCAGGTAAAGTGCCTCCACAGCTGGAGAGTGACTTCACCTGGAGTGATTGGGATTGGGCCATCCATACACTGCCCTCAAAGCACCATGCACCATGTTTGAGGAACAAGGGGGTGGGGAGGTCTGGATTTATATTTTTTTTTTAAATAAATGTGTTTTGCTGGTGGTTACCTTTCTGTCACTGCAGGGATATGTGTGTTGGTAGTTTTATTTCAAAAATATCTTTCCAAACTAAATATGTTTTTAGACAAGATTATTTGTAGATGTATGCATATTGTGAGCTCCCCCGCTGGTGGTTTAGTCCAATCAGTTTAAATTTTCTGGGAGGGTTTATAAGAGGAAGTTGTGGGAGTTGCTGGTTTGCTGCTGCTCTCAGTAAAAAAGCTAAAAAGGGAAAGCTAAATGTTAGCAAAGCCAGCACAAATGTTGGTTTCCCACACCAAGCAGACACGGATTAGCATTAGCATTCATTTGAAGCCGTGTTTCTCTCCATCTGATGTCTGTAAGTCCAATATTTATTCACAGTTTAGCCTTTTTCTGTTTCCACCAACTCCTCTGGAAATATTTGTCTCTTTAGATGTTTGTTGCTCTGCAGGTAAATCTGTCATGTGTTTATCTGGTTTGTTTTGCTGGAATTTACTTCCTGTATTGATGAGTCTGAAACTAAAATAAGATAAAACTTTATTCATCAAAAGGAAATTCTTGCACAAAAGTTGCCATATACAGTACGAAAATGTAAGCAGATTTGCAAGAGCAGAGTTCAAAGAGGATGTGAAGGCCTGTGCAGCTGCAGAGTTAGGTATGAGCAAGCCTTTTACATTAAGATGTGATATAAAAACTATTGACTAATGCAGGTTTAAGTTTTGCAACTTTGTGCCGAGTAGAAATAATGTGAAGCTTTCCTTGAGCTCTCCTGTCTGTAACGATGACAAATGACCAACAGGTAAAGGTCAACACATAATAAGTGTACTGTCTTTGCGTTAGGTTTGCCTGACATTATCAAGATGAGATAAATGTATTTTTCATTGATCTCAGACAGTACGTTGGAGGCTGCTGGTTCACTTCAGCTCTGCTCTGTTTTGTTCTGCTGCCGTTTAGTCATTTGCGTCACTGGTCGTTCGGAGATGGAGACTTGATATTGCCGATGCTTGCTTCTCAGAAACCTACCGCTCTCACTCTCGCCACACTCGACAGACGTTAATCCTCAGAACTTTTCTGGGTCATCACAAGAGGGAAAGAAGATCATTGATGTTCCCTTTCAGCACACCTTTGCCCCTTAACACCGCCTGGCTCCTTCTCTCACCCCTCTGGTGCCTCCCTAACCCCGATAATAATGACCAACATCATTTATGCAAATGTAATTAGGCCGAGAAACACGATAGCGGAGTGCAGGGCGGCAATGGAAATTTATCACTGAACACTCAGGCTCTAAACATTCAATTAAAATATTGAATTTCACTGGATTTAATTTAAACGTAATAAATTAAGCAGTGGTAGAAGGCTTTCCAGTGGAGCAGGCTGACATTTGGCGGTCAGTATCACACTTGGAGATGGTCATTGATTCCACTACCAGCCTCCGACACAGAGAACCAGGTACTGTGTGCTCCAATAACCCATATAAATGCTCTTTAACTCTTTGAGTGCCATTGATGTATTTCAACGGCATTTAAAGTCTGACACTTGAGTGCCATCGACGTGATAATATGTCAAAGTGTTTTTTCGGCAGCGGGTCACCGATCGCGGTCTCACAGTGAGTAATGTTGGGGAGATCTGGGATCTTCTGGGAGATGTAGTCAGAGCATAAAGAGACAGTATACACCACAGAGATCAAAACAGGAAGTGGAGATGATCGAGATTAGAGAGAAAAACAAACAGAATCTGAACAAAAAGTGATGTCAAACTTTAAAAACACAAATGTAAATACATTCAGATCGTCCACAGCTAAAATTTACTATAATCACAGTGATAAATGGTGATAATAACACCAATGCCAGCTTTTATGGCTCTATATATTACAGCACACAGCCAAATGTTTCTGGACACACAATTTTGGAGTCTGGATGAAGGGATTTGCTCATATTTTAAGCTACAAGAGCATCTTTTGAAAAGTAAAGCAAGGCTCACAATCAATGCTCAGGTTCTTCCCGATGTTGTTGATGTACGTATGATGTTGAGGTTAGGACTGAAGTTCCCTCATCTGTAAGTAAGGGGTCTGGATGATGTAAAAATACATAATTATATACTGTAGAATAAATTGAGAGAGTAAAACGGTGGGATTCTGGACAAAAAGTGGTGATTTTGGTGAAAGTGTCCTCTACTCTACCTCTGATAAAACAAGAATGGAACAAGGTAAAAACAAACATTTTTTTCATGATGAAATAGAGAGTCTCTTCTTTCTTTTCATACGGTGATATCTGGTGGCATATACTGTATGTAGTAAAGATTTTGATTTTATTTTTACACTCAAGTATAATTTGAGTATTTCTTTGACCCCTGGTGTTTTGTTCGGTGTTGGGCAGCATTTTTATCATTTGTCAATCAATCAATGATATTTAATAAAATACTACTACAATACTATTTTCCAATTTTTGCCTGTAGATCCTCTAAAATAAATCATTTATTTAAACGTGCACTGAAAGAGTGTGATGACAGTGAGATTTGTAGCGAGTTGTTTGTCTTCGTCTAATTGGCTTTTTTTTTTTTGTAGTAGATAGTAAGCACACGAGACGTGTTGCTTGTGGATGTGTTTCCTAGGTGATAAACTTTTCACTCCGAAAGGTGACGAGAGGCTGGGAAATCTGCTTTGTGTGAGCACATTGAGACAGATTCATTCACACTAGGCCTGAATGATAAATATCTGAAAACCACTTTTTGCTGGTTGCACAGCTTCAAACCTGCACAAAAAATGCTGCATACAATTTCCATTCATATGCATGCAGTGTCAGGTGAGGTGAAGCGTGTCACCAGCTGATCCTCACTCAGAACTAAAGCTGCAATTTCATTCTCTGCTCGCACAAACAAACTTACAAACTCACAGAATACAGATCCAAGAAATCGCTGCACTCTGGAGAGCCCGAGAGTTTTGCATCTTGTAACGTCTCCTGTTTACATTCGGAGGACATGGCCGCCTGCCTGCCTCGGCGTCATGGTAATAAGCTGCTGTTGTCCCAGTTCTCTTAATATCACATTAGAATTTCATCTCAAGGGGGGAACTCGCTGCGAGTGTGAGAACTTTCTATGTTTAATGAATAAGATTGGGGAAAGAGGCTCTTAATAGTTGCACTAATGCTCATTTTTGTCCCCCGTCCCTCTGTACATACCGTGCATAATATCAAACATGACCTGATTCTGCCTCCATTTCCATAACTCCCCTCTGAATCTTGCTGGTATTTTGTCTCATTTTGTGCAGCGTTTGAAAGCAGAAGTTAAATGAGGTCTGTCTGTAAATCACTGCTACAGAAAACAGAGATGTCCTTCACACTTCAAAAAGGCAAATGTAAATACATTCAGATCCACGGCTAAGATTTGTCTAAATATATTTAGACTGTGATGTTTAACTCTGAGTGCCACTGACATATTTCAACGTCAAAGTGTTTTTTTCAGCAGCAGGTCACCGATCACAATCTCCTGCAGCCTGTGAGTAATTTTGGGGCTTCTGGGAGATGTACTTGGAGCATAAAGAGACAGTATACACCACAGAGATCAAAACAGGAAGTGGAGACGATCGAGATTAGAGAGCAAAACAGAATCTGGACAAAAAGTGGTGATTTTGGTGAAAGTGTCCTCTACTCTACCTCTGATAAAACAAGAATGGAACAAAGTAAAAACAAACATTTTTTTCATGATGAAATAGAGAGTCTCTTCTTTCATTTGAGCTATTCACTGTTTTCAGAGTCATAGTACTAAATATTCTGTGGGTCTTGAAATATGACTCAAAATGGAACAAGGCACTTTCTGTTTTATAAAACAGCTGGCATTCGATGAGTTAAATGGTGATGATAACACCAATGCCAGCTTTTTTGGCTCTATATATTACAACACACAACCAAATGTTTCTGGGCATTTTGGAGCCTGGATGAAGGGATTTGTTCATATTTTAAGCCACAAAAGGTAAAGCAGGACTCACAGTTGATGTTCAGGTTCTTCCAGATGTTGTTGATGTATGTATGTATGTTGAGGTCAGGACTGAAGTTCCCTCATCTCTAAGTAAGAGGTCTAGATGATGTAAAAATATATAACTATATAGAATAAAAAAAAAATGTTTTAAAAATTGTTTAAATGTGCTCTATTTAGTTAAGTGAAGTAGTCTTAACAGACTCCTAAACAGTATGAATAGATTGATGAAACATTGTCATGCTAGAAGCTTTACAAAGTCTGGACACATTGTTAGCAGCGTCGCTGGGTATCTACTGGTACTTTTCTATTATTAACTGTAATCTGGACCTCGCTGTGTCTTCGATCCGCCGTCCGACACCAAACACCGATAGCCAGGCATGATTAATTTATCTCTAATTAGCTGCTTTTCATTCAAAATTGAGAAACAATAGACTGGAATAGACATAACTCATCCCTGCATCTAGGCCAGTGTTTAGTCTGATCCTGCTCTCTGTGTGTGATAGTGCCGCAATCCATTATTCACTGAAGATCAAGTTTTAAAGCAGGGCTGTTGAACAGTTTTAGTGAGCCAGGGAAGAGATTTCCACATAACAGATTTATTGATGCTTTCTCTTTCAAATGGATTGAAGAGTTTTTCATCCTGTTTGGGGCATCAGCTGAGAAGTATTTGGTGTTTCCCACCTAAAATACAGTAATCGCAGGTGCTTCCTTCCATGTAGACAGACTCTCTTTGTCCTTCCCAACCAGAACACAGGATTAGTTATTAGAATATAATATTTCAGTTGCATCTTAGTCCATGCTTTTTAACTTTCCACATGAGTTAAATGTGATAAAGGAACCATGTTCCCGTTTTAAACAGTGAACAGTGCAGCAGTGATTATTTCTGATGAACTCTCCTCGTGGGACATCATATCACATAAATATTTCATATTTCTGCTTTTTGCTTTTTTTCTGTGTATTTTATATTGTTCTTAACATGCTTTTAACTTGTAGCACTCTGAGATCCTGCAAGAGTGTAATATAAATAAATTTATTATTAATAGTAGTAGTAGTATGTCAAGCTGTTACTTTCATTACAATCAGCTCATATTTATTTACAGTATAAACTGCTTTATTTCTTTTTCTAATGCATACCTCATTTTTATTATTGCATATACAAAAAAAAGTTTTCATCATGCTTTTTGCTCTTGGCTTTGTTTATATGTGATGATCATTTCACTTTTTGGGGATTTTAACTGAATTTTTCTTTATTATTTTCTTCATAGATAGTTGATCACCAAAAAAGGAAACACTAATAATTCAAGTCAAATAATACATTAGGAGGAGCAAATCTAAAAATATAACTTATGACAAAATAAATTCCAGTGAAGCATTTCTTTCATACTGTACCTCTAAATATGAAACCATGTGTAATGGCATATCCTGCTAGAGAAATTAAGTCTTTTAATTGCCAAAATCTTGCAGCGTCTAATACCCCTGCAGCTGTTTTCCAGAACCAGACGTTATGACTCACTGTATAAATATTTTATCTGCACCATTAATATAGCTCCAGTCAATGATGTTAGCTTTGGTCAAGTGCTTATTTTGGATCATCCAGAGAGCCGCAGAGACAGAATTGGTTTTGGCTCATCTATCTTTTTCTCTCAGTCTCTGTTACTTTTCCTCTGTGGGCTGTTTGAAGCTGTTGATGCAACCAGTTTGTACTGGCAGCACAAATAGCACAACAAGATTATTTTTTATAATGTATTAAGATGTGTCCTCAGTACGAAACAATGCTGTGCCACAATTCTGGGCAGCTTCTTGCTGTTTTTGTGTAAATCTTAGACGCATGCTGACGTTTTTTTTTTGTTGTTTTTTTTGTCTCAGTGAAGGATTTGTTGACTTTGGAGACTTGGGGTGGTTTGATTGATGATTCTTCATTCTTCTTTTTTGTCAGTTTGCAACTCAGCATCCCTCTCCATTACTTACCCTTTCCTTGAGTCTTTGAAGAGTTCCTTTGCAGCTCTTGTTACTGTACATTCCTCTACTTAAACCTTAGACATGCACTAATTACCTAGGTCTCTCATAATGGATGTCCTAATGTTTTATTTACCCGGCGAGACTTTAATCAGCTCTCTGTTGTTGCACACCTTACTTTGAAACATAGCCTGTATCTCCTCTTATCTGTCGCTGCCCACTGTGCTCTGCAGCTGGCTGCCAACAGAAAAGCTGGAGGTGGCAGACAGAGTTTGGGAGGATGTATTTCCGTGCAGATGGAGGTGTTTTGTGCATTTTCCATATGCACGTCTTTGTGTGTTTGCATCTGCGAGCTTTAATGTGCGTGACAGGTGCCAACCCATATGTCAGCGGTGAGGTCACACCCTCTCTCCTTGGCGTAGGTGTCTGCAGAGGTTCCTATCAACTCAGCAACTAGGGTGGACACCTTTCACCCCCCAGCGTACAGACGTACTCACACCCAGCCCCCAAGATGTCATTAGCCTTCATGCTAACAGCAGGAAATCTGGGAAAAACAGGCGGTTCGTGAGCACGTTTTTAGCAACGCATGCAAATGTTAGCGCTGCGCATTCGCTGCTGCGGTATCAGTGATGTCACAGAGGTTTCAGTGCCAGCAGAGTTGACTCATATTGGCAGAGATGCTCACAGAGGTGATGTGCGTCAGCTGCTCGGTATCGAACGTGTCGCCACTTTTAATTAATCCGCATTCATAACATCTAAAGGTGCAATCACGCTTTTGTTTGGATGTGAGCCACTGTGTAGGGGAAAAGTTTGATTTCGCCTCGCTGAGTAGTTACTTTGTAAGAGAACAAAACTGATATGAACTCAGAAGTTAATTCTTTAACTCTTTGAGTTCCAGCTGTTTTATCAAACTGAAAGTGCCTTGTTCCTCATTTTCAGTCATATTTCTAGACCCACAGAATATTTTGTACTATGTCTCTGAAAACACTGAAAATCTCAAATGAAAGAAGAGACTCTCTATTTCATCATGAAAAAAAATGTTTGTTTTTACCTTGTTCCATTCTTGTTTTATCAGAGGTAGAGTAGAGGACACTTTCACCAAAATCACCACTTTTTGTTCAGATTCTGTTTGTTTTGCTCTCTAATCACGATCATCTCCACTTCCTGTTTTGATCTCTGTGGTGTATACTGTCTCTTTATGCTCTGACTACATCTCCCAGAAGCCCCAAAATTACTCACAGGTTGCGGGAGACCACGATCGGCGACCCACTGCAGAAAAAACACTTTGAAGTATTATTACCGTGATGGCACTCAAGCATTGGATTTTAAATGACGTTGAAATACATCAATGGCACTCAAAGAGTTAAGTAGTGCTAGTTGTTGTTCAGGAAATATGAAGAAATATGAGCATCAATCAGGAGCTGAAGGCTGTCGGATGCTTAAACCCTCCAGCAGCCTTGAAGATGGCCACATGTGAATGCCTGGTTCTCATAACTGGCCTTGTTTCTTTTCTAATATCCCAAAAACGTGCTGCAGTAAATAATACCTGGGTGTTTTTTTGCTCATCTGCACACATCCTCATTGTAACACCTTCTCTCTTTTCCTAATATAAACTCAGCGGCAGCCTCGCTGAGCAGAGATACGACTAAAACCCAAACACAACACTGGTTTTGGCAGTGACGCTGCAGAGATCACGCTCCATGCGGACTATGATATATGATTTACAGTAAGAGTTGTCATTTACATTATAAGCAGCTAGAGAGAAGGAATGGCTGCTGCATCATTCATGACCTTATATGGACTTTAAGGGGCTGGTGTTCAACCTGCCACATCCAGTTCAAGTGTCCTGATTTAGGTCTCATACAGTTTAAGGTGTCATTCACACACCTGATAACCTGTGACTGAGTAGCCTATATGCTCAATATTGGAGTGAGCCAATGTTTAATATATTCTGAACACTTCCGAAATATTTAAGTATATCCTTGCACAAGATAAGCTCATCCTGTTTCTCCTCAAATCTCAGCGTTAATGATTACTTCTTAATTTCCATTTTGCTTGGATTTGATCAGCGCTCCTGGCATAAATGACATAGTTTAAAGATATTATTCTGTTTCAGTCATGGTGTTTATTCGTGTCAGCTCAAACTGGGTGACTAAGTGATGCGGTGGTTACACTGGATGCCTTCTTGGCAGTGAGAGTTTGGTTTTATTGTTTTAAGTGGATTTGAACCATTTTGCAAACTGTTTATTTTTCTTTTTTTTGTCTTGCTTTGCTTGGATGTCACTAAGTGGTCAAAGAAAAGCCTCAAAGCTGCTTCAACTAGTGAACAACATTCATTCTGAGAGCAGGCAAGGTAGTCGTTGATGCTATTATTTTAACTTATTGAGTGCCAGCTGTTTTTTAAAACAGAAAATGCCTTGTTTCAGCATTTTGCCCATTTTTCAGTCATATTTCAAGACCCACAGAATATTTTGTACTATAACTCTGAAAACACTGAATAGCTCAAACGAAAGAAGAGACTCTCTATTTCATCATGAAAAAAATGTTTGTTTTTAAATTGTTCCATTCTTGTTTTATCAGAGGTAGAGTAGAGGATACTTTCACCAAAATCACCACTTTTTGTCCAGATTCTGTTAGTTTTGCTCTCTAACCCCTAATTTCCACTGGATGCGGAACAATGCCGATGTTTTGAAGGACTCCATTCAAATCAATGTGTCAATTTCCACTGAACACGGAATTGACAGAGCTTCTATTATTGTCGGACGTTGGAGTATGGTGCATGAATTCAGCACAGGAAGTCCTGTACAGACACAAAATAAAACATCCAGTTTATTTTCAAAATAAAATAATCCATGTTCACAGTGGATTGCATAATCAATATCCTTCTAGTCAGTGGACACAGGGTGATGCTCTTTCACTGACACGCCGCTACAACCTGCTGTATCGCACGATTACACGTGAATTCGTGAGATCTTGTTAGTCGGCGAGATCTCATTCTCGCAATTCCAGCTGTCCGGCCTAGCCACAGCAGGCGGATCTGATGCATACTGATGGCGGATGACGTTGTTGTTCCGCATCCAGTGGAAATTAGGGGTGATCGCGATCGTCTCCACTTCCTGCTTTGATCTCTGTGGTGTATACCGTCTCTTTATGCTCCGACTACGAATCACAGAAGCCCCAAAATTACTCACAGGTTGCGCCCTCTTGTGCCAGCTACCGAAAAAGCACTTTAACGTATAAATACGTCAATGGCATTCATAGAGTTAAGAAGAGATTTAAGATGAGATTTTAATTTATCGACTTTATTTCTGCAGTGATGTTGCCAACTTTCCAGTGACTAAAAATAACTGCAAGAGAACCAACAAACTAACTGTTTCAATTTGTTCTGTAAAGATATGCACTAAAGTGCAAAACACAGCATATATTATGGAAACGGGCGTCTTTCCAACATCCAGACGTCTCATTCACACAACAGCTTGCTGTATTGTGACATGTGGAAATCACATCTCGAATCAAGCCATCCCTTTTTAACCTGTTATCTGTCTAATTTATCTAACCTTCACAGTTCTGGAGACGTGTTGAGAAAAATGCACAAAAACTTCCTCGTTTAATTAGTTATTTAATTGAACAATGAACAATGTTATACTGGTGAGGAAAGTATCATCATTTTAGAAGTTATTGCCACCAATTCCAAGTGAAATCAGATTAAACCTTGTCTTCATTTGTGCGTCAAAAAGAACTGAGTTTATTTCTGATATTCATAATGCATAATATTCATTTTACAAATAAAACAGGTGCCTCAGATGGATTTCAACATGCTCTCCAGCTGCCAGGATCCTTTTTTCAGACCCCTTTTCCAACTCTGGGGTCTCCTCTAGCTGTCGTGTCGCTGGTCGACCCTGCAGTATTTATTTACACTGTCTTTCTCTCACACATTCCTTCCCAGTGAGCCGGGCCTTGGGCTGCCAGCGGAGGACATGAAGTCAAGCCAGGGAGCCAAGGCCACTGTCAGCTCTCAGTGGTTAGAATAACCCTGGAAAGGCTCCTGGGAACTGGACTTGGATCAGACCAGAGCTGGCAGTGAGAACCAGTGAGAGGTAAGAGATGAAGGAGAAGCAGAGTGGACTCAACTTTTTCCTGTCCTGCAACATTTTAGTAGTATTTTTACCTCATAAAATTTGATCCAGAAGTAATGCTGACATTGCATGTTTCCGCAAACTACAGAATCTGCTTATGTGAGTTCTATCAGCCTTGTATCTCACACACAATTCCAACCTTAAGGTTGTGCAATGATTGGTTAGGTTTAGGCCATAAAACTACTTGGTTAACTCTTTGAGTGCCAAAATTTACGTCCTTTAAAATCCAACGCTTCAGTAAATGTATGTACCCATCTTTCCTTTTTTCGGCATGGACAAGAGGGCGCTCTCACATAGCCTGTGAGTAATTTGGGGGCTTCTGGGATTTGTAGTCAAAGCATAAAGAGACGGTATACACCACAGAGATCAAAACAGGAAGTGGAGACGATCAAGATTAGAAAGCAAAATGGATTCTGGACAAAAAGTGGTGGTTTTGGTGAAAGTGTCCTCTACCTCTGAAAAAACAAGAATGGAACAAGGTAAAACAAACATTTATTTCATGATGAAATAGAGAGTCTCTTCTTTCATTTGAGCCATTCACTGTTTTCAGACATAGTACAAAATATTCTGTGGGTCTTAAAAAATAACTCAAAATGGCCAGAAATGCTGGCACAAGGTTATAGGGTAATAATTGTAAAAACATGACTAAAAAACAAAAACTCTTATGTGACTTTATGTGCATAAATTCAGTGTATTTTTGGTTCCATGCTGGTTTATAAAACCACATCACTTCCATTGAAAAGGAAATAAAAGTGAAAATTAGCACCACTGTGTTTTCTGCTACAGTAAAGCGTCTCTACTCCGGCAATAAAACGTCTCACATTATCTCAAATCTCTGTCCTCTCCATCGTTATTCTCTCTGTGTGTCTTTGACACGTGTGGACGAAGGACACACTATCAGTTTTCCTAATTACTTATAGCCCGCGATCAATTAGCAACATTTTAAGGCACTACCGTAACCTTGTATAAATACACTGGTGGAGTTCAGCGGCCATCATGACTGACAATGAGACTGGTCTGTCACTGCTGGGCCCTTCATTAATCTCAACTTGTCATTCTTGTTTATGCTGGTTATAATGGTGTGTGTGTGTGAGGGGAGGTCACTTCAGTGTGTATATGTGTTATACACATGTGTGTGTTTATTTGCACGAATCTATGTTGTGCACATGTGCGGGAAGTGTATATTTTCTGTGTGCATGCGGCATGTGGAAATCTTTTTTAATCCTGACTGTCACGCTGAAGCCAGTTGGCACCCTGAAGCGATTACCTCACGTGTCCTTGAGTATTTTCTAAATTGCTCTGAGATGTTTAGAGCCTCTCCAAATGACTTTCATAATCGTGCGGTAACCCGGCCGTTTGCACCGCATGAGAAAATTCCCGCTCACTTAAACTCTCTTTTACATCGATTGGAGTTGACAGAGAAGCTATTGTACGTTGCGTTCGGGTTCAAATCCGCAATCCTCTCGCCATTTCCCCTCAGAATTCCCTTAATTTAAGAGTTATGTCTTACATTAACTGTTTAATTTAGTTTTGATTGCTGGTAGTTTTGGTTGACGGAGTACTAATGGCATCTTTTACTGAGTGATGTAAGCACCAGGATTTAAAACACACTGATGGGAAACAATAGTTGGTATCACATACTCACTGTTGTGCTGCTGACCTTTGACCCTGTCCACTGTCTTCTGACCCTCCTGGTGTGACCTCACCCCTCCCCCCACTGGCAGGAGGATGGCGTTGGTCACGTCCCCCTCCCCTTATTGTTTCTGGGTGAGTGTATCTGACTGAACACGAACAAAGGAGCGTGTGGACGCTCGAGGACGCCGCCTCGTCCTGTTTTCTATTTCCATATGAATGTCAACACCTACTTTGTGACTTGTCTCCTGTAGGCAGCAGTGATATGATGAGTGTGTGTGCAGATTCATCAATGTGATTTTAGAGCTGATATTTCCTGTTTTGACGAATATGTTTTTGTAAAAATTTGCATTCAGTAAATACAAATTATGATTAAGAGGCTCATTTTACATATTTTTCCCATATAGGAGAATAAATAAACACGTCAATAAGTTTATGACCTCTGACCTCACTGAAGTTGCCCAAAACCTGCCAGAGCTGCTGTATTTTATCAGTAATTATAATAATAATTGATGGTTTCTAACTCATTACAGTGTTTTTAACTGTTGTAAATATCAGTTACGTCATATTGAAATAATTCACTTAAATTTTCATTAAAAAGACCATATATAAAAAAACACATAATTCAATTCAAAATATAAGATGATTTTAAGAGAAATTTTACTTAATTTAAACAAATTGATCTGGTAACCTAGTGAGACATTTTCAGTACATAACTGGACATAATCAAATTAAAATAATTGGTTCCAATAATGTCCCGTGTACACAACATTTTAGTATAATAGCAGCAATAATGAAGTAACTGGAAAATCATTTTTAAGGAACAAAGAATGAAATGTTGTCTGAAAAGTTGTCTTTAGTCATAAATAACGCTGAATAAGCAGTTATTTTATAATCCTTTGTCCTTAATTGCTGTCAAGAACCGACCAGCACATGATAATAAACTGAGAACATTTGCACATGGCAGGTTTTTTTTTCTCTTTTCTAAGCAGACTGTTAGTGTCAACCATCAAGTCATGTAAGTTTGATTGGTGTGCACGCACACACACACACACACACACACACACACACACACTACACCATAATTAGCAGTGTGTCCATGCTTGAGTGGTTGTGTGTTGAGCAGTGGAGTGGACAGTGAGGAGGAGGGTCATGCTAATGAGGACAGACGCGTCACAGCCATGGACGACTGGCATGAGGACCCAGAGGACAGAGACACTCCTCGCTAATTAAGAATCCCTGATATTAAGTGTGTGTGTGTGGGTGTGTGTGTCAAAAAGAACGGGAAAAAATATATTTCAATAAAATAAGTACCAGCAGTTTAATGATAAAACATTCGTTAAAATTAGGAGCTCTTCTGTCTTTTGAACGGTTGGTTCAAAATTGGTTCAAAACCTCTGACAGACTGACAGCAAAATGCCTGCTGCCTTTGATTTCCATTGCTGCAATTAACATTAAATTAAATGTGCATATTGAAATCCCAATTATCCACATGAACATATGAAATCACCATCCACTAAAATGGATGAATACAGGCTGTAAATGTATACAGCATGCAAGTCACTGCATAAAAGTATCCACCAAGACTTCTGCACTCTGTTCCATTGTGTGCATTTATGTCACACATGAAAGAAAAATGCCACGCTTCGTTTATGTGTGCGATGTCATCCCCCATCCAAACTGCAGACAGATCCCCGTCAGGGTCGCTGGCTGGTAATTGGAGGGAGGTGGCTGTGATTAAAATTCATATTTTACACCCGCCGTCACATCTGCATAGCCACGGGACGGGCCTGCAGCTCGTGGCGTGCCAGGGACGGAGCTGGTGTCTGTTTTTATGAAGGGTGGGATGCATCAGTGCACGTATGAACACACGTATATGCATATACACAATCACAGATAACACACACTGAGTCACCCTTAGCCTCCCTGGTTCCAGCTGAGTGAGACCAGGCCTGCGTCGTTTCACCTCAGGGTGCCTGCCGGGGTCAGAGGTCATGTGTAATGGCCCAGTGCATCTCCCAGCACAGTAAGCCTACTCCAGGAGCTGACACACTCCGCTTCCTCACCTCCCAGCCCTTTTAACAAAGCCAACACAAAGACAAGGCGTGTGTGTTTGTGTTTGTCTGTGTGATCACATTCAGATTTCTAAGTTGCTGAACCAATAACAGTCTGACCAGCCCAGTGACTGCAGCATCTCCTCAGGGACCACTGAGCATGGCCTCCAACAAGAATCTGTCACTTTATTGGTATTGGCAAGGACTTCACGATACAGTATATACCACAATACGATACATTATTGCAATATATTGTGATATTCTATCGTTCACTGGGAAATTTAATCAATCTGCCCAAAATATGATTTTTTTGGGGGGAAAATTGATGCTAAGAAATTAAAAATCAATGTTATATCACAAGAAAAAGTATTGCGATATATTGCCATATCTCTATTTTTTTCCCACCCATGCTTTCCTAGCCTGTTCTTACCAAACCTCCGAGCTATCCTACAGAGGGTCTGGCATTCCTCCATTGAGAACTGATTTCAGACGGGAGGTGTGAACTCTGTTGAAGTTTGAAACGATTGGATCTGATTTAACCCAATCGCTAACGTTTGGTCGTGACGTATGTAATGCGCTGCTAACATTCAGGCTAGCCAACTCCTTCACCACTAATGGAGCTAGCTGAAAAATATAGGGAGTAGAGGGAGTAAAGCCACGACATCTTTGCCAGCAGTAAAACTGGTTAAACATTCCTCTTGCTCCAACCTCAGTTACTGAATATCTGGGAGCCTATCCAAAACAAATTGAATGGCTTCCTTTACTTCCGTCTCCACCGCCATTGCCAAACTACAACTAGCTAGACTACAATGCAAACGCTGCGCCATTTGATGTCATCGTTATACTGAGAAATCAAGTCCAAGGGGGGTCAAACCCAGACGTAATATGTAGGGAAATGATAATTGACTGGCCGTAGCCCTCCATTATCTGCAGCTCAATTCATGCTTCAGTTTTTTAAGAAACTCTAATGCCTTATTTCATCTTTATCTTTGTCTCAAGCTGATCAAGAAATCAGACTTCTGATAACCACAACGCTGACCAAGCTTGACATGCATCCCGGTTGAGTCCCATCATCACATTTGCACTAAATATTTCACATTAATGTGCAGTATGTATCCATGATGAGCGAGCAGTTTATCCTCATGTTGGATGGCTTGTCTTCTCTTCTGAGACTGTAAAGCAGTGACACATTTCCAAGGATAGTGGTAATGTTCATGCTGTATAGTTTGATGTGATATTTGCGTTTGCTCAGTAATTTATCACTGTGTGTTTTTATATTACACTGCAGTGGATGGTGGCAGTTAAAGCCTATAGGAGACTGTCAGTGTTGAGATGGAGAGGGAATGAATAATGACCTCTGTGGGATTATGAATTATGGTTTGATACAACATTGGTTTAACTTGCTCTTTAGTTTTACACAAGGTCATGTCAGCATTATTTTGAATTTATGACACTCCTAGAAATGGATCACTGTGGAAAATTAGAGGCTTTCTTAACAAGGATGCATGTTTTCACTTAAATTTTTAGACAGTACACAGATTACAAGGTATTTAATAGTGTCTCACACATTATTGATATATCAGAATTTAGGAAACATTTCACTTTAAATATATAAAAGAATGCACGAGAAAAGAGATATTTAACTTTTTTACTGTGTTAAATAAAGAAATGTCAGTCGACTTCAGACTAGTGATAATAATACTTAGTATAGATGGGAGGTGAGACACTCAAACAGTTGATACAAAGAGCAAATATATATGATTTAATCACGATTAACTTCAGTAAAAAAATAAATAAATAAATAAAAATAAAAATGTCTTGCCATAAAAGTGAAACAAGTTTGGCAAATATGCTCATTAATTCATTTTGAGTGGTCGTTCACTCATCTTGAGTAATTTTGGGTATATTTGTCTGCTATTTGAATGTGTATGTATGTTTTACAGAACCTTGTTTTTGTAGAGGAACAAATTATACATTAGAAATAATACAGATAAATGTGGAAATTTTGAAAGAAGAGTGCTGTATTTACCGCAAACAGCTTAAATAAGCTTTACTTTGAAACTTGTTGAACACAAAACAGTCTTCATCACACGTTTACTGTAAACTGTTTTTTTACATCTGCTCTCCTGTTATCAGCTACTAGAGACTCTACAGAGGATAAGCAGGGACAGATAATGGATGGATGGTTTTAACGGTGCCCTCCTGTCGAAAGAAAAGCAACAACTTTTGGGTGTATGGGGTCATAAAATTTGAGTGAAAATCCATTTTTTAAAACTCTCTGCTCCGTTTCACCTTGAGTCCTTTTACTGCTTGATTTAAAACACTTTAATGTTAGAAGCTGTATCGGCTACTCCACAGGCACCTGTGCCTTGCGAAGGATTTGTGAATTAAAGGTTAATCTTATCTTATTTTATTTTATTTTATACAATTGGCTGAACAGATGCACAACACACCACTTACTGATAACTTCAATACAAATACTAAAGCTCCAAAACGTATTAATTTGGTGACATTTAATATATGAATCAGTTTCCTGTGGGTAGTTTCAATTTCACACTCACTCAAAAAAGCCAAATTAGGTGTCTGCTACATTAATCTAAGTGTAACATGGAGCTTCTACCACATATAGTCATGTTTTGTGGTTGAACATCATTAAGTAATGTTATTTTAGCATGATGTGCTATAACTTAACATTGTGTAAATTAATTTATGTTGACAGAACCTAATGCATTTTGGGTAAGATAGTAAATTGTGTGTACAACTCCAAAGCAGAAGGTGGCAGTAGTGAGCGAGCCGAGAGTTTTAGAAACTTTACAGTTCAAAAGACATGCTGAGAGTCGACAATGAAGACAGTAAAATAAGTCCTTTACTTGACTTTGACTTCAAAATAAAACACTGCACAGAAATGTCACATAACATGTTATTGCCCGCTCTATAATTTTGAACGATTAATTTCATCACTGAATATTTTCACTTGCTAATCATAGCATTAGCATCGCTTGCTAAATGAGCGTATTATAATTGGGTGGAAATAAATAATGTTCACCCAACAAATGATTATTATTATTATGGTTGGAACTATGATAGGCAGAACGGCATAAGTATGGTCTTGCTTTATGACCAAAAGTGCAGTGCAGGTTTTAGTTCAGTGCCGGGTAAGTAAGACCGTCGTCTCCACGTTGTTTCTCTGTGAAATGTCAATCGCAAAACATGAAAAAGCAGGTAGTGCTTTATGTCTCTCTCGGCAGCTCGTAGTTTTTTTGTAGACCAGAAAGTCATGGAAGCCTCAAGAGCAACCCGCTCTATTTAAAGACAGATAACTGATTCTTTGCCCAGGAGGATAAATCGTTTGTTGGCATGTTATTTTACACCAGTGAGGATCTATTTATGAATGAAGATGTTGATTTGAGGTAATAAAATACTTAAAACCTTACAGTGTCCCTTTAAAATAATAGTAACGCTAGCACCTTATGTTGATCCAGCATATTTAAATTTATGTCACTAAACTAAACAATTAGCATATTATAATTTGGTGGAAATACTTTCCATAATTTTTTATGTTCACCCAACAAATGACTCTTTTGAGTGTATTTTGAAAAATACATTTTTACATTTTTAGATCCCTGATTTCATCAGAGAACATTAACTTTTAGCTCGTGAAAAACTTCTGGTGTAATTATGGTGACGAGTCGGTGGAGAGTGAGGCGGTCAAGCGGTCTGTAGGCCTCACATGCTTAAGACAAAGGATTAGTGTGTGTGTGTGTGTGTGTGTGTGTGTGTGTGTGTGTGTGTGTGTGTGTGTTTGTGTGTGTGTGTGTGGGGGGGGTAGCTAGCTAGCTAAGTGACGCAGTGATGTCAGAGTCCTTGTGTTTTCACATGGGAACCTGATAGCTCTGAACAATCCGAGGCGAGCAATTTTTGGCTCAAGCGCACTTGACATAGCGGAGAGATAATTGCAGACTTTGTGTCCGCGGACCCTCCAGAGATCCAGAGGATCAAACCCTCTAGGATTTCGGACACTTTGATGACGTGTTAATGCCTGCAAAAACATTTACCGCCTCACAGATCACAGATGGAATGATGTAAATGTACTGCAGTTCAAGCTAACTGCCCTCTGATATCAGCAGGTGATGTAAAGTTTAGATTTAGCTTTATTTTGTCTCAACTGTTGCCAGGGTGTTGAATATAAAATCCGTCCATATTATATTCCACTTTCACACCTTTGATCCAGAGAGTTTCCATTATAGATGACATAATGAATGATATTATTTTGTGTAATTTAGTAATGGGAACTCCAGCGTATAGTCATTATCATTAAAGGCTGGATGAGTGTAGTCTTAAAGCTGATTTTCTGGACAGGAGTTGACATTAATGCAACAGTAATAGCAGAGTATATTGACCACGCTTTGGCCATGGAGATTTATTTAACTTTTATTTATTGGTGAAAAGTGTTGGAGCACACATGCTGTTTTTCGACAGCTGGACGTCACTTTTTAAACTGAGTTCATGTTGCCTCCAAAACCCTGACCTTTGTCTTGGTAACTTGTAGATCTTTTTTGGATTTTAGTCCACTGCACTCTCAGTTCGTTGGTTTTTCGTTTTTGATTATTTACCCTGCATTCATGACTGTGTTAGCTCTGGATGTGGAATAAAAGATCAAATTAATCAGGGTAAAACATACCCTCCAACAATAATTCATGCCATGTCTCCTAAAAACAGAACAGAACTGCAGCGTCAATTATGTTTCCAGGGACACTTTCATAATTTATAAATGCCATTTTTGCCATTTTGGCTGCATAGACAGAAATCAACAAAGGTCTTCTGTGTGACTTGCCCTTGATTACTCTTTTATTGAAACTTCTTCATATTTTTTGCGGGTGAATATGACAAAGCATTCTTAACCTCTTAATGTTTCTACATTTTGCCCTGGAGAGACGTGCAGATTTAAAAGTGTCGGCTCTGTCTTTTTACAAGAATGATAAAAAAAAGGTGTTTTAAGAGTCAGGCTGCCTTGAAGCGAAGCATGAATACCTTCTCGATCATAAAACAAGAATGGGTAATTTGAAAGCTATGCTTAAAACTTAACAGTTTTCTTTATATTGCTTGACACCTGGCATTAATGACAAGTTTTGGTAACCTTTACTTTAGGGCTTTCCATAAACATGACTATCAGTATTCAGCCGCTGTGTGTCATCAATATTGAGCCAGCCGCTGTGTTTGTTGTCCTTTGTGGAAAATGTCCTGTCAATTTATCTGATCTATGGTTTCAATCACACCTTCTCTGAATAAATGTAATGACTAAGATGATATTCAAAAGTGCCAAAGAGAGCTGATATAGAGGAGCTCATCTCAGTTACTGTAAGGCAGCGTGCCTTCACAGTACTGATGGCACAAAATATAAAGTATTTCTAATAATAGAATAAGCTTTACAACCAAACTGATGAACAAAAACACAAACTTAACAGCGTTCAGGCATTTTTGTTATGCAGCTTAATGAAGGTGTTCTGTACGACACATTGTCTGACCTATAGTTTTTTTGTTTTTTTTAATTTCTTGTTTGACAAGTTAAGAAAACCAGTAATGACACCAGCAGGGCTGTCCTCAAGATAAGATAAGATAACATAAAACTTTATTCATCCTGAAGGAAATTCTTTCACAAAAGTTTCCATACACAGGAGGAAAAGTAAGATTTAACTTTTTTAAAAAATATATACAGTGCAGAATAATGCAAAAATGCAGTATAGTGCCAAAAAAATAATCTAAACAATACTACAATATATAAAAAAATCTACAAAAACTAAGGATCATAAGTATGCAAACATAAGTAAACAAACTATAAGCTGCCAAGTAAGAGTTTCAAAGTGACATCTGCTGATAAAGTGACCGAGTTAGTTTAAAAAGTGACATATGCAAACAAAGAAATTTGAATAGTCGACTAACGCTCATCCAATTTTGTCAACAAATCGATTAGTTGATTTAATCAACGGAGCTGAGAAACTGAGTTTCTCTGTAAAGAATTACACAAAAGTTTGTGTTTAACAATGATTTGCTCATTTATTTCTCATTCAACATGGAAAAAAAAAACAAAAACATTACTTCAAGTCAAAGTTTATTTCTAAAGCACTTTTTTAACAACCTCCATGAACCAAAGTGCTGTACAGGCATAGAAATATAATCATACATACACTTAAAAACAAACAGTAATAGAAGAAAATGAACACAATATTAAAAGACAAAGAATAAAAATTAAAAATATAAAAATAAAAGAAGAGTAAAAGAGATGTAGGGAATAAAAGATAAAGGATAAAAACATCTAGCTGGGACTGAACACCAAGGAAAAAAAGAGATTAATTAATACTAAATTAATCAGTATTTTTAGTACTTGTAGTTTGTTGTCATTATGATCATATATGAATATACTTTTAACCAGTTTATTCTGGGAGAATTGCTCATTAAAGTGAAAGTACTCATTCTAGTAACTGTGATATTTACATGCACATTCCACTGCCATTCAGAGTATTTCATTTATTAATGATTAATGACATGCTGATATTGTAGAAATCTTTCAACCTTTATAAAAATCTGCATGTTAACGAGAATATTTATGGAATATTATTTTTCTTTAATCATGTCAGCAGCCGAGCGGGAATATTGTGGTTGTCAGAAAAAGGGTAAAACCCCAAATATTGTTTCTGAATATGTGCTATTATTTTCTGTTCCAGCAGGCGTGTCGTGTCTCTCTCGTGTTATCCGTCCATGTAGGAGTTGAGGCTGTTCGCTCTGATTTATGGCTCTGGGGTCTAACTGTGTATATTTACAGTCTCATGACCTGAGGATGACACCCGCTGGGTGAACAAGGAGGGGAGGGAGGTCACGGACCGAAGCGCACACACACACACATACATACATACATATATATATATATATATATATATATATATATATATACACAAAAACACACACACATTTAGGCTGCTGAATACACACATATACACTTTTCCTCTCACTTCCCAAACACTGTGCACACAAATGTTTTCAAGTCACTTTATCAGGAAATAATGGTATTAAAGCTGTAATCTGTAATATTTTGCATGCTTTAAATAGAGCGAACACGTGGTGCACGAAAAGTGGTCGTGATTGTTAGACGTCTTTTTCGTGATTTGAGGAAAAAGTACTCAGGGAAATGTAGGCGATCACTAACTATGGCGACTGAAAATGCTAACTGCAGCCCATCAGCATGATGACTCGTGGAGTGTTGTAAAAATATGGCTGACAGGGTGACAGCTGCCTGTTTACAGATCCCAGCAGCCAGCGGCGTGACGGCGGCGTGGGTTGACGCCTCAAACAGCTTCAGGCCTGTTTCCAGAGAGGCAAATGGTGCTTTGGCAAAAAGTGCAGTTCACACGGGTTTGATTAAACCGCCGGTGATGGTTTGTACCTTTGCAGTGTTGTGCTAAAAAGGTTAAAAGGTGTGTGTGAGTTACATATCTGTGTGAAACTCTACCAGGACCAAAAGAACAGCCTCGTCTCTGGTCTTTTCTATCATTTCTCACACAGTTTCTCCACTTTTATCAGTGGCTTTCATCCCATTTCATCCTCTTTTCTCTCATTTTTCCTAATTTTTTGAAACTGCGGTAATGACTCAGCTTTGGTTGAGCGGTGGTTAGCCTGCTTCGGTACAAAATTAAAGTTTAGTTTAAAACCTACCAAGCTCACTAGTTTACATGCAGTAATTTGTAGGAAGTTAATAGCTGGAACTATTTCCTGGCCAACTTCAACAGACAGTATCATGAAGTCTTGTCTGTACTCCCACCAAAACCAAAAATCATGCTCACTGATTGATTTTTGCAGCTGAAGGATCCTTTTATGTGTTATTTAGTCCTGACATGACTTTGACAACTCTTGGAAAGAAAGCTAATGATTACATTTTTCCAAAACAACTCCT
Source organism: Synanceia verrucosa (assembly GCA_029721515.1). NCBI lineage: Eukaryota > Metazoa > Chordata > Actinopteri > Perciformes > Synanceiidae > Synanceia > Synanceia verrucosa. Next base: position 22,813,206 of record CM056562.1, read on the forward strand.
TTAATTCTCCTCGTTCTTTCTCTCTGTGCGTTTGGAGATTCGAGGGACGTGATTGGCCGGCCCGGCAGGACTAGACGCTGTGTAGCTGGGCTCTGAGACGGGGTCGCTGTGTTTTATGAGCCATTAAAGTTTTATTCATCCCTGCACCGAGGCAGCCTTCGGCCACGGGGTCACCATGCTTTAAATAAACTCTCATCACTCCCGTACCCCCTCCTCCCCAATATCTGCCCCCCTCCACCCTCATACCCCTCCACCCACAGACTTAATGGACTGTTTATTGTTTGATGTTTGAGTCCGACTTCATCATTTTTTCCCTCTCACTCGCTCTCTTTTCAGCTTGACTGATCTGGTTTGTCTGCATGTTTCTACACTGTGTTCATGTTTTTTTGTATGTGTCGGTGCTGGTATTACATACATGCAGTGTGTCCATAAATTCCTTCAGTGTGTCATGTTTGATGGGTGCAGACCAAACTTACAGCAGATATTTTTTCCTGATATATTTTAATCCTCTGTGCACTGGGCCACATTTTCCTTTATTACCAATAATCTGGAAATATTTATTAATCCATGAAAATAATCCATAAAAAAACTGGCTGCCTCCTTTTAAGTTAATCAGTTGTTCTGGTTTTAATCGACTAGAATTTCTTCACTTTTTAATGCTTTTTTTTCCCCCCGCGTTGAATGACTTATTTCTAAGAAATTCATGAGCACCTCTCTGATAAACACAAGACTTAAAGTGGTGCTTCTCTGTGACTCTCATCAAGAAAAAAAATCAAATCTGTTACAATCTGCAGGTCATTCATCCCTGCTATGATTGGTCCTTAAATATTAAGTATAGTAGAAAAGTAAATTAGCTACTCAGATCATTATATTGATGTAGAAAATAGATCTTTTTATACAAGGTGTGAAAAAGCGCTCTCTGTTTCCTTTGTAACATGAACATGTTCACGCTCTTTCTATAAACTACACTATTATAAATCGTGGTGAAGAGCTTCGGCATCAGATAACTTGTGCATCTATTAATCAAAGTGGACTACATGAAGCAACACGTCCCTCCAACACAGTCAACACAACTCGAGGCTGAGCAGCAAAGCAGTGGTTGTTCTGCTCTTTTCGTGGCATTTTCTTGATACTTTAAAGACGCCATAGTTCATCACCCGGCAGTGGGGTGAACGGAGTGATGGAGGAGAGATTTGGGAGGGTGAGAGAGAGTTGGCAGAGTTCCCTCGCATGTTGTGTTACAGCTGACCCTATCCTCAACTTTGACCCCTGACCCCTGCAGAGATCTGTCATGAGAGGGAGCTGCTTAACACAAAATGGAGCCTGGTTCAACAGTCAGAAAGAGAGAGAGACATGCACACAGAGTGGGGGAGAGAGAGAGAGCTCCACCGCACACAGAGGACTCATTTATCCTCTCTCTCTCCTCACTGCAGGTTTTTTTTTTTTCTTCCTTCCTTTTGTTTTCACAGCTCAGAAACTGTTACCCTTTCTTCCTATACATCTCTCCCATCTCCCCCTCTTCTGGACAACAGTGTGCCATCATCATCAGCCGCCGCCACTGCAGGTATGGATCCATGGCCGCGAGGACCAGTAGGATTCTGGGGTTTGGGGAGGAGGCTTTAATAAGAGTGAGGCCTCGTCGGGCGCCAAGAAATGTATGCAAATGATATGCACAAACCAAAAAGGACCCCGGGTAGGCGAGGCAAGCGCCGGCCGAGCTCCTGCTGAGCTCTGAGGAAGATGAGCGGCTCAGGTCAGGAGAATGACAACAAAACGCCTCCTCCTTTTCTTCGCCTTTCTTTCTCTTCAGAGCTGCTGAACACATTAGCTGAGGGTTTGTGGTGTTGCTGCTTCATGTTTCTGGACTGCTGTTGCTAGGTAGATGTTTTCCTCATTCCTCTCTTACTCATCTTTGGGGTAAATTATCTGGATATTAAACACATCTGTGTTTTACATCCTGACTTTCCAGTCTTCAAATTGATTTAAATTATCATCCTAAAAATAAAAAAAATGAGCTCAGCAGAGAGCTCACATGGTGCCCTCTAATTGTGCTTATGGAAGTCATTTTTGATCACACAGTAATTTGACAGTAACTTCTTCTGACACTCCATTTGGAAATTTAAACTCACAACACGGCTATCTAATCATCAGGGTGTAGTGTATATAATAGGCCCGAGATGTCAGTGGCACGACCTGTTTTACTTCTGTAATAAAATGCATTTGTCAACAATTAGAAAAGACAGTTGCAATTTTAAATTATTGACACATTTGGTGTTATTTTTTTTATTTTATCACTGCAAGTGTGCTCATAATATTGTCTTGCACAAACTAGTTTTTTGAGTATGTGACATGCCTCTCATTTTTTATTTTAATAAATTTAATACAATCATTATTTTTGTGAATAACCTGTTTTAAAAGCAATCTAAATAAAATTAGATTTTAAATCTCCTATTTTTTTCTCCTGGTTTATATTTACTTTAATCCTATTATATTTCTTTATTTTACATTACTTTTGCTGTTTCTAATCTAATTTGTACATAATTCTGCTCTGGATAATGGCAATACATTTTACTCCTGTTGCTCAAATTTTAAAATAATAAATCTTTTTTTTTTCCAACGTATAAATTTACCTAAAATTACCTAGTTGATTTTTTTGTTATTGTGCAATAATATTATGACCAGATTTTTTATTTTATTTTTTATTTTATTATTATTATTATTATTTTTTAAACAAACAGGGTTCACATTTGGTCGCAGCTCGTGCTCTCCGCTCCTCTCCGGATCGCTCGCGCAGCATTTACGCACCGTTACCCGGCTTGTCTGATCTGACCGTCGCTGCCAGAAAATCAAAAAATGAGAAAAATAAAAACACAAAATAACAGGGGACGGGAGGAAACGAATAAAGGACGAGGAACTCGTGATCGTTAAATGCGCCTCAGCCGCGTCACAAATGGAAACCTCTTTTTTTCCCTCCGTCGCCTTCGGGTTGAAATAAACAAGAGGAAACGGGAGGAGAAGGAAAAAAACAACATGCATCGAGTCTTGGGGAGAAAATGAGAGTGGCACCTGATGATGTCGACTTTGACACGTGTTAATTGCTGCTCAGCTCTCCTCATTAGGGAGTCTCAAATTATTTTAGCGCTTCAGGCCACAGTGAGAGGAGGAAGCTTCAGATGGAGCTGCAGACATTTATCTGACGTAAATAACTACAATATATATATAAAAAAAAACACAGGACTTCAAATACACTTAAATTATTACAAATAATAAATTATTATTATTTTAATTATTACTATTTTATATTTATAAATATTCATTATTATTTTAATAAATTGTTCAAAATAATTTGAGCATGCTGGAAATATCAAATATGCCTATTTATAAGACCTTATCAGTTCTTAATAAATAAAACAATAAAATAAATATGAGTTATTGATAATAAAATTTAGAATGGCTCTGTTTAATATGTTTTTGCTCCTGTGTCAATATTCAAGACAGGAATATATTTATCTGAGGCGTCTCTTTCTCTATGATAATCAAAGATTTACAGTGAACCATTGCTAAATCAATAACATGCTCACAATCAATAACATTCTCAGATAAAAAATGGTGTCATCAGTAGCTGCGTCAGTCGAGGAGGTTGCACTCAAACATCAAGCAAATGTGAGTGAAATGCATCTGCAGATAAAAAAGGTGTGATTGTATTCAAATGTGTGTCTGCAGCCTGGACTTCAATCTGCTGCTGCAGCATCACACATCCAGGCCTCATCCTCTCTGCTAGATTGCTTGTTACCTGTTGGCGTGTATTTATATGGCCTTGCATGGTGAATTATAAAGCCTTTGTTATTGCCCTGGCTTGGGGTCGCCCACTTGTTTATGACACCAGTAATGGCGGTAATTGTTACTGTTGAGATTACCTGTCAAGAGGACCCGGGCGGCGAGCTTGGAGAAGGCGTCCCTCTCTTGACAAGGGGTGACAGGGGGGACGGGGAGAGAGATTGGGGATTGGAGGGTTGTTGGGAGTTGGGGGGGAAGGCCTGGACGCCCTGATGACTTCTCCACTGATAATCAGCCACCGCGGCCTGTGGGATAATTCAGCTGTCACTGCCACCGAGCAGGGCCCAGCATCAGCCAGCCGACCCCAGCTGGCGTCATTCATTTGGACCCAAGATGGGGATGGAGGCGAAAGGAGGGAGGGGGTGAAGGGATGCAGGAGGAGACAGAGGAGTAGAGACAGTGTCTCCATCTCACGTCTGAGCTGGCCTTCAAACGCAGTGAATTAAGGCCATCATGAAACACTTTGCAGTTTAGAAGAGAAATATCTCAGCTTTCAAAACGTCTCAGCAGAGCCAGTGTTAGATCATCAACTTTACACAAGGAAATCATCAGGATGTGCTCCTATTTCACGACTCTTCCTGCTTTAATTCAGCTCTTTATCAGACACTCCAGTGGGTATTTCACAGCAATAGATGCTGTGTCTGTGTCTTCACTTCATGACGTGTCCAACATCCTCTCTGTGAGATTTTAAGGGTCCCACTGCTGCACAGGATGAGAGTTATGGTTTTCATTATGTTTTACAAATAAATTCAAGCTCAGTGAAAGAGTATTTATTGAATTAATGTGCAGGCTGTGTCCATGCAATACTGAGGCTGGGTTGGAGTGTTCCTGCAAAAGTTACCAACTAAGATTGCAGGTATTGACTTGCATTTAAGTTTGATGTGACATTTGAATGTTTAGTAAAATAAAAAGTAAATTGATTTAATGTTAATATACATAAATTTAATTTTAAGACCTGTTCGACATTTAAAAGAGACATGTCGGTGAAATAATTTACAATTTTGAGCTGTGGAAACAGAGAATGGAAATAATTCATTCAGAAAACAAATTTATTTAACCACTTAAATTCATCTTTAGCATGGATAATGCCTCCTTTGCATTTTTAAATACAACAGTGCAATACAAAAAATAATGATATTAATGTCAGTCAACAGACACATTAAATAAATATCTTTAAGTAATTCATTTTTCCCAGAAATCTCCACTCTTACATCCACCAAACATTCCTTTTTTTATTCATACAGTATCTAGGGGTTTGTTCATGTATCATTCACAACCTGATTTATACTTTTTACTTCTAAAAACATGGTAGAAATAGATTTTTTATTATGGCTGTTGATGGTAGCTTGTGATTTATGGAGTGATATACTTTTCTTTTTCCTTCAATAACATTTTTGGAGTTCAAACACAAATTTTTAACCTGAAAAGTTCAGATTTCTGGAAATGTGTGCAAAAATAATGCCTTATTCGCACAGTCAAACCCAACATTTCCTAAACTTATAGCCCTATTGTGTCCTAAATCCTCCTGTTTAAGCAACCTCGTTGTCTTCCTGGACACGTGTGCATCATAAAGAGGGCAGCGGCGGCTAAAATGGAAGGCAAATCACTTTTCGAATGGTTTTGGAGCAGCTATCAGTGTCATCCCTGAATGGCTGTCTTTATCAATGATTGTGCCTGATATGGAGTAGGTGGCGGGTGGAGGGTTGGGAGGTGGAGGGGAGTAGGAGTTCCCTATCTGTCGCTGGAATCTCTCACAGTTTAAGGGCCGTGAGCCGCTAAGAAACTGTCAAAGATTTGGAAAGCTAACGTCCCCGGGCGACGAACGCCAAGCTGTTCTCTATCTGTATTCCTGTGTGGCGACGTGCAGGGTTGTAACACGACGCCACTGCTATTCCAGAGGGATAACGCCACTGAGGAAACAGTGCCTGGAAATTATCTCTTTTTTTTCTCTTCATGATGCAGGAGCTGTTGTGCAGGGTTGGGTTTATTGAATTTACCATGCAAAAACAATAAAATGACCTGAAATGGCTTCAAACTGATAGCATATTGCTACGACCATCCACATTGTTCATATCTTTAAATTACATATTATAGCCTATTATTTTATTTTTTTAATGGCACGTCGTAGAAAAATATGACTTTTTACATTTTCTATAAAAAAATGATTTTTTTTTTAAATTTAAATTATATTATGGATTTAATTATAGATAAATATATGTCATGATTTTGATGATGTTTGAGCTCCTACCAGGGGCGTCACTAGGGTTTAAGGATGGGGGGGCTTAGCCCATAGGTGAGGCTAATTTGGCTATATATATATATATATATATATATATATATATATATATATATATATATATATATATATATATATATATATATATATATATATATATATATATATATATATATATATATAGCCAAAATAGCCCCCCAAGAGGGCACTTCAATGCACATTTTTGCCTCCAAAGAGGGCACTTTAGTGCATTAGTGCATGTTTTTGCCAACAAAGATGGCACTTTAGCGTTCATCTTTCTCTCCAAAGGGGACACTTTAGTGCAAGTTTATCAACAACTGGGCTACACATTTTTGTATGGAAAATATTTAGTGGGGCCTTAAGAATAATTAAGGGAGGTTTCAGCCCCCTAGCCACCGCTGCTTGGTGAGTTTTTAAAGTGAACCAGTCATCTAATCTTCCCCGTATAGGAGAGTGACAAAATAACCATATTTAAGTGATTTTTGAATCATGCACAGTTGTATGATTATTGATTTAAACGCATATTCTGGCCTCGTTACATTGAATTTGTCTGCTTTGTTTGTAAATAAATAAAGAAAACAACACCAAATTATTTGGGGAGGGGCACTTAAGAATATTTTCAGGGGGCTTGAGCCTCCCTAAAATAGGTCTAATGACGCCCCTGGCTTCTACACAGAGGATCCTGTGTTACATGGCGATACAGTTTTTACTAAAAGTGTCAGAATGGAAAATAAACATGACAAGAGTTTTCTCACTTCTTTTCAGAGGATTTAGACAAACCTGTTCTCCAGTTTGAGTAATGCTCACAGAGGCTTTTTTGGGGGGAAATTTGTGACTCAATAAATCTAGTTTCCACTTTGCTTTTAACCACTCCTGTTTACATGTCATCATCACAGACCGTGAATCAAAAACTTAATAACTTCATTTCTTCACAGTTTTATCGCTACGGTTTAATCTTTTTGGCTGGTTAACAAAATAGAACGACATCATCAGCATCGTCATCATCACGACTCCACCGAGAAATGTATATTAAGATAATCTCCACTCAATATTAAAATAAAGCACAATCTCATTTCTTATTCAGAGGATAGCATTAGGCGTGGATGCATTTATCACCCGATACAGGAGTGAGGTTATAAACAATGCCATTCATTATCTGGCCCAGATGCAGCGATTGTTGATTAAAGGGCTTTGAATATAACCGCCACACACACACACACACACACACACACACAAAAACACACACACACACACACACACACACACACAGATGGGTGGACATTAGGAAAAGAGAGAGGCCATCTGAATAGGCTGGAGGGACATTAACGGCAACAATGATTGATATTTGCCGCACAGGCTTTTTAATGGTATTGTTATTCCTCAGAGTTATACCCCGTCCTCCCTACGTCTCGTCTCGCAGATAAATGGAGGTGTAATAATGAATAGAAATTATCCTGATTATTTTTGGGTGGAGGTGGTGGAAGAGCGAGTGGAGGGGGTGATTCATAATCTAACACCAAGCTTAAAGCTTAGTCAACAATATCTTTAATGCAGGAGAAAAATGTGTAGGGTGCAGCTTTAAAATGCTGCGTATATTTGTTTTAATCTACATGTACATGGATTGCTCTGTATTTAAAAATCCAAACGCATGATTGGTGTCCTCCTGATGGTCTGTAAGTGAAGATAACAAACCTCAAAGATATTTAACAATGAGATGTACAATCACTCGCTTGTGTTCATCAACCAACATGTGATGCAGAGGTAACAACATTTTTGGAGTTACTGTTTATATACTGAATGTATTTATATTAATGTACATCTATATCTCTATTTTTTTGAGATTTTTGCCTCCTATACTTATAAATTCAGCTGTTTCAGTCTACATTAACATGGATTGCTCTGTATTAAAAGGAAATGAATGACTGGTGTCCTCCTAATAATCTGTAAGTGAAGGTAATGAACCTCAAAGCTCAAAGATATTTAATGATGAGTTACTGTTTATATTTTCACACAATAATGCTTCATATTCTACTGTTTTTGTATCTGCTTTTTATCACATACAGTTTTTGCATTCATATTTATGATAATCACTTTATCATCTTTGGTTCTTATCTCTGCACAACATTTACACGTTTACATGTATATAGGTTTATGTTGCAATGTTTATATGTCTGTGTGTCATGCACCAAGACACCAACTTAAACTCCTTGTTTGTGCAAACTTACTTGGCAATAAACTGATTCTGATAACAGGCCTAAACTTTGTGACTATTCATACTGATAATATTTAGAGTTTTTTGCCTCCTATACTTACAAATTCAGCTTAAATATGAGAATATACGTAAAGAAGGTGTGCTGGAATTGCTTTTCTGTATTCTGTATATAATTTTGAATTAAAATTCTTCACCTGACGGGCCTTTATTTCCTTGCTGTGAGAAACTGTGATATTAATTAGTTGTGTTTTCTTGAGGGCCTTCACCGCTGAGTGCTGATCCTGTGAACAGCTGAGGTGGACGCGGCCAAAACACATTATTTGATGTGAGAGGCCAGCTTGTCCAAAGCAGTTGTGTTTATTACACACTCCTCTGGCACCTGCTGCAGCGAGCCAGCCTGCCAGGACACACACACACACACACACACTTCCAAAATCTCTCCTCCATTTAGCCACTTTCCACCCAAATGATGGTCATTATCACTTTCAAATTACATTTGCAGGACTCAGCTGCTGTTGTGAAACTTGAAAATGACGCAGCCAAACACGATGAAACACTCACATTAAACTCATTTGATCAACATTTCATTTCCTTTTTTACAACAACAATTTTATTTGCGTTTTTAACAAACCAGTTTTGACGATCCTTAATGGGATTTTTCCAGCTTTGAATGCAAACGAGTCGTGCAGGAAAAGCCGTAAAAACGCTTCGCTGCGTGCACATGTTGCATCTCTAGTGGGCTGTGAGAGGTTACACACTATAAACAGCGGGGTGTTGCCTCTGCTTTGACATTTATTTAACCATTGTCTTGGTTCTTGTGGCCGTTACCTGTTGTTCCTCGTATATATAGCAATATTCACTGTCGTTCCACATCACTGGGAGCATTTCTCTTGTCTATTGTGACTATATCTATTGACTTCATGACAAAAAAAATGACAATAGGTTTTTAAATATCCATCTAGTGCCACTGTTCTGGTCATCTGGGTGACTTATTAAAACAAAAGCAGCATATGTATTTCAGTTTTTTTAAGTGCTTCAAACCCTCATCCACTAAATATCTGTTTGAATCCAAGCTCCTCATAAAAATAGTATGAATGCAGTTAAAAAAATCTAATAAAAATTGACCTCACTTGTCCTCTGTTTCTATTCCTTTCTTCCACAACATACCATGTTGTGCATCATCCATTCCCACCATCCCTCCTTCCTTTCTCCCTTCCCTCTCCTAGGGTGTAATGGTGTGATGCCTCCCTCCGTCGCCTCCCCCACCCTGCCACCCTTCCACTCTCTCAGTAATCAGGGCCAGATGGAGGCAGAGATGGAGTGATGGAGGGAGGGAGGATTGGGTTTGGTCCTAGCAGTGTCTTAGAACGTGGGGAGCTGTCAGTCCTGCAGGGAGAGAGGAATTCTCCAGCAATAAAACAGGGATTTATCACCACTCTACCACAGAGAGATGGAGGGAGAGGGTGCGAGGCAGAGAAAAGGACGAAGAGATCAAGAAAGTAAGATAGAGAGGGGTGATGTGGGAGAGGAAAGAATAGAAATAGAAACCGGCAGAGGCACAAAAAAAAAGACTTTTCATCATCGTAAAGCTCCAGACAGATGAGGGGGGCTGGCGGAAGGAACATGCAGAATGATAGACTGGGTTTACTGGATGGAAGACGAAGCCAGAAGACAAGAAGAGGACAGAAATGGAGAGAGACAGTTGTGTGATGACACCCGAGGCTCATCTGCTCACATTCGAGCCGCTTGACAATTTCTCTGTCTCGCCATCTGTAGCATGCAGAGAGGTGAGCGTCCATCCACAAAGCGATGCGTTCAGGGGACGAGGTGTTAAGCAAAAAGACTCGACCTCCCCTACTGGGCCAAATGAACCTGCTAAAACAACCGCTCTCCACAATCGGCTGTGTAATTGAAACCAGAATGTGCAGCATTTGATAAATTGTTTGACCCCAGCAGGAATGTTAAGGTTGTAAATTTTTTTAGTGCATTTTGGCCATGCTGAGGTGTGCAGAGGTGTGTGTTAATAGCATGTGAATGTGTGTCTGAGATTCACAGAGAAGGTAACGGCCGTCCAGAGTTAAGTCGAGGTGGCGAGACATGAAGTAGACACTCACATCGCTGTAGATTATACTGCACATCTCCAGTAGGTCACATCAAAGCAGCACATTTAAAGATAAAAGTAGAAATGTACCCTCAGCAAAAGATGATAATAATAGAGACACTTAATGTCCAATATTTTCCACACATACAGTATATCATTCTATACGTGAAGGGAGTATTTTCAAATGAATCATCGGTGTTGTGCTAATTACTGAAAATAACTAGTTATAGTTTCCAATTACTTCCATCCATCCATTTTCTACCGCTTATCCTCAAAGGATCGCGGGGGGGCTGGAGCTTATCCCAGCTGTCTTAGGGTGAAAGGCAGGGTACACCCTGGACTAGTCTCCAGTTCATCACAGGACACATAGAGACAGACAACCACTCACACTCACATTCACACCTACGGTCAATTTAAATTAGCCAATTAACCTAATCCCCATGCATGTTTTTGGATGGTGGGAGGAAGCCGGAGTACCAGAGAGAACCCACACAGACATGAGGAGAACATGCAAACTCCACACAGAAAGGCCCCGAACCCGGTACCTTCTTGCTGTGAGGCGACAGTGCTAACCACTACACCACCGTGCCGACCACCAATTACTTTATTCAACTAAATTACTTTGTTGATTACAGACACCAAAAAGTAACGCACAGAAAGTGCCTTGTGCCACAGTTTGTTTGTTTTTTGACTATTTTGAGTCATATTTAAAGACCCAAAGAATATTTTGTACTATGACTCTGAAAACACTGAATAGCTCAAAAAAAATATTTGTTTTTACCTTGTTCCATTCTTGTTTTATCAGAGGTAGAGTAGATTAGAGTAAATCACCACTTTTTGTCCAGATTCTGTTTGTTTTGCTCTCTAATCTCGATCGTCTCCACTTCCTGTTTTGATCTCTGTGGTGTATACTGTCTCTTTATGCTCTGACCACAAATCCCAGAAGCCCCAAAATTACTCACAGGCTGCGAGAGACCACGATCTGTGACCCGCTGCCGAAAAAACACTTTCACGTCAAAATATGTCAATGGCACTCAAAGAGTTAAAAGAAATTTTTAGTTCCTCTTTAGGACCCTGGGGAGTGACAGTTTGCTTTATGGTGTGTTCACTGGAAGTCAGAACTTGGAGCTCTAATCAACTTAACCTCAAACTTTAGTGCTCCCAGCTCTTCCAGTCTTACAGACGTTCAAAAAAACATGTAGCTACTGTTTACGTCACTAGCAGATACGTCTGATTGATTGATCCCCACTTCACAGGAGTTCCGACATTCGTGTATGGCTTGAACGCGCCATGAGTCAAATCACTGAAACGCTGGGCTCCCAATGCTGCAGCGACATTAATCCTCTGGTTTACCAGCGATGTTTGTCTCCTTATGCTGGAAAGTGGGAGGACGGCTCAGTGTCTCTATGGTCTATGAACATGTCCCGTCATCCCTAGAGCCATTTGAGAGCATGAATGAAAACAATCTGAATTCATTAATCAGGAAATCATTCACCAAGTAACTGACAAACACACCATTTTGTAACGGTAACTGTGTTTATTTATTTTAAAAATAATGTGAGTATTAGTGACTGTCAAAAAGTAACAGTGTTAGTAACAGTGGTACTAATAATGTGTTAAATTTCCACACTCATACTGTAATGTTTTACTGCCTCTGAACTGTATATCCAGAAGCTTCTGCATGCAACCAAAGCTTTTTAAGAAAGTACAATGATTTCCTGCTGCTCCCATCTCTTTTCATGATGCATTTAAATGTTTATACCCCTCTCCAGGAGCAGGTAGTAAAACAGCTCTGTTACTGCCACAATCCTCTACATTTATAATAATCTGAACTTTACTTACAACATTATTTTTTAAAGCACTGCTTTCTTTTTAACAGTTCAAAATATTTTTCCTTTTTGCGTCTGGAGTGGATGGTGGTGATGAGCGTCTCTCTCACACAAATCTGTCTTTATGACTGCCGTTCACATGCAGCTCCAACTCTTTCAAATGCTCTGTGGCTGGCAAAAGACTTTATACTCTCAGTGATCATGTGTTCATGAGGCTGTTTGAAATGATTTCTGATAATGTGTATCGGGCTGTAACTAATTAACTAAAACTAAAACACTGGAAATGATGACTCTGCAGTCAACTGTGCCTCCAATTCAGTGTCTTGGACATCAGTTATACTCCAAGTTTGAAGTAAAATTTCAATAAACTAAATTTTTCTCATGATTCCTGTCCAGTTTCTCTTCTAGTGAAGTAACTCACACATGTATAAGACTAGCTTTTTTTCTTTTATTTTGAAAAGACCCCCAACTTGCTACAAAACTTAAAACCATCTCCAACACTTTCAATGTTGTTTTACACAGTAAAATGTAAAAGTAAACGTACATCTCACGTTACAAATATTTCTATAGAGCTCTGGTAGTTGTCGTCACACGATCCCAGCATGCAACAGTCAAAACCAAAACAACACCATGTTGGCAGGAAGACGCTCTGTTCAAACTATTGCCAGGGATCTCGCCGCTTGCAGTTAAACACGTAAACGTTTCTCAGAGATATGACAGATAGCTGTTGTGCTCCTGGATGCCAGAACAGCTGAGGATGAGTAAAGGTTTTACAGGATTCCCAAAGATCCTGAACGAAGACAGATGGATAACTGCCATAAAACGAGCAAGAAACTATCATAAGAAAGCAGAGCGGTGGGAACCAGCAGTGACCACTTTATGTCACATACAGAATCCAGCGTTCCCTAAACTTTATATCTGATTTATTTTACATGATTTTATTACAATTCCGAACGGTTGTACTTTCATTAAACACGTTAGACCAAGGTATTATGGTGTGGATTTTGCGGTGTTTCCTGTTGCTCAAACAGCAACAAGCAAACTCAGCGTAAAAATGTTTGTCTGCAGAGTTGTTTCACTCTTCCTTCAGATTAAACTCAATGCACTTTATGTCTGCTAGTGTGCTGTAATGTTTGCATGTCTGTTCTTGTGATTACAGCAATGAACAGAGCATTGTGTGATTTCAAGTAATATAATTCACGTTAAGAGAAGAGATTTTGAAACATCAACAAGTAAAACTTTTCAAGATTTGTGAAAAGTACACTGGGGACATGAAAAGGGCCAGAGATATTTAATCTCTCTAGTTTACTTGTGCATAAAGTCATATCTTGTGATTTAGAACTTTGGCTCAACTTTTCATCGTATGACTGCGCGCACCGAACCAAGTCACAAATATATTTACCGTTACACTCCTATCTTCTAGTAGTTCCAGTAGTAGTTTTGAGGGCTGTCAAAATTAGCACGATGGTAACTCTACTTGGACAAACTGCCTGAAATGTGTTGGCACAGACATGTCAATTTCTCTGGCAGCGCATTTCCTCAAAACTTAATGAACTAAAGTCAGCATTTTTTTGTATTTGGTGTCCCAATCAGAGGATAAACAACAGCAAAAAACAGAAACTGCAGCAGTATTGAACTCCGTGTGCTTCACTTTAACCCAGTCTTTATTTTGCTTACTCATGTTGTAAATGTTCAACACTTCAGGAAGCTGTGAATGCCTCAGTACAGAAATAGCTGAGTCCAGTCCAGTTTGCACTTTTTTGTTGTACAAATGCATTAAAGCAGCAACACACCAGCAAGTCTGGACTCCATGTGCTGCACTGCCGACTTCAGGAAATGCTTAAAGAAAAAAACAGCATAGTGTTAACTGTGTCTTAAGGCAAAACTGTTTCTACCTGTTCCTAATGACCAGTCAAAGTCAAGAAGAGATGGTAGTTCCAGTTGGGATCAGGGAAAGTCTCTCATCGAGTTGTTCTTACTTGGCATGGAAAGTGATTGAAGTTTACCACCTCGGCACACCTGGCAAACGGCTGCTTAAAAAGAGCATGATCATCGGATCGCCGGTTTCAGAAAGTTACTTTGCCATTTTCGACAATCTGAGCAGCAAAAAAAGATCATGAAGTAGCGTCTTAAACGCTTGTGAATGAGTCGATTGAGGAATCTGGCAGAGGCATCCTTAGCTGTCAGAGTCATCAGTTATGTCATCATCACTGAAACATGTAGATGAGGATGTGTCTACTACATGTTAACTCACTGTCAGCTGTTTGATTAAACAGGAAGTGCCTTGTTCCAGCCTTTTTGCCCATTTTGAGTCATAATTCACACTTTCACCAAAATCACCACTTTTTGTCCAGATTCTTTTTGTTTTGCTCTCTAATCTTGATCGTCTCCACTTCCTGTTTTGATCTCTGTGGTGTATACTGTCTCTTTATGTCCTGACTACATCCCCCAGAAGCCCCAACGTTACTCACAGGCTGTGTGAGAGCGCGATCGGTGACCTGCTGCCGAAAAACCACTCTGATGTAAATATATGTCTATTGCACTCAAGCGTCGGATTTTAAATGATGTTGAAATACGTCAATGGCACTCAAAGAGTTATAGATATGATGATGTGATCTACAAAAAAAGATAACCTCCATATTGCACAGACTGTTAGACAACAGAACTGAATGCAAAGAAAACCTGAATGGAAACTCGAGGTCTTGGAAAACTAATTATTGCACTTTATGTATGTATGTGAACTAGCCTCCATGTGTATGTATGTCAACAGTGCTGAGGGCATGGAGAGCCCTGCCAGGACCCAGAGGGCACAGAGAGGTCAAAGCAATGTAAACAGAGGCCGCCACACGATTTATGATGTTTGCTGGCTGCTAAGACGAGAGGTCTGCACATTCTCACAATCATAATTGCTTTTTGCAGCTTTTCAATCAACCCCACTTGGTGGACATTGTTTTTGTATTTTGTTCACCTCTCATTTCTCCCCCCTCTTGTCATCGGGAAGGTTGTTCTGTGTGTCGGTAGCCACCCTCGCTGTGACTCCAGTCTAAACGTAAGCAAAAGCCCAAAGCTCTGGGATTCTTTCTCTTTTTTTTCTTCGTAATTAGGAGCAGACGCTGTTTCTTTCTCTCGCTCTTTCGAAACCCCGACGTCGGCCACTCTGGCTGAATGAAAAGGGGAAACCCAGTCACACATGTGGACATCTGGTTGAACATGGACAGCATGCAGCACCCCCCTCCACCTCCCCCACCACCTCCACCCTCTCCCCCTCGCCTGTTGACAGTTGTTACCTGTGCCCCGGCGGGCCCTCGCTGCCCTGAGATAAAACAACCTCTATCCAGAGCCAGACGCATAAATATTTCTCTGTTTTCCAAAATAGCTTTTAATTTTACAAGTTTTATGGCCTTAATATTAAGTGCATATGTTTTACAAGACACTGTGTCCTCTGATTCACCCCTCGAGTTCACAATTGGGAGCTTTTCATTTTTTTTTATTTTTTTTTTAGTTTTCTGAAGGAAGAAGGGAAGAAAAGTAAAGAAGCATAAATGGGAGGGAAAGGTAAGTCTGAGGAGGAATCTTTTTCCACATATCTTTCCAAAGGTCCACGTGTTCTACCGGAATCCTAAAAACTATCACAATAACATTTTAATTAATTCACTGAGTGCCAGCCGATTTATAAAACAGAGTGTCTTGTTCCAGCATTTTTGCCCATTTTGAGTCATATTTAAAGACCCACAGAATATTTTGTACTATGTCTCTGAAAACACTGAATAGCTCAAATGAAAGAGGAGACTCTCTATTTCATCATGAAAAAATGTTTGTTTTTACCTTGTTCCATTCTTGTTTTATCAGAGGTAGAGTAGAGGACACTTTCACCAAAATCACCACTTTTTGTTCAGATTCTGTTTGTTTTGCTCTCTAATCTCGATCGTCTCCACTTCCTGTTTTAATCTCTGTGGTGTATACTGTCCCTTTATGCTCTGACTACATCTCCCAGAAGCCCCAACATTACTCACAGGCTGCAGGAGACCACAATCAGCGACCAGTTGCTGAAAAAACACTTTAAAGTACTGTATTATTACTGTATTATCAATGGCACCCAAAGAGTTAATTATAGCAAATGTAGCAACGCTAATGATTTTACACCAGACAGCAGAGAGCTGGGCAATTAAATAACAGCTTGTCATCATGGGATGAAAATATTAAAAAGGACAAGTCATCCACATAAAAAAAAGCAAACCACATGTTAGCAGAAAACGCAGCATCCCACGTGTTGGTTGCTGTTTCAACTTTGACTTTCTTCTATAACTGTTTTGCTTTTCCTTATGTATGTGCTCTCGGCCTCCCCGTGACCTTTTTCTCTCTCCATCTCCTCAACATCACCCACATGTGTTTCAGTGACCAGTTACGGCATAAGGCCCCGATTCATCTTTCATGTAATAGATTTTTAAATTTCATCAGCACATGTGACCAAACGGCATGAACTCACGCTCATTTGACTTGAAAAGCGCGCCATCTGAGAAAATAATGGGATCAAAATACACTTCCTATTGAATGAAAAGCTTATTTATTGTCCTTATAGTGTAACTCAAACATGTGAGTGCAGAGATCATGCAGAAACTGTATCACTCCAAACAGTCTAATCAGAACAGCGGATAACATCCCAAATATAACTGAATGACACAAAATTATAAATTCTAAACAAAGGAAAAATGCCACAGCTGCTCCAAGTGAGCTTTATTTCAACATCCAAGCCAGCATGACTCACTGTGTGGGTGTGTTTTAATTTTTCTTATGTTTCATGACTTACACAGCTTTTCATTTACAATACAGTGTAAGCAGTGTTTTATTTTTCATTTTCCTCTGGGACGTATAGACATGAAATCATACCACACATTTTATACTGTCAGCACTTATTCAGACTGATTTTTAAATCAGTATGCAGCCCTAGACTAAAATATATCGAGTTACTAAAATGCTATTCTTAAACTAAATAGCACTTTTCTTACCCTACACTTCTCCACGTGCCTCTCTGCAAGACATCCCATTTCACAAGTGCAAAACAGACATCAGAACAGGCCCGACGTTGCCTCAGATGAAATACGCTACGATAAATCCCCCTGCGTATATCTCCAGCATGCTTGCATCGTGCTGTCCGCTGTGCTCAGATTTAGCTCCGGTGGTGACATAAGTTACGGCACTCTTGTCTGAAACCACCTTGTGAGGATTTATTACTGTGGCATCCAGCTCTGAATGGGGAGGGGGGGATTGATCCACTTTGCTTTGGGTTGAGACAGAAGCATTTGGGCGAAGGACAGAGGCAGAATTGTGGTGCAGAAGGAAAAATAGTTATGATATGGTTTTGTTCCAAAAGGATAATAAATTCTTGGTTTGTGATTGACAAGATAATAAAAAGTTTACTCCGTTGAGCCTCAATATTTACTATATATTTATTAAAACAGTACAGTACTTTTACAGAAATGGATGTTTTCAAATTTGATAAATGGGAGAAGTTTAGGAGGGAGCAATGGAAAAGTCATTGTTTTAGCTTTATCGCTTCACAGAGAATGATGAGGGGAAGGAGAATCGAGCAGAAAAAGTCCCCTCGTTCTTTATAGAATTTCTTCCTTTGGCTACTTTCTACAGATGCAAAACAACGGTGATTCAGCCATATGGTTCGTGTGAGCTCCTACATCTGCTGCTCCAACCACCAGATGCCTGATCGTTCTTTCCTGGGAAAGATTCTCTGGAAAACAACATCTGAGCTATTTTAGATTTTTTTTATTCGGAATGAATAAAAATGAAAAGGATGATGAATTTAGTTTGTGATCGCAAGATAGGAAGTAAATTCTATCAGTACTTGTTGGATTTTCATCAACAGTAGATCCACTTCACGCCTTTGACACCACGTGATGTTTTTAGGAATCCTGGAAGTTTTAGGAACTTTTTGGAAATATTTCTGCAACCAGTGTGGTACCTGCTCCAGGTGTAACACTTTCTGATTCCCCAGCAATTATTTGTGTGGAGTGGCCGTGCTGATTTGTGAAATATGACTTGTCAGTAGTATCAGTGGTAAAGCTTATGAGGGGAATTTGTGATAATATTTCTTAATGAACCAAGATGGAGGGGCGTGGACACACAGCGGCTCAAGGCTCCTGGCTTTTTACATTTGTTTTTGTTTTTTATTTGTGTTTTCACCCGTATTTTTGAGGTTGGAAGCCTTAATGCAATATATTTTACATTTTTATATCTTACATTTTATATTTTGCATTTATATTTATTTATATTTTATATTTTATTACATTTTTATTTCTTTGTGTGTCTTTAAGCCCGTGTATAGTGACGATAAAGACTCTTAATGTTTAAAGTTTTGTACTCAACT
This sequence comes from Synanceia verrucosa, assembly GCA_029721515.1. Lineage (NCBI taxonomy): Eukaryota > Metazoa > Chordata > Actinopteri > Perciformes > Synanceiidae > Synanceia > Synanceia verrucosa. The sequence goes on from CM056562.1 coordinate 22,831,821, forward strand.
TCCCAACTACTGTAGAAATGTAAAGAGAGCACCAATCAGCTTTCAGTTTATTTTATTTACACACTAAAATGACAAAAACAATCTTCTTCTCTCTAGTTTTTTGGTCCCATCATGCTTTTCATGTCTCCACAGACTGAAAAAAAAAAAAAAAAAAATTCGGATGTTTTCCAAAACTTGCTGGTAAGAGCCCTCTCATTATCTCAAGTGGTGAGAATCTGACAAAACAGCTGGAGGAAATGATGACAGTTGATTTGGAACAAACAAGGTTTGAGGACAAAGCGTTTTCTGTGCTTAAAGTAAGCACAAGCTCTCACGTTTTGACATGCATGCGTGCTTTAACAGCTTAATATTAATGAAACTGGGAGCAGTGGAAAAAACTATCCGTGTTCCCTTATCACCATGGATCTCACCAAAACAAAAAAGACAACAATCTCACAGATTATCACAAGGCAATTAAGGGGGAAACACATCTCATTTACAGCAACAGTGTGACAGAGATGTTTCCAGAGTGGGCAGATGCTGATTGGTGGAAAGCTTCCCAGTATAACTACAGTCATTTTCCCACCACCCAGCAGCAGTTTGGGGCGTTAAGTGACTTTATCAAGGATATCTTAAAGGTAGAGGCGAGAGAGAGTTTCATGCAGGGAAAAAGATGGCAAAACAAGCACATTCTGCCCAGAAACCGTGAGAGGAGTGAGGGTTTAGGCCTGGAGTCCCTCCCCTATGGTGGCAAATTAGTGTCAAGTCTCTATATCCAGGAGGATTAAGTGAGCGCTCTTTGCTTTGGCACATGGTGCTGAGGACAAAACAGCTTGAGTCCCCACAAGTCCTCACAACTCACAAAGACACTCCTGTATAAGTCCTGACAGCCAGGGAGGAGATGGCTAATCTTTTCACCTAATCTGTGTAAACGAACAAACGCACACACTGTTCCTGGACGTTCAAATGAAGTGATGCTGTCCTCAAACTGTGGTTTCATATAGTGTCAGTTTTTGATGATCACAAAAGTCAAATGGGGACAAAATTTGAAGCCGTGGCTAAAACTGAATATACTGATGCGAGAGCATTTCTTATTTTTATCCACCTTGTGCTCTTTGTGTTTGATTTTGCTGTTAAATATCAATGCTTCAACCACAACACAAATGTCTCCTATTTCCACAACTAAACTCTCCTCCACATATGAATTCTTTCTTTAAATATTGCAACCTAATTAGATAAGATGTTGGGTTTGAGGGACTGCCCTGTTTCTGACTCCTCAACTAACTTTTTTTACAGATAATAAATAAAAGTACAAACTAATTAAAAATATAAAGTTAGAGATCACAAAAAGGTATTTTTCGACTTCTCCTCAGTTTGTGCCAGTGATTTCCCTCCCTTATGACGGCCATAAAGTAGGGCCCAGACTTTGTGGACTCAGCGATGAGTTCGCATGTTATCAACACATAGAATTAATCTATAAAGCACTCTTAACAAAATAAATCTTTCATAAAGTGTTTTACAGGGTAATTTCCTGCAGGATTGATTTGGGAATATTTCACAAATCTCCTTTATTTAGCTTTTTTGCTCCACTTGAAGTTGCTGCCAGATTGTCAAACACAAAAGCAAACCAGCTTTTCTGCTCAACCTTTCGTCTCCAACTGACGCTTCATTTTTCTCAGATGCTCAACGGACCATAAACCCCCTCGTCTCGGACCGCACTCCTCCAGCCGATGTGGTTTAGAGAGCTTTCTTGTCCATAATGCCATATAACATAAACACATTGCGTTTGATTGGTGGACATAAACACTGACTGTGGCTGGAGCGCAGGTTAACGTCAGGCTACAACTCACGGCCGCCGTGAACGGGCTCACTGCCATAAGGGAGGGACGTCAAGGTCGACCACTGGCCCACAAACTCAGGGTCAAAGAGGAAGACAAGAGGAGAATGATGCATTTATGGATGGATGGATGACAAATGATGGATGATGGATGGATGGATGGATAAAACATCAGAAATATAACTGTTTTTACTGTTAATTTGTTTTCAGTACCCATTCTTCCCAATATTGCAAAAACATTTTTTGTACAAATACACTTCCCACCCGGCTGAAGGAAAGTTACATGTTTCTGAATGCATCAATTATGGCTCTTAAGAGGAAAAAAATGGGAATATGTCAGACTCTGAAGGTTCTGGACAAACTTTATGCTTGAAAATTTGGCTGGGAAAGGTGCAAGAACTATGACAGCCATGTTTGTTTGTATGTGAATGTTTAATATTCTGGATTTAACATAATACACCATTGACTATTATGTAAGAATTTGGTCACAAAATTACCACATACAGTCCAGCCATGTACTCTATGTATATGTTTAAATTCCAAAAATCATTGAGAAGCTTTGTTTCCATCTATAAATACTGAGGCTGAGAGTTTTGTTACCCTCCAAACGAACATCCCAAAGTGCCAGTCTGTTTAGTATTTGTCTGATTGTAAAAGCTGGATGTCATATTAGGTTATAATAAGAATCCTGCAGCAGACAAAATCAAGATAAATACATTACTTCCCTTTATGCTGCTTTCTTTTGGTTGGATTATGTATTTTAGAGAAGTTGAGTTTAATCCATAAAAACAGAGAAATGTCTTTCTGCTATGCAGAACAACAACATAGTGTATGGTTTGTATCCAGAAATGGGAATCTTTATGTATCATTTTTCATAATTTCATCATTTATATTAAACACTATAAGCGGGACAAACGCAGTGATTACATTAAAAGCAAATTCTAATTCTAATTTACTTCTAACCGATAATGTGCTTGGTGTTCATTCCAGTAATCAATACATGAGAGTGGGTTTTGATTTTTAAACAACATATATTTAATTTGAATGTTCACCATCTGAAACATGTAAATTCACACTTTTTCTGACGCTCAGGTTTCCTCCTCACAAGGGCTTCTTATTTCCTTTGACGGTGCGTTTGCTTCATTGGCATTCCTTCCGGAGGTGGCGACCCTGCTTAGACTATAAATTTGGCAGCGTTTTAGTCCGTTAACACTAACAGACCTTGACTTCATCCATCATGGAGCTCAACAATAGCCATGTCTTCAGCTGCTTCTGCACTGCTAAAAGCTTTTTATGTAAAAACCTGCAGACCTGCCGCTCTTGTGTGTTGAGCCTGAAGGCAGTGTGTGTGTGTGTGTGTGTGTGTGTGTGTGTGTGTGTGTGTGTGTGTGCGTTCTCTTATCAGATAGATGTGTTTGATATCTCTGCTGCCAAGGATTTCTCACATAGACATAAACAACTGCTGAGCCACCGGCAGGCTGCTCTGACACAGACACATCCTTGAAACTCTGACATGTTTAGGAGTTCTGTTTCAGTGCTCTTATATCACCCACTTTCCAGTTCAGTCTTTCCCATAACCTACATTAAACAACGTAAACTCACATGATGAAAAATGGCCTCGCAAACACCACTGCTGGTTTATCTAACGAGGGAGAACATGAGCAGCGACACGCCGCCCAACTAGACGACTGATGTCTTCATTGACGTCGAGCTAGCCAGCTCTTTGGCCTGTCACTGTCTCATGGGGATGCATCCAACATTTGCATAACAAGCCAACCTCATGACAGCAACGAGCAATGCCTTGACACACGTCAGACTAGTGAGTTTGTCGAGTCCTTCCATCAATTCAAGCATTGTCGCTTCTTTGTTCTGGCTCTTTCTCTACTTTTACTTTTACAACCTTGTCATTTTGCGCTATTATTTTGGAGTAATGACTTTTCAAGGCCTTGGAGTCGCTACAGTGTTCGAGGAACAACAACATCAAATAATTAAAAGAGGAATGTGAAAAGTATTAGAATATAACATATATGTATATATAAAGCATAGAAAATCATTGGGGTTATTAAAATCTATATATGAAATAACTGTAATAACTAAGTTTCAATGTGGACAATTGCCATCTTAGCAAATAACTTCTGTATCTTCTGGTTCAGTACAAATTTTGGCAACTTTATATGAAGGTCATATCATAGTATGACTTTATTTATAGCACCCTTATGGTATACTATACTGACCTGGATGAGTGAGAGCCTACACAAATGTACTATGGTGGGTTTGGGTTTTCTGTGATAATTTAATGCCAGTGTTATGGCATACTGTACAAATTTTTCATGGCACAGCATAGAGCCCACTGTACAATAAGTTTTTGTCCAATTGTTTAACATGTTTGGGACATGCTATGTTCTCATGATCTTTTAACTTTTTATGGCATACAATACTGAAATACAATACATACAATCCTGTCATATTTTTGACATACTATTCTGTGACTTTTTTTAAGTCATAACTTTATGTGCTGTGTCCAGGAAGAACTAAACTTGGAAAAAGGTTGACCCATCAACGAGGACAAACAACGGCTCCAACAGAGGTTGTTTCATGGCGTGGTGGAGAGGAAGACATGCTGCTCAGAATCCATTGCCGATAGCTTGATGCTGCTCTTCATCCCCTTGGACATTTTCTCACCATACAGTTTCATATATATATATTACAGTTTTTCTCCATTTTGACTCATTTCTTTCTTGAAATAGAAATTACATTCTCAAAACTCTAAGATAATTTGGCAAAACATTGTTACAGTTCAGCACAACACCATAGTTCACCTGCAAAAGATCATATGTCTCCCAAAACAATTCACTCATGGGTCAAAACTATATTCCTTTCTCATATAAATTGTCAGTGCCTTCAAAATGCATGATCCATTTGGGATTATGCAAGCACTGTAAGTAACTATGGCAGAGGACCATTGATATATCCCCTTTGTCCACCTTTCAGCCTTAGCCTAGTCCTTTACTGACAGTTGTTACAGTACTGTACTAGCTTTTTGCTATTGTGTATAAAACCGTGTTCAGAAACCCTAAGCAGTTGGTAGTTTGGTGCCTTGCTCAAGGGCACATCGGCAGTGCTCAGGAGGCGGGACTGGCACTTCTCAAGCTACCAGACCACTCTCCAGACTTGGGCCTGACCAGGAATTGAACCAGCGAAAAACTTCTCAATTGGACTGAAGAAAGGAGAGTAAGGTGGTAGGAACACCATGACCATCCTTGGATGAGTAGTGAACGAGGCCCTGATGAGTGTGCCTCTGTTGAAATTCACATTGTCCCACACAATGACACATTCAGGAAGTGAGGCCCTACAAGACCTTTCTCATTTTCAGGGATGGTAGGTAACTAAGACTGTTTGATTGGTCATCTGAGATGTGAGAAACTCCTTCATTAAAGTCAGTTACTGGAATCAATTTATCAAATGTTCCAAGAGATTCATATATGGTATTCATGGTGTTATCTTCTTGACTTATTTTTTTACTATTAAACAGACTATTGGCCATGTAATGACTGATACAATGAAATGATGCTGACATGTTTTGTTTTGGGGAGAACAACTATTAGACTGAGGATCAACAATCAGTTTGGATCAACCAGATCTATTTACTTGGGAACTGTGCTATTTGTAGGCTAACTGTGCTAACTGTAGGCTAAGTGCACTTAATCATCTGCAAATATGTACTGAAACATTTGCAATATGATGAAATGAATGAGAAATTCAACGGTGGTGTGAACAATCGCCAACAGGTGAGGAGGTTTTGAGAATGTTACTTCTTCGTCAAGAAATGAATGGAAAAAACAGTAACCATTGTTTTATGGAGCGTCTGTGGTTTTCATTGTTGTTACTCTGTACTGACATCTATTGCACCATCCTGGAAGAAGGATCACTCCTCTATTGCTCTTCCTGAAGTTTCTACCCTTTCTTTTTCCCTGTTAAAAAGGTTTTTTATGGTTAAGTTTTTCCTCAGTCGATGTGAGGGTAGCTTGTAAAGGAGAGAGGGTGTCATAACCTTTACAGATTGTAAAGTCCTTTGTAATTTGTTGTATTGGGATTTACAACTAAAATTGATTTGACTTGAATATTGTTTTCTTGTGACTTCTTTGATATTTTAAGTTTTGACATTGTTAGACTTTTACATACTACACTATGCCTTTTTTACACTTTTACACTTTTTTTGACATGCTAAAACATGAACAAAAAAAAAATAAAACATTTTTTCAGCTTAAAATATTTAAAATTCTGTTAAGAGACCATCATGATGCGTTTGATGATTTTTTTTAAAACATTTTATGTTTTGACATTTTTTTGGACATTTTCGACATACTATACCATGCCTTTTTTGACATAATGTTCAACTTGTCATAATATGATTTTTTTCAACTTATAATGCTAGGAAATCATTCAACAGACCATAATAAGACATTCTTATTACTTTTTTGGACATTTTATGTTTCACATTTTTTGACATTTTCGACTTTCTATACAATGCCTTTTTTGACAAAATTTTCAACTTCTTATAATATGATTTTTTTTCAACTTATAATGCCGCAAAATACTTCAACAGACGTTAATAAGTCATTCTCCTGACTTTTTGGGACATTTTATGTTCTGACATTTTTTGACATTTTCGACATACTATACTATGCCATTTTTGACATAATGTTCAACTTGTCATAATATGACTTTTTTAAAATTATAATGCTACGAAATCATTTAACAAACCATAATAAGACATTCTAATGAATTTTTTTTACATTTTAGACATACTGTACTATGCCTTTTTTGACGTAATTTTCAACTTGTCATAATATGACTTTCTTTTAACTTATAATGCCACAAAATCGGTCAGCAGATCTTAATGAGTCCATTCTCCTGACTTTTTGGGACATTTTATGTTCTGACATTTTTTGACATTTTCGACATACTATACTATGCCATTTTTGACATAATGTTCAACTTGTTATAATATGACTTTCTTTCAACTTATTATGCTACGAAATCATTAAACAAGCCTTAATAAGGCCTTCTCCTGACTTTTTTGGACATTTTATGTTTTGACATTTTTTGACATTTTCGACATACTATACTATGCCTTTTTTGACAAATTTTTCAAGTTGTTATAATATGATTTTTTTCAACTTATGATGCCACAAAATACTTCAACAAAAGTTAATAAGTCATTCTTCTGACTTTTTTGGACATTTTATATTTTTACATTTTTGGACATTTTCGACATACTATACTATGCCTTTATGGACAAAATTTTCAACTTGTTATAATATGATTTTTTTTCAACTTATAATGCCACAAAATACTTCAACAAACGTTAATAAGTCATTCTTCTGACTTTTTGGGACATTTTATGTTTTGACATTTTTTTACATTTTCGACATACTATACTATGCCTTTTTTGACAAAATTTTCAACTTGTCGTAATATGACTTTTTTCAACTTGTAATGCTACGAAATAATTCAACAGACCATAATATGACATTCTTATTACTTTTTTGGACATTTTATGTTTTCACATTTTTTGACATTTTCGACATACTATACTATGCCTTTTTTGACAAATTTTTCAACTTGTTATAATATGATTTTTTTCAACTTATAATGCCACAAAATACTTCAACAGTCGTTAATAAGTCATTCTCCTGACTTTTTGGGACATTTTATATTTTTACATTTTTGGACATTTTCGACATACTATACTATGCCTTTATGGACAAAATTTTCAACTTGTTATAATATGATTTTTTTTCAACTTATAATGCCACAAAATACTTCAACAGACGTTAATAAGTCATTCTCCTGACTTTTTTGGACATTTTATATTTTTAAATTTTTGGACATTTTCGACATTTTATAACTATGCCTTTATGGACAAAATTTTCAACTTGTTATAATATCATTTTTTTTCAACTTATAATGCCACAAAATACTTCAACAAACGTTAATAAGTCATTCTTCTGACTTTTTGGGACATTTTATGTTTTTACATTTTTGGACATTTTCGACATACTATACTATGCCTTTATGGACAAAATTTTCAACTTGTTATAATATCATTTTTTTTTCAACTTATAGTGCCACAAAATACTTCAACAGACGTTAATAAGTCATTCTCCTGACTTTTTTGGACATTTTATGTTTTGACATTTTTTGACATTTTCGATATACTATACTATGCCTTTTTTGACAAATTTTTCAACTTGTTATAATATGATTTTTTTTCAACTTATAATGCCACAAAATACTTCAACAGACGTTAATAAGTCATTCTCCTGACTTTTTGGGACATTTTATGTTTTGACATTTTTTGACATTTTCGACATACTATACTATGCCTTTTTTGACAAATTTTTCAACTTGTTATAATATGATTTTTTTTTCAACTTATAATGCCACAAAATACTTCAACAGACGTTGATAAGTCATTCTCCTGACTTTTGGGACATTTTTGTATTGACATTTTGACATTTTCGACATACTATACTATGCCTTTTTTAACATAATGTTCAACTTGTCATAATATGACTTTTTTCAACTTATAATGCTACGAAATCATTCAACAGACCATAATAAGACATTCTTATTAATTTTTGGGACATTTTATGTTTTGACATTTTTTGACATTTTCGACATACTATACTATGCCTTTTTTGACATAATGTTCAACTTGTTATAATATGACTTTTTTCAACTTATAATGCTACGAAATCATTCAACAGACCATAATATGACATTCTTATTACTTTTTTGGACATTTTATGTTTTCACATTTTTTGACATTTTCGACATACTATACTATGCCTTTTTTGACAAATTTTTCAACTTGTTATAATACAATTTTTTTTTCAACTTATAATGCCACAAAATACTTCAACAGACGTTAATAAGTCATTCTCCTGACTTTTTGGGACATTTTATGTTTTGATATTTGTTGACATTTTCGCCATACTATACTATGCCTTTTTTGACAAATTTTTCAAGTTGTTATAATATGATTTTTTTCAACTTATGATGCCACAAAATACTTCAACAAAAGTTAATAAGTCATTCTTCTGACTTTTTTGGACATTTTATATTTTTACATTTTTGGACATTTTCGACATACTATACTATGCCTTTATGGACAAAATTTTCAACTTGTTATAATATGATTTTTTTTCAACTTATAATGCCACAAAATACTTCAACAAACGTTAATAAGTCATTCTTCTGACTTTTTGGGACATTTTATGTTTTGACATTTTTTTACATTTTCGACATACTATACTATGCCTTTTTTGACAAAATTTTCAACTTGTCGTAATATGACTTTTTTCAACTTATAATGCTACGAAATAATTCAACAGACCATAATATGACATTCTTATTACTTTTTTGGACATTTTATGTTTTCATATTTTTTGACATTTTCGACATACTATACTACGCCTTTTTTGACAAATTTTTCAACTTGTTATAATATGATTTTTTTCAACTTATAATGCCACAAAATACTTCAACAGTCGTTAATAAGTCATTCTCCTGACTTTTTGGGACATTTTATGTTTTGACATTTTTGGACATTTTCGACATACTATACTATGCCTTTATGGACAAAATTTTCAACTTGTTATAATATGATTTTTTTTCAACTTATAATGCCACAAAATACTTCAACAGACGTTAATAAGTCATTCTCCTGACTTTTGTGGACATTTTATGTTTTGACATTTTTTGACATTTTCGACATACTATAACTATGCCTTTTTTTGACAAATTTTTCAACTTGTTATAATATGATTTTTTTCAACTTATAATGCCACAAAATACTTCAACAAACGTTAATAAGTCATTCTTCTGACTTTTTGGGACATTTTATGTTTTTACATTTTTGGACATTTTCGACATACTATACTATGCCTTTATGGACAAAATTTTCAACTTGTTATAATATGATTTTTTTTCAACTTATAATGCCACAAAATACTTCAACAGACGTTAATAAGTCATTCTCCTGACTTTTTTGGACATTTTATGTTTTGACATTTTTTGACATTTTCGACATACTATACTATGCCTTTTTTGACAAATTTTTCAACTTCTTATAATATGATTTTTTTTTCAACTTATAATGCCACAAAATACTTCAACAGACGTTAATAAGTCATTTTCCTGACTTTTTGGGACATTTTATGTTTTTACATTTTTGGACATTTTCGACATACTATACTATGCCTTTATGGACAAAATTTTCAACTTGTTATAATATGATTTTTTTTCAACTTATAATGCCACAAAATACTTCAACAGTCGTTAATAAGTCATTCTCCTGACTTTTTTGGACATTTTTTGTTTTGACATTTTTTGACATTTTCGACATACTATACTATGCCTTTATGGACAAAATTTTAAAATTGTTATAATATGATTTTTTTTCAACTTATAATGCCACAAAATACTTCAACAGACGTTAATAAGTCATTTTCCTGACTTTTTGGGACATTTTATGTTTTGACATTTTTGGACATTTTCGACATACTATACTATGCCTTTGTGGACAAAATTTTCAACTTGTTATAATATGATTTTTTTTCAACTTATAATGCCACAAAATACTTCAACAGTCGTTAATAAGTCATTCTCCTGACTTTTTGGGACATTTTATGTTTTGACATTTTTTGACATTTTCGACACACTATACTATGCCTTTATGGACAAAATTTTCAACTTGTTATAATATCATTTTTTTTCAACTTATAATGCCACAAAATACTTCAACAGACGTTAATAAGTCATTCTCCTGACTTTTGTGGACATTTTATATTTTTACATTTTTGGACATTTTCGACATACTATACTATGCCTTTATGGACAAAATTTTCAACTTGTTATAATATGATTTTTTTTCAACTTATAATGCCGCAAAATACTTCAACAGTCGTTAATAAGTCATTCTCCTGACTTTTTTGGACATTTTATGTTTTGACATTTTTTGACATTTTCGACATTTTATACTATGCCTTTATCGACAAAATTTTCAACTTGTTATAATATGATTTTTTTTCAACTTATAATGCCACAAAATACTTCAACAAACGTTAATAAGTCATTCTTCTGACTTTTTTGGACATTTTATGTTTTTACATTTTTGGACATTTTCGACATACTATACTATGCCTTTATGGACAAAATTTTCAACTTGTTATAATATGATTTTTTTTTCAACTTATAATGCCACAAAATACTTCAACAGACGTTAATAAGTCATTCTCCTGACTTTTTTGGACATTTTATGTTTTGACATTTTTTGACATTTTCGACATACTATACTATGCCTTTTTTGACAAATTTTTCAACTTGTTATAATATGATTTTTTTTTCAACTTATAATGCCACAAAATACTTCAACAGACGTTGATAAGTCATTCTCCTGACTTTTTGGGACATTTTTTGTACTGACATTTTTTGACATTTTCGACATACTATACTATGCCTTTTTTAACATAATGTTCAACTTGTCATAATATGACTTTTTTCAACTTATAATGCTACGAAATCATTCAACAGACCATAATAAGACATTCTTATTAATTTTTGGGACATTTTATGTTTTGACATTTTTTGACATTTTCGACATACTATACTATGCCTTTTTTGACATAATGTTCAACTTGTTATAATATGACTTTTTTCAACTTATAATGCTACGAAATCATTCAACAGACCATAATATGACATTCTTATTACTTTTTTGGACATTTTATGTTTTCACATTTTTTGACATTTTCGACATACTATACTATGCCTTTTTTGACAAATTTTTCAACTTGTTATAATACAATTTTTTTTTCAACTTATAATGCCACAAAATACTTCAACAGACGTTAATAAGTCATTCTCCTGACTTTTTGGGACATTTTATGTTTTGATATTTGTTGACATTTTCGCCATACTATACTATGCCTTTTTTGACAAAATTTTCAACTTGTTATAATATGATTTTTTTTCAACTTATAATGCCACAAAATACTTCAACAGACGTTAATAAGTCATTCTCCTGACTTTTTGGGACATTTTATGTTTTGACTTTTTTTGACATTTTCGACATACTATACTATGCCTTTTTTGACAAAATTTTTAACTTTTTATAATATGATTTTTTTCAAGTTATAATGCCGCAAAATACTTCAACAGACGTTAATAAGTCATTCTCCTGATTTTTTGGGACATTTTATGTTTTGACATTTTTTGACATTTTCGACATACTATATTATGCCTTTTTTGACATAATGTTCAACTTGTCATAATATGACTTTTTTCAACTTATAATGCTACGAAATCATTCAACAGACCATAATAAGACATTCTTATTACTTTATTGGACATTTTATGTTTTGACATTTTTTGACATTTTCGACATACGATACTATGCCTTTTTTGACATAATGTTCAACTTGTTATAATATGACTTTTTTCAACTTATAATGCTACGAAATCATTCAACAGACCATAATATGACATTCTTATTACTTTTTTGGACATTTTATGTTTTCACATTTTTTGACATTTTCGACATACTATACTATGCCTTTTTTGACAAAATTTTCAACTTGTTATAATATTATTTTTTTTCAACTTATAATGCCACAAAATACTTCAACAGACGTTAATAAGTCATTCTCCTGACTTTTTGGGACATTTTATGTTTTGACTTTTTTTGACATTTTCGACATACTATACTATGCCTTTTTAGAAAAAAATTTCAACTTGTTATTATGTGATTTTTTTTTCAACTTATAATGCCACAAAATACTTCAACAGACGTTAATAAGCCATTCTCCTGACTTTTTGGGACATTTTATGTTTTGACATTTTTTGACATTTTCGACATACTACATTATGCCTTTTTTGACATAATTTTCAACTTGTCATAATATGACTTTTTTTCAACTTATAATGCTACGAAATCATTCAACAGACCATAATAAGACATTCTTATTACTTTATTGGACATTTTACGTTTTCACTTTTTTTGACATTTTGACATACGATACTATGCCTTTTTTGACATAATGTTCAACTTGTTATAATATGACTTTCTTTCAACTTATTATGCTATGAAATCATTCAACAAGCCTTAATAAGGCCTTCTCCTGACTTTTTTGGACATTTTATGTTTTCACATTTTTTTGACATTTTCGACATACTATACTATTCCTTTTTTGACAAAATTTTCAACTTGTTATGATTTTTTTTCAACTTATAATGCCACAAAATACTTCAACAGACGTTAATAAGTCATTCTCCTGACTTTTTGGGACATTTCATGTCTTGACATTTTTTTACATTTTCGACATACTATACTATGCCTATTTGACATAATGTTCAACTTGTCATAATATGACTTTTTTCAACTTATAATGCTACGAAATCATTCAACAGACCATAATATGACATTCTTATTACTTTTTTGGACATTTTATGTTTTCACATTTTTTGACATTTTCGACATACTATACTATGCCTTTTTTGACAAATTTTTCAACTTGTTATAATATGATTTTTTTCAACTTATAATGCCACAAAATACTTCAACAGTCGTTAATAAGTCATTCTCCTGACTTTTTGGGACATTTTATGTTTTGACATTTTTGGACATTTTCGACATACTATACTATGCCTTTATGGACAAAATTTTCAACTTGTTATAATATGATTTTTTTTCAACTTATAATGCCACAAAATATTTCAACAGACATAAATAAGTCATTCTCCTGACTTTTTGGGACATTTTATATCTTTACATTTTTGGACATTTTCGACATACTATACTATGCCTTTATGGACAAAATTTTCAACTTGTTATAATATGATTTTTTTTTCAACTTATAGTGCCACAAAATACTTCAACAGACGTTAATAAGTCATTCTCCTGACTTTTTTGGACATTTTATGTTTTGACATTTTTTGACATTTTCGACATACTATACTATGCCTTTTTTGACAAATTTTTCAACTTGTTGTAATATGATTTTTTTTTCAACTTATAATGCCACAAAATACTTCAACAGACGTTGATAATTCATTCTCCTGACTTTTTGGGACATTTTTTGTTTTGACATTTTTTGACATTTTCGACATACTATACTATGCCTTTTTTAACATAATGTTCAACTTGTCATAATATGACTTTTTTCAACTTATAATGCTACAAAATCATTCAACAGACCATAATAAGACATTCTTATTAATTTTTGGGACATTTTATGTTTTGACATTTTTTGACATTTTCGACATACTATACTACGCCTTTTTTGACATAATGTTCAACTTGTCATAATATGACTTTTTTCAACTTATAATGCTACGAAATCATTCAACAGACCATAATATGACATTCTTATTACTTTTTTGGACATTTTATGTTTTCACATTTTTTGACATTTTCGACTTACTATACCATGCCTTTTTTGACATAATTTTCTTGTTATAATATGACTTTCAACTTATTGTGCTACGAAGTCATTCAACAAGCCTTAGTAAGGCCTGCTCCTGACTTTTTTGGACATTTTATGTTTTGACATTTTTTGACATTTTCGATATACTATACTGTGCCTTTTTTGACAAATTTTTCAACTTGTTATAATATGATTTTTTTTCAACTTATAATGCCACAAAATACTTCAACAGACGTTAATATGTCATTCTCCTGACTTTTTGGGACATTTTATGGTTTGACTTTTTTTGACGTTTTCGACATACTGTACTATGCCTTTTTTGACATAATGTTCAACTTGTCATAATATGACTTTTTTCAACTTATAATGCTACGAAATCATTCAACAGACCATAATAAGACATTCTTATTACTTTATTGGACATTTTATGTTTTGACATTTTTTGACATTTTCGACATACTATACTTCGCCTTTTTTGACATAATGTCCAACTTTTCATAATATGACTTTTTTCAACTTATAATGCTACGAAATCATTTAACAGACCATAATAAGACATTCTAATGACTTTTTTGGACATTTTATGTTTTGACTTTTTTTGACGTTTTCGACATACTGTACTATGTCTTTTTTGACGTAATGTTCAGCTTGTTATAATATGACTTTCTTTCAACTTATTATGCTATGAAATCATCCAACAAGCCTTAATAAGGCCTTCTCCTGACTTTTTTGGACATTTTATGTTTTCACATTTTTTTGACATTTTCGACATACTATACTATTCCTTTTTTGACAAAATTTTCAACTTGTTATAATATGATTTTTTTTCAACTTATAATGCCACAAAATACTTCAACAGACGTTAATAAGTCATTCTCCTGACTTTTTGGGACATTTCATGTCTTGACATTTTTTTGACATTTTCGACATACTATACTATGCCTTTTTTGACAAATTTTTCAACTTGTTATAATATGATTTTTTTTCAACTTATAATGCCACAAAATATTTCAACAGACGTAAATAAGTCATTCTCCTGACTTTTGGGGACATTTTATGTTTTGACATTTTTTGACATTTTCAACATACTATACTACGCCTTTTTTGACATAATGTCCAACTTTTCATAATATGACTTTTTTCAACTTATAATGCTACGAAATCATTTAACAGACCATAATAAGACATTCTAATGACTTTTTTGGACATTTTATGTTTTGACTTTTTTTGACGTTTTCGACATACTGTACTATGTCTTTTTTGACGTAATTTTCAACTTGTCATAATATGACTTTCTTTCAACTTATTATGCTACTAAATCATTCAACAAGCCTTAATAAGGCCTTCTCCAGACTTTTTTGGACATTTTATGTTTTGACATTTTTTACATTTTCGACATACTATACCATGCCTTTTTTGACATAATTTTCAACTTGTTATAATATGACTTTCAACTTATTGTGCTACGAAATCATTCAACAAGCCTTAGTAAGGCCTGCTCCTGACTTTTTTGGACATTTTATGTTTTGACCTTTTTTGACATTTTCGACATACTATACTATGCCTTTTTTGACAAAATTTTCAACTTGTTATAATATGATTCTTTTTTCAACTTATAATGCCACAAAATACTTCAACAGACGTTAATAAGTCATTTTCCTGACTTTTTGGGACATTTTATCTTTTTACATTTTTGGACATTTTCGACATACTATACTATGCCTTTGTAGACAAAATTTTCAACTTGTTATAATATGATTCTTTTTCAACTTATAATGCCACAAAATACTTCAACAGTCGTTAATAAGTCATTCTCCTGACTTTTTGGGACATTTTATGTTTTGACATTTTTTGACATTTTCGACATACTATACTATGCCTTTATGGACAAAATTTTCAACTTGTTATAATATGATTTTTTTTCAACTTATAATGCCACAAAATACTTAAACAGACGTTAATAAGTCATTCTCCTGACTTTTGTGGACATTTTATGTTTTGACATTTTTTGACATTTTCGACATACTATACTATGCCTTTTTTGACAAATTTTTCAACTTGTTATAATATGATTTTTTTTCAACTTATACTGCCACAAAATACTTCAACAAACGTTAATAAGTCATTCTTCTGACTTTTTGGGACACTTTATGTTTTTACATTTTTGGACATTTTCGACATACTATACTATGCCTTTATGGAAAAAATTTTAAAATTGTTTTAATATGATTTTTTTTCAACTTATAATGCCACAAAATACTTCAACAGTCGTTAATAAGTCATTCTCCTGACTTTTTGGGACATTTTATGTTTTGACATTTTTTGACATTTTCGACATACTATACTATGCCTTTTTTGACAAATTTTTAAAATTGTTATAATATGATTTTTTTTCAACTTATTATGCCACAAAATACTTCAACAGACGTTAATAAGTCATTTTCCTGACTTTTTGGGACATTTTATGTTTTGACATTTTTTGACATTTTCGACATACTATACTATGCCTTTATGGACAAAATTTTAAAATTGTTATAATATGATTTTTTTTCAACTTATTATGACACAAAATACTTCAACAGACGTTAATAAGTCATTTTCCTGACTTTTTGGGACATATTATGTTTTGACATTTTTGGACATTTTCGACATACTATACTATGCCTTTGTGGACAAAATTTTCAACTTGTTATAATATGATTTTTTTTCAACTTATAATGCCACAAAATACTTCAACAGTCGTTAATAAGTCATTCTTCTGACTTTTTGGGACATTTTATGTTTTGACATTTTTTGACATTTTCGACATACTATACCATGCCTTTATGGACAAAATTTTCAACTTGTTATAATATCATTTTTTTTCAACTTATAATGCCACAAAATACTTCAACAGACGTTAATAAGTCATTCTCCTGACTTTTGTGGACATTTTATATTTTTACATTTTTGGACATTTTCGACATACTATACTATGCCTTTATGGACAAAATTTTCAACTTGTTATAATATGATTTTTTTTCGACTTATAATGCCACAAAATACTTCAACAAACGTTAATAAGTCATTCTTATTACTTTTTTGGACATTTTATGTTTTCACATTTTTTGACATTTTCGACATACTATACTATGCCTTTTTTGACAAATTTTTCAGCTTGTTATAATACAATTTTTTTTTCAACTTATAATGCCACAAAATACTTCAACAGACATTAATAAGTCATTCTCCTGACTTTTTGGGACATTTTATGTTTTGATATTTGTTGACATTTTCGACATACTATACTATGCCTTTTTTGACAAAATTTTCAACTTGTTATAATATGATTTTTTTTCAACTTATAATGCCACAAAATACTTCAACAGACGTTAATGAGTCATTCTCCTGACTTTTTGGGACATTTTATGTTTTGACTTTTTTTGACATTTTCGACATACTATACTATGCCTTTTTTGACAAAATTTTTAACTTTTTATAATATGATTTTTTTTTCAAGTTATAATGCCGCAAAATACTTCAACAGACGTTAATAAGTCATTCTCCTGATTTTTTGGGACATTTTATGTTTTGACATTTTTTGACATTTTCAACATACTATATTATGCCTTTTTTGACATAATGTTCAACTTGTCATAATATGACTTTTTTCAACTTATAATGCTACGAAATCATTCAACAGACCATAATAAGACATTCTTATTACTTTATTGGACATTTTATGTTTTGACATTTTTTGACATTTTCGACATACTATACTATGCCTTTTTTGACATAATGTTCAACTTGCTATAATATGACTTTTTTCAACTTATAATGCCACAAAATACTTCAACAGACATTAATAAGTCATTCTCCTGACTTTTTGGGACATTTTATGTTTTGATATTTGTTGACATTTTCGACATACTATACTATGCCTTTTTTGACAAAATTTTCAACTTGTTATAATATGATTTTTTTTCAACTTATAATGCCACAAAATACTTCAACAGACGTTAATAAGTCATTCTCCTGACTTTTTGGGACATTTTATGTTTTGACTTTTTTTGACATTTTCGACATACTATACTATGCCTTTTTTGACAAAATTTTTAACTTTTTATAATATGATTTTTTTCAAGTTATAATGCCGCAAAATACTTCAACAGACGTTAATAAGTCATTCTCCTGATTTTTTGGGACATTTTATGTTTTGACATTTTTTGACATTTTCGACATACTATATTATGCCTTTTTTGACATAATGTTCAACTTGTCATAATATGACTTTTTTCAACTTATAATGCTACGAAATCATTCAACAGACCATAATAAGACATTCTTATTACTTTATTGGACATTTTATGTTTTGACATTTTTTGACATTTTCGACATACTATATTATGCCTTTTTTGACATAATGTTCAACTTGTCATAATATGACTTTTTTTCAACTTATAATGCTACGAAATCATTCAACAGACCATAATAAGACATTCTTATTACTTTATTGGACATTTTACGTTTTCACTTTTTTTGACATTTTGACATACTATACTATGCCTTTTTTGACATAATGTTCAATTGTTATAATATGACTTTCTTTCAACTTATTATGCTATGAAATCATTCAACAAG
Organism: Synanceia verrucosa; assembly: GCA_029721515.1. Lineage (NCBI taxonomy): Eukaryota > Metazoa > Chordata > Actinopteri > Perciformes > Synanceiidae > Synanceia > Synanceia verrucosa. Next base: position 22,850,748 of record CM056562.1, read on the forward strand.
CCTTAATAAGGCCTTCTCCTGACTTTTTTGGACATTTTATGTTTTCACATTTTTTTGACATTTTCGACATACTATACTATTCCTTTTTTGACAAAATTTTCAACTTGTTATAATATGATTTTTTTTCAACTTATAATGCCACAAAATACTTCAACAGACGTTAAGAAGTCATTCTCCTGACTTTTTGGGACATTTCATGTCTTGACATTTTTTTACATTTTCGACATACTATACTATGCCTATTTGACATAATGTCCAACTTTTCATAATATGACTTTTTTCAACTTATAATGCTACGAAATCATTTAACAGACCATAATAAGACATTCTAATGACTTTTTTGGACATTTTATGTTTTGACTTTTTTTGACGTTTTCGACATACTGTACTATGTCTTTTTTGACGTAATTTTCAACTTGTCATAATATGACTTTCTTTCAACTTATTATGCTACGAAATCATTCAACAAGCCTTAATAAGGCCTTCTCCAGACTTTTTTGGACATTTTATGTTTTGACATTTTTTACATTTTCGACATACTATACCATGCCTTTTTTGACATAATTTTCAACTTGTTATAATATGACTTTCAACTTATTGTGCTACGAAATCATTCAACAAGCCTTAGTAAGGCCTGCTCCTGACTTTTTTGGACATTTTATGTTTTGACCTTTTTTGACATTTTCGACATACTATACTATGCCTTTTTTGACAAATTTTTCAACTTGTTATAATATGATTTTTTTCAACTTATAATGCCGCAAAATACTTCAACAGACGTTAATAAGTCATTCCTCTGACTTTTTGGGACATTTTATGTTGTGACATTTTTTGACATTTTCTACATACTATACTATGCCTTTTTGACATAATGTTCAACTTGTCATAATATGACTTTTTTTCAACTTATAATGCTACGAAATCATTCAACAGACCATAATAAGACATTCTTATTACTTTTTTGGACATTTTATGTTTTCACTTTTTTTGACATTTCAACATACTATACTATGCCTTTTTTGACATAATGTTCAACTTGTTATAATATGACTTTCTTTCAACTTAGTATGCTACGAAATCATTCAACAAGCCTTAATAAGGCCTTCTCCTGACTTTTTTGGACATTTTATGTTTTGACATTTTTTTACATTTTCGACATACTATACTATGCCTTTTTCGACAAATTTTTCAACTTGTTATAATATGATTTTTTTTTTCAACTTATAATGCCACAAAATACTTTAACAGACGTTAATAAGTCATTCTTCTGACTTTTTGGGACATTTTATGTTTTGACATTTTTTGACATTTTCGACATACAATTAAATGCCTTTTTTGACAAAATTTGTAACTTTTTATAATATGATTTTTTTCAAGTTATAATGTCGCAAAATACTTCAACAGACGTTAATAAGTCATTCTCCTGACTTTTTGGGACATTTTATGTTTCGACATTTTTTGACATTTTCGACATACTATACTATGCCTTTTTGACAAATTTTTCAACTTGTTATAATATGATTTTTTTTTCAACTTATAATGCCACAAAATACTTCAACAGACGTTAATAAGTCATTCTCCTGACTTTTTGGGACATTTTATGTTTTGACATTTTTTGACATTTTCGACATACTATACTATGCCTTTTTTGACATAATGTTCAACTTGTCATAATATGACTTTTTTCAACTTATAATGCTACGAAATCATTCAACAGACCATAATAAGACATTCTTCTGACTTTTTTGGACATTTTATGTTTTGACATTTTTTGACATTTTCGACATACTATACTATGCCTTTTTTGACATAATGTTCAACTTGTCATAATATGACTTTTTTCAACTTGTAATGCTACGAAATCATTCAACAGACCATAATATGACATTCTTATTACTTTTTTGGACATTTTATGTTTTCACATTTTTTGACATTTTCGACATACTACACTATGCCTTTTTTGACAAATTTTTCAACTTTTTATAATACAATTTTTTTTTCAACTTATAATGCCACAAAATACTTCAACAGACGTTAATAAGTCATTCTCCTGACTTTTTGGGACATTTTATGTTTTGACATTTGTTGACATTTTCGACATACTATACTATGCCTTTTTTGACAAAATTTTCAACTTGTTATAATATGATTTTTTTTTAACTTATAATGCCACAAAATACTTCAACAGACGTTAATAAGTCATTCTCCTGACTTTTTGGGACATTTTATGGTTTGACATTTTTTTACATTTTCGACATACTATACTATGCCTTTTTTGACATAATGTTCAACTTGTCATAATATGACTTTTTTCAACTTATAATGCTACGAAATCATTCAACAGACCATAATAAACATTCTTATTACTTTTTTGGACATTTTATGTTTTGACATTTTTTGACATTTTCGACCTACTATACTATGCCTTTTTTGACAAATTTTTCAACTTGTTATAATATGATTTTTTTCAACTTATAATGCCACAAAATACTTCAACAGATGTTAATAAGTCATTCTCCTGACTTTTTGGGACATTTTATGTTTTGACATTTTTTGACATTTTCGACATACTATACTGTGCCTTTTTTGACAAAATTTTCAACTTGTTATACTATGATTTTTTTCAAGTTATAATGCCACAAAATACTTCAACAGACCTTAATAAGTCCTTCCTCTGACTTTCTGGGACATTTTATGTTTTGACATTTTTGAAATTTTCGACATACTATACTATGCCTTTTTTGACATAATTATCAACTTGGTATAATATGACTTTCTTTCAACTTATTATGCATGAAATCATTCAACAGACCTTAATAAGACCTTCTCATGACTTTTTGGGAAAAAAAAAAGGTTTTTGATATTACTTTTCAACATAGAATACTTTGCCTTTTTCCACATCTTACTGATCTAAACATGTAGCAGCAGAACTATGGACTGATCCAAGGTAGCCTGAGTCTTGGATCAGTTCTAACTTGAAGCACTATCAAAGTCTTAAGCCTGCTCTTAAATAAGGAGACGGTGTCTTCCTCCTGGACTGAAAGTGGGAGTTGTTACTTTTTTAGATCATAGGAACCTCTAATAGTCCTTCCAGAGTTCTAGTCGGCTTAAAAGGCACTATCAGCTCTTTAAGCTAAGACGATACCTGACCATTCAGTGCCTTAAAGGTGAGGAGGATGACGACATACTATACATACTACACAATTGCTTTTGAAAGAAACAAATTTAAAACAATAACACATTGTAACTTGTTTCAGACAACTACTCAGTTAGACGTAAAGTGTTTTTGCAAAGTAAAACTTTCAGCTGTGGTATTTAACAGTGGAGGCAGCATGTGTTTTTCAAGCTTGACTCATATAATATCAAAGAATGCTTTCAGAAACAAAACCTGTGGATAAATCAGCCACAATCTCAGCATCACAACATTTCACACAAGGCTCACAAGAGGAACCAAAGTATGTCGGCTCAAAGACTCTCCTTCATATTTGGTTGGAATAGTAAGTGGCCGTTGTGCTCCCTGCTGTTTTACATCACAGGGGAAACATCTTTATCGTGGTGTATATTATTCCAAAACACAGCTTCCTGCATGGAAACGATCCCCCCTGTCCTCAATTTGCCTGCCTCTCTGATAGACTACATTGCTTCTTATAAACTGTCCATGGTCCATAAATTGTGCAGCGGTGAACATAACACTGCACAGTGTCGGCCAGCAGGAACACTCTCAGCTCCTTCCTCTCCTGGCTGAGAGTTGCTTAGTAAATTTTGCAAAGACACCCCTGAGTTTAGAGAAAAGAAAGGGAACTTTCAGCATTATTTCTCCATGAGTGAGTGATTGTAGATATCATTCAAATCTACAGACGTCACATTTACTCACTTGCATATATGTTAAACATACAATGTTAATGATGATAAAGAGGTATCAGGTGTGCAATTTTTACTCATAATTATAAAGGTGTCACATTCACGACCGTCACATACTCTTTGTTATGTAAATATTAAATCAAATATATTCCCATGCATTAATGTGACAAGTGGCGTTGAAATGCAACGGTGCCACCGTCTCGCCAATCTGGGAATTCACTCATTCACATCCTGTCATACTATGGAATAAATTATGTTAAATAACTAGTTACAGTGCCTGCATATAGGATTTAACTTCGGTGGAGCACAAAAAGCAACCTTCTGACACACAATAACTTTAGACATGCTGTAAACGCAAGATTCTAGACGCTTTAACGAACAAGGATTGCTGGCATGACATGACTGTCTATTTGTAAACACTGTAGTCCTTAATCATTTTTGGAAACATAGGACGCAATTGGCAAAAAGTGAAGAAAGAAAGAAAGTTTGTGAAAGATTTACAGTGAACCAAAAGTCCCTTTAAAAGAGAAAAAAACGAATTTACACACAACATGAAATATCATATATCTGAAAATGATAATGCAGAATATCCATGAAGATGGATGAAACTGGTTTAAATGGGAGAAAAGAGAGCTAACAGAGATTAATGACAACCAAACCAACAATTAAAAATAAAGCCTGCAAAGGAAAACAACATTTTGATAGACAGTAACTGAATAAAAAAAAACAACTCCTCAGGAAGAGTGTGAACGAGCTGAAGCTCTCACAGTAATCAAACTTTCACTTAATTACAGAAAAGTGTAAAGTAAAATGAATCACCAGGGATGGACAGAAAATAGCCTGCTGGTTGGAGTTATTATTCTATCCACCTCCACAAATTAAATCTGAACTGAGGTCACGCTCAAATGACAAGGTCAGAGCTCATTTTATATCACGTATCACAGCCACAGTGTGCATTTGTTTGTGTTTCACTTTACTACTTTGTTTAGACTAAACTCCAGGTTCAATACATAAAAATATGACTCCAATGTGATAATAATAATACATTATTTTCAATAAAAAGCACATCTCATAAATGCTTTGCCAGCTCTCACTGAGGCAGAAACATTCACACAAACTCCTGATATTATATTTAAAAAGGTTGCATTTAGTGGTTATCTCCTGTTGCACATGCAAGCAGCTGCAATAATAAAATCAACCTCAAATTGACCATCTCACTGTTTGACTCACTCTTTCACTTCTCTAAAAACACCCAAAACACATTTTGAGATTGTAGCACAGATTGGATTGAACGATGGCCTCAACACAGAAATAAACTAATGAAAGCTGTGGCTCGGGGCCAAACTTTATCAGTATTGTGCTGGAATTCAGCCCCTCTGTCCTGTCTCGACATGCTTCCTCACTGTTTACATCTTGGAGGCTGAGCAGTCAGCCTGCAGCCCGTGCAGAGGGAAGAATTAAAAATCAGCCATGCAGCAAATCAATGAATTAACTGATCATCAAAATGCAAACACACAGGATGGCATCTCCAAGCATAATTCTTAATATAAAACAAATGTTGCATGCAAAAAATACAGAGCAACAAAAACAAATGTTTTTTTATAATCATAATACTAATACAGGTGTAATAAATAAAGGAAAATAATGCCCAAAATGTGATTCTTTTTTACTGTTAATCGGCCTAAAAAGATGTGAGGGTAGCAGAGGTGTAGTGATGTAAATATGTTTTATATTTTCAAATGAAATGCTTGATGAAGGTGTCATTGTGCAGCCTTATATTCCGACAGTGAGCAGGAGGGTTATTATTGCTGAGTCACTGTCATTCATTAGAGAGAAACCATGAAATCAGTTGATTCAAATACTGGATGAAGGAGGAAATTGTGTTTATTCTGAGGTGGAAACACTTCATATGCAAAGCGCAGAAAGGATCCTACTGTGTGCCAAAGCTGCTCTTATCAGATCACTAGCTCTCACCAGGTGAGCTCACGAGCTCTCCACCCCCTCCATCCTCTGGCCCTCCTGCTCTGCCCTGCGCTGCCAAGGTGACCTTGCAGAGAGGCGGATATTCAGGAAGGTGTTGACAGAAAGAGAACCAGCAGCGGTTTGTTTCTCTCCAGTGGAAAGCCTGAAGTCCAGCACCCCGCTGCAGCAGCAGCAGCTCGCATGGGAAACACTGAGGCCAAAAAACATGTTATCCAAGAGCACCGGAAGCCTCTGGTCAGGAGCTGGAGAGTGGAGAAACACTCCAGGCGCCCGCAAACCATCCCAGCTCTGAATGAGCAGTGCGTAATTTCTCCACAAACCAGCCGCCAGTGTTTCTACCTGCTACTGGACAGGGTCTCTCTGGACCCGCCTGCGGGTCTCTGGCAGACCCTGGAGCACTCACATCTCCAATCAGAGGCCCTCTGATCCGCACTTTTACCTGCTGACACGCCCACCTCATGCGCTATGACGCGTTCACCGCAAGGTTTCAGATCCGTGTGTCTCTCCCACTGAAACCAAATCAGAAGGCACAGAAAATATTAGTTTTTGGGCTGTAAATATATATTTTAAAATAATGTAGAATGTCGGTTAAGGAACCTTCAATTTTTTTATTACATCAAAATTTTTTTTACAAAATAATACCACATAACCATCGAGGAGTCAGTTATTATTAGCATGTGCACTTTTTCTTCATGGAGGAAATTATTCGTTTTCAAGATAAACGGCTCAATTAAAAAAACAGTGTGATTATTTTATATTATTATTATTATTAGAACTGAATTCAGAATCAGAAATAGTTTTTTGCCAAATAAATTTGCACAAACAAGGAATTTAAGTTCTTGGTGCAGGACATAAGAGAAAAGTGACTAAGAATAAGTATGGTATTTATCCTAAAATACACCATCGTGTTGTCTTAATTAAGGTCAGAGGAATGCTTGAGATGGGGGGTGGTACTTGAAGTCACCCACGTCACAGTAATTACGTCGGTATTCCTTCTGCTCGTTTGGGAAGCGAGAGTATCGCATTTTGTTTGACGCAGGGCCTCAGTCTGGCTCTGAAACCGGATCTCATGCCTTCAGCCCCCTCCTCCACCCCTCCACCCCAAACAGCACCGTCTGATGCTCCACATCTCTGAGCTTTATGATCCCAAACTCAACAACAAAAAATACCTGAAGCTTATAGTTTCACCACATACATAAGGACAGTTTTAAACATGAGGACATATTATTATAGATATGTTCAATCATCACAAGTTATATGACCACCAAGGCGGAAGCCCAGGAGTCCAGAGCTGTGCGCTTTAATTCAGGACCTCGTTTTTCAGACTTAATGGAACTAATAACATAACACTTAATCACGTTACTTTCACTCTCCTCTCTCTCCTTTGCATTTCTAATTTTTTTATCTGCAGTGGCTTGGGGTTAAACAAATGAAACGAGCTCTCCTCCTCCTCCTCCTCTTCCTCTCCTCTCCCTGAAGCCTCAGAAGAGAGCATACCAAACGTTACTTAGCCTGAACGCAGAGAGGCTGCAGATAATGAGAGGCTGGTTGCATTAAATGGACAAACAGCAATCCGGCATCTCCTGACCCCTCGATGCTCCTCTCGGCTCCATTGATCATCCCCCCTTATGAGATAATGCAATTACAAACATCAATAAGGAGCTGCGAGGGGAATCATTATGTGGTGACAGTGATAAATGATGCTGCACAAAATAGCGGGTCTCTCTCAAACAATCCGTGCGCCCAAGGGGCTTTTGAGGGCCGGGGCCCCGTCGCCAAGGAGACAGATGACATCCAAGATGGCCCCCGCTCAACAGCCTTCCTCTCTTCTCTTTTGCTCTCTCTCTCTTTCTCCTCACCAACAGATTTTTGTTTTTCTCTCCCTCCTTTTGTTTGGAAACCAGCTGCTGCGCGACCTTTGAAGGGTTTTTGGGGGTTGGAAAGTTTTTCCTGCGAGGCTACTGTTTAATTTATTTGTGGCTGTATTGATTTCATAAAGCAGCTCAGATAGTGGCATGTCATCTTGGCCATGTGAGTATTTCCTGTGTAATGATTTTCGCTTTGGAAGCTGTGAGAAATTGATTGGTTGTATTGTTTTGTTGCAATAAATCTCTGCTATTTCTTAAATATGTTTTACGCCTCACAGTTTAGAGGCCTGGAGGTAAAAGTTCATGTACACGTTTTATGGCGAACATTTAACACCTGCCTCTCTGGAGAAGAAAATACTTCCTGGTTTTAGTCGTTAAAATAAAAATTAAAGTCTTATCTGCGGTTTGAATTTCATTTTTTGAAAAGCAATTCTGAACCAAAACCTTTAGTGTTGCAGCTGCATCGAAATATTTTTGGAAATAAAATATCAGCACAACAAAAGTCAACAATACTCGACGTAAAAAGTTTCAGATTTATCATGAAATAAATAATAAAGATAAAATTCCACTCAACACATATTGAGAGAAACACTTTGACTAACAGGCGTCGGTGTTCAGTAACCGGTGATATGACTCAAGAAGCCTCCACACGTTCCTGCAGTCCAGCTTTGTCGTGGCTTGCAGTGAAACGGAGAAGCAGAGGCGCACGCTTATTTGTCCAAAGTTCCCCGTTTCAGCCGTAAAGACGCATAAATATGCGCGTTGTTGTGGGAGCAGGACAGGCCTGTCCGGGCACCTCCGCTGCTCTGGAGCACATTTCTGCTCCATCCATTATTCTGACAGTTCACTGCGCGGTCAGACAGGAGGGGCACGGGCAGGCCTGCGCCACCAGCGTTTACTCCAAGTTACCTTCATGACCTTCATCTTTTGGAAGTTCATATGCATAAAAAACGGTTTAAAGTGTTAAAAACCACAAAAGAGGCCAAAAGGCAACTTTAATTCAAATCTCAGCAGAAATGTTGAATGTAGGTCAGCTGTGAGAAAAACTGCAAACCACGCAGAATCACGAATATGACAAAGTTTTCACATCTAATAACAAATAGACCAAAAAAAAAATCAAACTGCACTAGTGCTCATTAAGAAAATTCGTCTTTTTAAATTAATATTTATATTATTAATTATTATAATAATATTAAAGAGTTGAGTTTGTCAAATGTGTATCTTGTAAAAATGTTCAAATATCGCAGGTATGAGTCAAATAAATCAGTTTATTTACGGAACTGAATCGAATTAAATGCGTTTTTTTATTCTAGAGGACAAAAGTGACTTTTGTCTTGTTTTAAGAAATCTGCACTAAACGGAATTTAAATGAAATAAAGAATACTGTAGACAACAATTATTAATTATTATTTAATAATATCATTATTTTTTAAAACTAGTTAAAGAAATAAACATATTAAACATAAAATGAGATGTCAAACTATTTTCCTTTTAAATTGATGTTTGCAGTGCACTTCTGTGTGTGGCAGCTAAATGTCTACTCTGTGTCTCACTTTAGTGTTTCATACTTTTATCAAACTTGAACGCGCGTTTTTGTGTCGTTTACGTCCGTGCGTAAAAAGGAAAGGTGCTGCTGTGCGCCATCTCCAAACGTCTGCGCCCCGGACAGTTACCAGGCCTCCCTAAAGAGGGCAGTCAAGCATGGGCTTTCTGCTCCGTCTCCACAGCTCCCAGCGGCCACAGGCTCAGGAATTCACATTTCACAGCCTCGGATTTTCCAGCCATGGTGGAGAGGCGAAGCAATTAAAACGTCGCCTGGGTTTTTTAAGAGCGTGTCTTTTTTCCCTTCCTCTTCTTTAGTGTAAATAGCATTCACTTCGGCAAAGGCAGTAAAAACACAATAGTTGCGCGGAGGACAGACTGAGCAGGGAGAATGGAGAGTATTGATTTACACGCACATATTGTTATGGATAAAACAGACTCTCGCTTGTTCCCTTGTTTGAAAAAAAAAAACAGTGACTTTGGGTTCAAGGCTGCTCTCCGAAATGTATCAATTAGATAAAAGTGGCTCCTCTCGTCTGGTCTCTGCGGTCGGCTCAGTCTCAGCCTGCCGGCTGGAGCGCGCTGTTTCCCGTAGACAACATGAGCTGCAGAGCGGAGCACTTTGACTGCTGGTAACAAGGCGTGAGGGAGAACTAATCCTCCCATTTACACGTTTGGAGCAGTTTTACCTAAATGAATTTTAATGCTAAATGAAGGATAATCACCGAGCTCTTCTTTCTTAGAGAAAATTGTGCGCAATTAGCTGCGCATTATGCACAGCAAAGGGAGGAAGGTTGACTTCAGTGCGTGTTTCTTTAAGCACAAACAGATCTTTTCTGTCCCTCAGAGGGGATTTTGTGGACATGAAAACATCTTTGTGGCCACAAACTATTTAACAGCGAGTGACTAGTTAGTGAAGATAACGTGAGACTAGTTAGGAGTTCTGTTATTTGAACAAAAAGTATTTATTTACAACACAGATGTACATATATACCCTTCAAAGTAAAAGCATAAGAAACATGACTTGTCCTCAAAGGAATCTTAAAGATGTGCGTAATACATGTTTGAAGCGATGGATAATGGATGCATTGATAACCCACGCGCGCGCGCACACACACGCCAACTCTCACGTGCACATGCACGCGCACGCACAGTGATTTTTACATTCTCCCCTGTCCGTTGATGAGCATTACGTCATCCGGTTAAACCCAAGTGAGTGGACTGTGGTGGAAATGGTGTTTTCCCAAAGCATCTGCTTCTCCCTGCTATCAGGCCGCATCAAACACTGGGGGGAAGAGAATCCATCGGCCATGCCAGCACACGGCCTTGTGACATAAAACACATCAATAGGACACTGGAATAGACGCTCAGAGGCCCTCAATCACAGACACACATGGAGAAAAACAGGAAACAACACGTTTGCGGGACGCACGCTTCTAGTTTCCCATCCGCAGTGTCTGTTTTTAGCTTGTCTGGGAGCATCTGCTGAAGCGCTGCAACATGTTTGTTAGCCTGGCACCATGTGGAGTCATGATGACACCAACGTTATGTGCCTGTCCTCATGGGAACAGAGAATAAAATGGTGAATTTGGACAATGGGGTTAAAAAAAAACCTTGTACATCCAAAATGTTATCTTCACTGGAGTTAATCCAATGAGTTTTACCAGTTTCATGACCCCAGAATGTTCTACACCAATAAAAACTTTCCACCAGTAGAGGTGATATGAAAATGTTTTAAAAAAAAACAAAAAAAAAAACAGATAAAAATCACCCTGCAAGTACGTGGATGGGCTATGTGTACTGCATGTAAAAAAAATAAAATAAAACTCTCTTACCATCCAAATAAAGGCCTGCAGGAGAAATGACAAACAGATGTAATTGTCCGTTTATTCACCTTTTTTTTCTTCTTTTAAAAATGCAATGTGATTCGATGGAGGGAGGGGGCACGAGGTCAAAGTCGATGGACAGACGGCACACACATAGTGTGGAAAGAAATCAGGAAAAAAAGAGAAAAAAAGTTCACATCCTTTTTTTAAAAAATCTATTAGAAACAACATAATATGCAGAACAATACAATAGCATTTACAATACTTAAATTCCCAGTTCTTGTGAGAGTCCAGCGTAATTTTACAACAGTATACAGTATATTTTCTTTTTCCACTCACTTCCCAAACAAGGGCTTGATATAGTTATACTTTTAATTTCTTTTCTTTGCTTTCCCTCCTTCCATGTTTCAATCCACTATATTTTTTTAAAGGGCACCTCTTTTGCTTTGTTAGTGTCCTGTCAGATACAGACATTGGCTTCTCCTTGGTCCAATCCCATCGTCCCAAAGAGTGGCGTGCTCTTCACAGGAAGTCTATTTTTGCTTGCCAAAGAGTCTTGAGTATATCGCCAGGTGCAGGTGCTGCACTCGCCGGAGGTACAGGCAAAGGACACGGTGTGTCGTCTAAGCTTGCAATCGCAATAACTTGTGATGGAGGAATCCATGAGGACCTGGTGGGCAGTGGCAAGAGGGCCGAGTCTACTGCCCACCAGAGAAGAGGCAGGGGTCCGTCGGGATGGGGGGGTCGTCAGGGTTGGACGTAGTTTGATCTTCTGTCGCTGAATATATGGAAAAGGATCATAGGCAGTCAGGGAAGGTCTCCACTTATCAGCCAAATAAAATGTGGTTGGGTCTTGGAGGTGGACAGAGGGATGGATGTTGGTTGTCGTCGTCACGAAGTCTAAGAGTCCCGACCTCGTCCTCGTCCTCTGCAGGCCTCTGTGAGACAGGCGACCCCCTGGTTAGCCCTGCAGTTCTGCGGAAACAGAAGATCAATGCGGTTAATCAATGATCAGTTATGGATCAGTAAACTTAGGGAGTTTGCAGACGGACAGCAAATGAGTCTGCAACAGCTGAACAGACAAAAGTTCATTTAAAAGTTTCTGCTCAGATTATATCACTGTCTCAACTTTACTTATAAAGCACTTCAAAAACAACCACAGCTGAAAACAAAGTGCTGTACATAAACAACCATAAAAGACCATAAAAACATTAAAAAAATAATAAAAATATTAAAACAGAAGCCTCATGATGGGTCAAAAGCCAAGGAATAAAAGAGGGTTTTAAGATTAGTTTTAAGTGATAATTGTCTCATTACTAGTCAGAAAATCAGTTTACTTTTACTTATTATGAGCTAAACCACATTATAGTCATTGTTTTATTTCTGAAGTGGACTTTTGTTGTAGACTTGGACTCAAGACACTGACTTCTCTGGGTTAGAGGGATTTGTTAGTTTGCAAACTGAACAGTGTAATTATGAATATGGTTGTCCTCTGGCCATATCTCCCCACTGAGTCTATATCCACTTGTATTTATCTTTATTTGAGCTTCCACTGTGTGTGCTTAAAGTGATCCTTTACTAAAGGACTTAACAGAGCTGATAAACAAAGGAGAGATGATACAGAACAAGTTTTGAATTCCTCACATATAGTTATGCTGTCTGGATGATGTGATGCAGCAGATGATAATAAAACTTCCACTGTGACCATAAGAGACTTGAGACTCGTATGGAACAGATGAAAAACACGGCGCATGTGTGAAGTCACTAAATGTTGTTAAGCTCTGAGCAGGCTGGGTCAGAAAGCATTTAACTGCAAGAGAAAACTGTTGAATGAGTTAGACGTCATTAAACATTCATTAAATACGACAATAGAGCTCATGTTACTCTTTGAGGCTGAGGGCACATGAACATGCTGATGCGACCCCGGAGGAGCAGTGCAGCATGTGGCTGCAAACCCAACAAAGTGCTAATCTGGGTCAGAGAGACCCGGGTCTGGTCGGTCCACGAAGACTGTGTGAGGGAGAGAGCGCAATGCAGGGTTTACTGAGTTAATCCTACACCCTCAGTAATGCTACTTTAACAGTAGGAGAGGACTTAGACGCCAAACACACATGATCGACTTGAAGTGATACCGAGGACCGAGACTTATTTCCTGCATAATCTGTTTAGCTGGACTACAAGGAAACTTAAAATTAGCCTTCAGCCAGTCGGCATTTGGTAACTTGACTAAAAGTTAAATGCTGATGAATGAAACAATCGAAACTCCTTAAAGTGACGGCGTCAGCCGTCCTCACATACAATGAAAGATGAAGTAAAGAAATGCCCTCTTCTCTCCCTACATTCCCCAACAATAGCTTCCATCCATCTCCGCAGGTGTAAACCCACCTCAGAGGAACCGGTAGCCATTGTTGTCAAAACCAAAGAGGAAAGGTGAGGCTCACGGGCGCCCGTCACCTGAGAGCACCCGGGCTCGTCCACGCGTTCGCCGCTACAGACAACACGAAGGCAAGCTGGGAAAAGCACAATGAGAGGAGTGAATGTTTGTTATTCCCCCTCATCCATCAGCTATCACCTGGGCGAGTCATTACGTGAGCCATGCGAGCTTCACTTAGCTTCCTGTCAGTGAGCGAGGTGGCGAGGGTCACATATCTTTCTGGACCTTTCTAACCTGCAGCGTTAGACCATGTTCACGCTCAGAGCTGAGGTCTGTTCTGCAAGTTTCTGAGAACTCTAGTAGTGTTGTTTTCTCCAGTAAAAGGAGCAAAAGTTAATATTTGATTGACGAGAAACTAAACCACACAACAACACAAAAAGTGTCCCAAAATAAAAACAAGAATCTGTTGCGTCAAGTCGTTTGTCGTGTCCCTCGTTAACGAGGCGATGACTGGAGTAAATCCATGTCAAGGTTCTAATAAACGCTTGCGTGCTTGAAAGAGCACACGTTGCTAATAAGGTTTTTCACTTAATAAGCCAATCAATACATTGAGCTTTCTGAGGGGGATTCCAGAGGGGCCAAATCAGCAAGGACACACATTCACATGGACAATACGAGGGGCACAAAATCCCCATCGGACCTGTTTTTTTGTCCGCTGATCGTTAATAGTAAAAGTTCATCCAGCAGAAAGAGGAGTCGGGGGTGAGGGGAGGGATCTTGACCCTTCGGCAGAAGGTTAACAAATTTGTGCTTAATGATTGGAGCAATGAATCCTGGGACAAAGGGTCTCCAGCCGAGACCGGCAGCAATGGGGTTACAGGCAGCGCTCACTCAAGCGTTCTGCCCGACATTTTGGGAAAAGCAGAGAGCAGGGAGGGCCGGAAAAAAAATTCCATACGCTCTACGCCATAATTAATTCTTCCACCCTGTGATAAGTATTGTCCTGAAACTGAAAATTACAGTTTTTGGGGGCCGTCTCTGGCTAATTTTGTGGAAGAGGGAAAGCAGGGGAAAGGGGGTAAGGGTCAGCCGAGAGTCATTCTCGTCACTATCAAAGGCTCAGCTCGCTTCTGCTTCACTTGCCGGGCTTCATCTCGGCTGACAGGTGTATTGTTTCGCAAGAGGATCTGAGCTCTGTAATCATCATTGGCTGGAAAGCATAACGTTCCTCACTAAGCAGGACTAATTGGCTTTAGTTTTAACTAATGTTTCAGTGTGACTGCTAGACACACCTTCTGTATCAAGTCTCGGCACAGTAACCGCTCAATTTAGCCCCGCGGTAACAAATCCTCAACTCGGCTAATGAAAATTGCTTATAAAATATAATGAACCTGTGCTCGTAATCAAATAAGATAAGCGCTCCCCCACCCCTTCCCGTAATAACCTATTAATTTAATTGGTCATGAAAGAATATAACACATCACTTACATTTAATTGACCTAGAAAGGAAAGTAGCGATTTTTTTTTTTGACGGAGGCTAGCTAGCAGCTAGCGAGGGCTAGCTGATGAAGCTGTAAAGACTAGTCGTGAGGAAGAGGAGACATCATCCTGTCTCTCAGCTTCCTATCTCCTTCCCTCCCTCCTTTTACTCCCTCCACCCCTCCCCTCTTGTCGTTTATGCTCCTCGCCATCTCTTCATCCGCCCCTCCCTCTTTCTGTCTACCCCTTTTTTCTTTTTTCTCCCTCCGTCTACTCGTCCTCTCTTCGCTTCACCCGTCTTGCAGAGGATTCCTCTGGTGGCCCAATTACGAGATTCAGCAGGCAAATTGAGGCTGTTTAAAGCAAGGTCTGCTGGGAAGGCTAGCAGCTGCTGGAAAGAGGCAGCTTGGACACGGAAAACCAGCCCCACACAAACACACACACACACACACACACACACACACACACACACACACACACACACACACACACACTGTGTCTGCCTGCATTTCAAACCTGCAAAGATGCCATTCAATGTGAGATTTTCTGTTGTGGCTTTGGTTCGTGGACGTTCGTGACAGAAACAAGGGGCGGCGTATTTTCACCACACACACACACATTCTGTGTGTGGAGGGTTAATGGTCTCTATTTTTGTAAACTGAATAAGTCAAATCCATTGGTCACACCTCTGGTGATGGCATATTTAATTTGGATCTAGTCAATTAGGCCCAGCTAAGCTCCATACCCTGCTGGCTACCTCCTCCATTTTGCACTAGTTTGTGTCCCCTCCCTGTGCCAGGAGTAATCCTATTACCATACACACACATGCACATGCATACACAGTCATACATGCAGCCACACAAGGGCTAATGCATGCATTTGATATATGAATGGCTGTATGTGACATACGTGCAGCCACACAGGTACGTTCATGCACACACAAACACACAGGAAACAATGATGTTGGACCCTTAGCTGCTCTATACACACTGAGCACTGTGACAACACTGAGTGTGTATACATGCAGAATTATGTGGGAGTCTATCTGGCCCTGGGGCGAGAGAGAGAGAGAGAGAATTAAAGAAAGAGATAGAGGAGGAAAACTGATGGTGAGAAAAAAAAAACACAAAGAGGGAGTGAGACAGAGCGAGCATTAAACAGACAGAGAGAGAGAGAGAGCTGGTTAGTGTTTGTATTAATGTGGCTCATGCATCAACAGCAACCCGGCAGATTTATGACACTTAAGGGGCGCTCACTTCTCTCTCTCTCCCTCTCCTTGCACCAGTGACGACTGCTTACATTTTTTTTGCCAATCAGTCTGTTGCCATGGCAACGTCCTACCTGCCCCCCCAACCCTCACACTTTTAGTCCCTTAACCCACCCACCCCCCTACCTCCTCCATCCCGACCCATCCCCGCCTCCTCTCCCTGTCATCCCATTCACCCTCTTCCACTTCAAATATAATATTTCACGGAACCACGTGTACAATTGATCTCCAATAGTTTTACAATTCGCATAAAATTCAAATTTGCATCGTTGATTATCATTAATTGAGCACTTTTTTTTCTTGTCATATTTGTATTTTATTATTGTGAAAGGCTTCTCTTTTTTCCCTGATATGCAGGATCTTTTATCCTGTAGACACTGGATATATGAGACAGCTGCACACAACTGCAGACGTATTATATACACAAATAAAGAGTTACAAGGTTGTGATCAAAGGCTCTTAACAGCAGTTTGGGAAAGAGTGAAACAGAAAAGAGTTTGCAAAACAAGGACTTGCACTAAACTCTCATTATTTTTACTGTTTTGTTGTACAAAATGTCAGATCGTGTGTCTCCTGCAGAGGACTCATTAAACCTGGAAGTGTAAGGCCGTGCCGAGGCGTACTTACGTCCTCCGTTGTGTTGCGATTGGTCAGACCGGGGCGGGGCTACATGTAGTGCCACTGACCTTCCATGCCCATGTTCATGCCCATTCCACCCATCGCTCCTGAGAAACACACAAGGAGGGGATTAAAACACAAAGTGGTGCAAAGCTGTAATCTGTCTGTATACGCTCTCTGATTAGTTATTGAAAGAATCCACATCAACTATCAATATGGCAATAGATCGGGATACTTTTTCTTCTGACACAATATTGATTTTTAACTTCTTAATATAGATTTTCCCCCCCAAAAAAGTCATGTTTTGGGCCAACTGTAAATCCAGAGCACCTTCCACACATTGAAATAAAAATTTAAATAAAAATAAAATAAAATAATCATCGTTGACACAGTAACTTTGACAGCCCTAATATATATGTACATATTGTATATACAACTTGTATTTTAAATTTATCATTGATCTACGTAGAATATCACAACATATCGCAATAACGCGTCATATCGTGACTCAGTTATCGCGATATGTATCTTATTGTGAAGTTCTTGCCAGTACCCATCCCTAATATCAACACGTTTCCCAAGTTTAAATGTTCAAAATAAGACTTTATTCTCCTCAGATTATGCCTGTATTTACACTCTGTGTTTCAATGGAACTGTGTTGCTAGGCAACAGCTTGGGTCCATGTTTACTTCCTGTCAGCTGAGTCACATCCACTGCTAACAGGAAATAATCTGGGACAGAGCCTAAACAGTATCGATTTTGTGACGTCACAGACGGACAGGAATCCTGACAGCTTGTTTCCAACAGTTTCTGATATAAACTGTGAGATTTCTCTGTGTCAGCATCTATACAGGACTTAAACCTGCTTTATGACATAAAATCTCAGTTTTTACAACATGACACCTTTAAGATACAGTTAAAGAGACTAAGTTAAGTATTAAGTTACTGCAGCCAGGAAAACAGAGAGATGTTTTTTTGCTGTGAAACGAACTTGACAGACAACATAGCAGAGGAGCACAGTGGCTTAAATAAAGCAGGGCGAGGTGTGCCGAGGGGGGGTTAAGCAGCCTGACAGTTTATCCAAACCTGCTGACTTTGAGTGGAGGGTGAGATAGGGTTAGAGACTTGAGAGAAGCCCAGAAAACAGGGGATAGAGGAGGAGGAGAGGAGCTTAAGGACAAACTCTGGGATTAGACCCGATGGCGTGAGAGAGAGGGACTGAGATCGAGGGAGTGGGAGTCAGGAAGGGGGTGGTTGTGTAATGTGATTGACCACACCTGTTCTGGTTTGTGTGTTGAAGGAGGGGGAGGCAGCAGTGTGTACAGTACCAATGTGTGTCTTTATCGCGCACATACCGCCCAGCTTATGCTTAAAACCGCCACACGGCGACCGTATAGCTTCCACTAAGTGCTTGCGTGCGAGAAAAGACGTAAACCACCAACATGGTGGATACTGTGCGACACCTTAGGAGAAAGGAACGAGGGAGAGGGGGTTTGGAAATGAGCACAGCGAAGATGGGAGGAAAGAAAGGGACAGACATGCAGAGAGAGAAAGCCTTACCAGGTGGTCTGATTCCCATGTGCTGCTGGCCGTCCATGACGAAGCCCCCCATCGGCTGGCCATCTGGGTTGTAGGGAGCTCCTTGACTTACTGTGGATGGAGGAGGAGACAGAGGGAGGGAGGGGACGGAGTGGTCAATTAGTGCTTTTAATTAAGGCTCGGTGGCCGAAGCGGGATCATCTGTTGTCCAGCGCACGCACAGGAAGCGCTGTCGTGTTTCGACGCCTCTCTGTAAGCCCCTGGTCGACTTTAATGTGTCTAATAGGGATCGGACTGAGAGAGTTCAACACACACTACGGTTCACGAAGGTGAGAGCAGAGCCATCTGGAAAAACTGTTTATATTATATTCTATTATCACACAACGATAATATCAAACTAACTTTGGTCACTATCAGCAAATGTCACTTTGAAACGCTTACATGGCAGCTTACAGTTTCCTTATGTTTGCATACTCCTTAGTTTTTGTAGATTTTTTTTTAGATATTGTTGCAGCGGTGGTATTAGGCCTGTTTTAGGGGGGCTGAAGCCCTCCTAAAATATTCTTAAGCCCCCCCTTAATAATTTGGTGTTGTTTGATTTTTTATTTATTTTATTTTTTTTACAAAAAAATTAATATAAGCAGACAAATTTAATATGAAATGGCCAGAATATGAGTTTAAATAAAGACTCATATCACCTTGCATTCTTCATAAATCACTTAAATAGAGTTGCCCTCCCCCTTCGTGACCCGACTGTTTAAAAAGGTGCGCTAAAATGCCCTCTTTGAAGGCAAAAACTCACCCTTTTTTGCCCCTGTCCTTCAAAAAGTCTATGCACATGACTCTCTCTCTCTCTCTATATATATATATATATATATATATATATATATATATATATATATATCCATCCTTAAAACCTAGTGACACCCTTGTATTGTTGGTTTTGCCAGTACTGCTTTTTTGCATTACTCTGCACTGTATATATTTTCAAAAAGCTTTAAATCTCCTTACTTTTCTGACTGTTATGAAAGAATTTCCTTTGGATGAATAAAGTTCTATCTTATCTTAATTTATCTTGCCTGCACCAAACTCTGCAGGGAATCAAGCATGTTTATCGCTTTCTCCTTCCTGAAAGCGATTTAAATGAAATAGTCACACAAAATGTGTTTTTTTGCTGTAACCCCATTCATTCAAGCATTTATGTACTTTTCTGACAGTGTTTTGAGCTGTTTTAATATAACATAATGTCCTGCTATACAATGCAAAGAAAAAAAAAGATGTCTACAGAGATGTTTATGACCTTCAACATAATTGCTGCCCCCCATCAATATATAATTACACACATGATCAAAGGAACAAAATGAGTTCCAGGCTGAAGCTCTGATCAGTTTGCCTTTGCAGCGACAATAAGTCATTTTCGCTGAGAGGCCTCAGAATCAGCTCCTAGCTACATGCTTTATTTAATAAATACCGCCTCGAACTGAGCAGCGACGATAAGTGAAACCTGATAGGGTTCCTATTTTCCGCTCGCCTCCATTGTTCTGCTCTCATAGAAATCCACTTACCTTCGATTCAGGCTGTTTGGGGGTCAGTCAAGCAAACGCAAGAACTCGGCCCCGCTGAATGCCTTTGAACTTTACTGCGCCCCCTAATGCCACCCTGACCCCTGACCCCTATTACAGGTAATAAAGTTTACGGCAGTCCAAACCAAGCCATGCACCAGGGGGACCGCTCACTCCTCTCGCTCCATGAAACAGCCACAAATAGGGTTGAGGGGGAGTTTAAAGGAGTGAGGGGGTCAGGAGGAGGGGGGTGAAAACAGGTCTGGAGCCAAAAAGCCAAACAACGGTCACCCAAAAAAAGAAACGGGTGTAGTTCTCTTTATGTTTTGGTTTGAGCCGGGGAGGAAGGGTTGTTTTTTTTTTCTTTGCCTGGGTGGTGAAGGGGAGGAGGAAGGGGTTAAGAGCAAACTTTACTGAGAACACAGCTAGTTTTGTTTACGGGCTGAGAACTCATTTTCAGACAGATTATTATATTTTTTATAATTAATGAAGAGTTTCTCACCCCAAATGGCACGTCAAAGCTGATTAATGGTTGCTGTTAATGTTGTAATGTTTTGGTTCTTAATTTTAGTGGTCAGTCATGACAGCGAAGGGGTGGGGGGGCCTGGAGGACGGGGCATCACTCCTGTATTTACCAGCTGAGGGGCCTCCGGGTGCATGGAGTGAGGACGGTTTTCGCCTGCACGACTTGAAAACAGTAACTATAGGAGACTTGCCTGCACGGTTTGACTGGTCGATCATGGGCTGGACTATTCTCCTCCTGGCGTTAATGAACCTGGAGAAGATGAAGAAGAGGGAGGAAGAGGAGGAACAAGGAAACAGAAACACAGTCAGTGTATTTTTTCAAAACAAGATCAGGCTAATAAAAAAAAATTGCTGACTAAGACCTTGGAGATCTTGGCACACACAGAATTGTTGCCACACCAAGAGCGATATGGAGAAATGACACCGCTGAGCCCCAGTGAAGTCACATCTTAACAGCCCGACCGACCGAGGCAGCCATCTTTCAAAACACAGAAGTCCATGACTTGTATAAACTTGCACAGCCTCAGCTCGTACGCCGTCACATCGGCCCGAACACTGGGGTCTTTGTGGGGCGAGGCTTAACCGGGATTTTCTCCCTGCCTGTGTGAAACACGTCGATCCATCTCGCTTCGCCGGGAGGCTGCTGACTGTTTAACACGCTCGGCACTGTGGGAAGTGTTGCTGACAGGTGAGAGGCATTGTTTTGGGTGATACAGGCGACCATGTGTTCCTCTGTGACTGTTTGTTTTCACAGTCGCAGGATTCGGTATTTATAGGACAAACCTCTTTACCCCGTGACCTCCAATAAAAGCACACGGTCACAGCATTTACTGTTCACACACACATATACTCATATTTAAATCTGATTCTCCCTCACACACACACACAGTCTTAATCTCTCTCCTACGTCCATTCACACCCACGCACAGCGCTCTGGCCTTGCTCAGCCTAACCTCTTGTGAAATGACCTTTTGACCTGTGATGACCCTGAAGAGAGAGGGCTCTTGGGGCTTCTGACTTGATTTATGTGTTCCTGCTGTTGTCCCACCGGACACTTCTATTTCATGTCTGAAAAGGGGCCGAACTTTAAGGAAACAATAGTGGTGCAACACTTCTGTAGCTGAATAAAAAGAGTATTTAAGAGGTCTAAAGGACAGAAACAAAAGGGGCACAAGCTGGAGCATCTGCTTGACCTCCAACAAGTGAATGGCTTTATATATCTTTAATATTCCTTCTCTAACTGCTTCATGGTGCCATGTGTTTTATTTCAATCTACTATATATCCGACAGAGCTGCAGGTTAATGAGGAGACACAGATAGCAGGAGAAATTGTTCCCTTGCATTGTTTTTGTATAACTGCACTACATCATGTCAGCCGCTTTAAGAACGAGGAGCTTTTCTGTGAAGTGAGCTGAAAAAAAAAAAGCGTCAGGCGTCTTATCATCATTTGAGCTCCATGCTTTGGTAATTTAGCTTGTCTATTCGTTACAATATGTTGAATAGGAATTTTAAGGGGGGAGTTGAGGGACAGAAAGAGCCAGGGAAGAATGCAAGAATGCACTGACATGGCAGAGCACCATCAAATGAGGGAACGTCTGGAGTTTTATCACCAACACCCCCTCCCTCCCTCCCTGCCCTGTTTTGCTGGGGGAGATATGGGAGGAGGAGGAGCGAGGGAGCGAGGGCAAGGAGGGTTGAGGAGGAGGCCTGAGCATTCCTTTAACTGTCCTCTACTCTGCTCTGCAGGCCCTTTATAGAAGGACGAGGTCATGTCGAGGCCAGCACTGGCTAACTGTTGACCTCTCCTTCTCCTCACCTCCTTCCTCTTGTCTTTCACCGCCGTCTTCTTCCTTCCTCTTTATTTCGCTGCTGCAGATCGTGATTCCCTCTCAAAAAGAAATGCACTGATGCAACAAAGGAGGTTGTTTTGGCAATAGGTGTGTACCTCTTGAGGAAGTCTGACATTTGTTCCTGGCACAATGGGACTTGGGGAGGAATGTAATAGACTTGTGACTCAGAGTGACCTCTTAGAAATATGGCACCGGTGCTTATTAACTCTACGGATTAATGTATCAGTGAAGTAATAATCCCTCTGTGCTACTGCTGCTACGAGATCTACAACCACAGCGACTCTCGTACCTCCATCTCTCTATCTGTTTCCTTCTCCGGCTCGCTCCTTATCATTCCTTCCCTGTATGGTGGAAACTGGCGGTCCACCTCCCAGCAACGAACTCACACTCTAACCCCCCCTCCTTCTCCTCCTCACAAAAACTCTCGCCGGTTTCCTGTCCCCGTCGTCCCCATATCTGAGGCCAGATGCACCATGGGGGCTGGAACAAAGGATAAAATGCCTCTCATAATAGCAGCCAGGGGAACAGAGCGATGGAGAGAGTGAGAGAGGGAGAAAGGGAGGAAAAAAATGGCAAGGGGCTCTGTTCTGCAAACCAGACACTCTGGCTGTGACCGTTAATAAGCTGACAGAGAGGAAGACAACGAGGGAGGAAAGAAGGGGGGAATCAAGAGAGAGGAAATAAGACTTGGAGGGAGATAAAGAGTGATGGAGAGACAGAGGAAAGACAGGAAGGGAGAGAGGAGAAAAGTGGAGCTCCTCTATTAGGGGGGAGCGAGGCTTCACCTTTGCACGACCCCCGGGTGCTATAGGGCCGGTGTTTATGGCCTGTTCATTCCCCTGCCTCCCATCACAACACAATGAGCTGCACTATTCAGCTCCGCTCAGCGCAACAATAGCTGGGCTATTTTGGCGTGACACACCACTGGTGGTACGCCTAAAGTTGGGCAAAGCAAAAAAAAAGGGACAAGCAGGAGGCAGGAAAATGACTAAAAAACTAAATCTGGGCCTTGGTGTGAACACTGGCAGGGGTGTGGGTTTGATTCCCACCGTGGGCACACATGCATGACATAAGCAAAAACCAAAACATGCCGGCCACATGTTGAAGGCTCTCAAAAGCAAAATGTTCTTTGTTGTTCTGCCTCCAATCTACTTCTCCTTCTGAGATGGCTAATGTCTGGATTAATCCTGCCGCCTCTCTCCCTCCTTCTCTGGAATGAGTGGAACTGATTGCGCCGGCGTCTGCCAAGCCCTTGCTAATGTCCTATTCTCATTACACCAGAGAGAGACACACACACACACACACACACACACACACACACACACTACACCGTGCTACACCGAGGCGATGCAGCCGCACACAGGTGTAGACGAAGCACACGTGAAATGCCCAATTAAAAGCAAGAAATTGTCTTTTTCATCAGCTGCCTTTGTTGCGTGACCAATTAGGGGATAATTTAATAACGAGCAGTGGAAAGATGCAGATTGGATATACAAAAGGTTACTCCTGGAGCTCGTTGATTTAAATTCATGTGGAGTTCTCACACACACATTCACACATCTCCTGAGCGCACCACCAATATTATACTGGTAACATGAGACGCACAAACGTGCACACACACTTCTACGTCTGCAAGTCCACTGCACTCACTGCAGATATTACATTAGTAATCTGAGAGAATGTGCCTACAAACACCTCACATTTATACACAGCTGGATATTTCAGACACATCAGGACCTGGTGGAGGATTTCAGCGCAGAGGTTTACATGCATATTAAAATCTGAGAGCCGCTTAAAATAACTGTGTAACCACACACTCCTCCTGGCTGCCAATCAATGTGATTTAAAAGCACTAAAAAGAAAGCGAGCTCCGACGGGTAGAATCATGTAGCTTATCATCAGGTTGTCACTGCGCGGCGAGCATCGATTGTCTGCTGCTCAACCACAATTAACGCCTAGCCCTTATATCCGTCCTACTCACCGGTGATCTCACACACAGTTATGTGAACTAAAACTGTTGTTTTATCTGGATTTAATCTGAATCTGACAACTTTTTTTTCTGTGATTTCTGCACACATTAGTCCCACGTATGAAAACAAAAATAACACAAAATCAGTCAGAGTGCACCCACTCAAACACAATTAGCAGTCATAAATCACAACATAAGCACTTATACAGTGTGTTGGGGCTAACACACACACACACACACACACACACACACACACACACACACACACACACATTATACGCCCTGATCAGTCACACCGTGTCTCCATGCAGAACTTTATTATCAGGTCCTGAGTCCCAGCACATCTCCATCTTCTTAAGTAATTAGTTATTTTATTAAAGCTCAGACGCTCTCTTATGCACAGTAGGGGGGCGGCGGTACGTTTGTGCACATGTACCTACACACAGTGTGCGTACGTATGCGAGCATAGCGTACGTGGGCGTGCGAGGGAATTACAGTTATGAGTTTCTCCTCAGATGATGATTTAACTCGTAAATCACCTCCTTCTCTTCTCCTCACACAGCTCCCTCCCTCGCTCCTCCACAGTGTCGTTCTCAGGTCAGATGCTCCAGATTAGATGCTTCACATTTGTTTAAGTAAACTAACGCAGCCGCCTGCACAACACAAATCCACAAAAGTCACAATAGTTTTGTGGTTCACTTTCGCTGCATTTGTCGCGTTTGCATGGTTTGTATTTAGGCCGGTTACGCTGAAACAGAGAGACGAGTGAATTCACATTTATAAACTCTGCTGTGACACTTCTTGGTATTCAGATTACTAGATCAGGCTAGACATTTAAGACTTTTCACAAGTTTTAATTCTATTTTTCTTCAATTTATGATGAAGAAAAGAGAGAGTCTTTTAGGCTTGTGACTCCCTGAACCCAAGATATAACAGGATTTTTGCATTTTAAAAGTCAAATTTAATACTTTTTAAGACCTCAACAGATATAATTTAAGACCATAACAATTTCTTTGGTAGAAAATAATCAATTCATTGTAGGACCCGACCAATATGGAGTTTTTGAAGCTGATGTAGATATTGATAATTAGCAGGAAAAAACATCTGATAACCAATTAATCTCTGATAAGAGTTTTTTATAATTTTTTTCAGCCCTTTAACACTTGCAACAATGATATAAATTTTTTCTACAACCTTAATTTCACAATTTTCAGGAACAAAGATGTGAACTTCGTGAACAAAATAACATGCAAAACTGCAGTAAATCTCTGAATACTGTGTTTTCCCTTTGGCATTAAACGCACCATCTGAAAATTCAATTACCCAGATTTTAATTTAAGACTTTTTAAGGAACCACGGGAACCCTGGATAAAATCTATGATTAAGCCAATCTCAATGCTTTGTAAAGACACTTTTATCTTTATTTATCCGTGCAGGGTTCAACACGTATGAACACCTACAAGGTGTTAGAAACATAATCTAGACTCTCATTCTGCTGCATGCGCTCACTTGTCATCAAATTGCATAGTTTTTCACTGTTTTCCCCAAAGCTGAGCAGATCTATTCAAGCGTCTACATGCAACAGGTAGACACAAACATGCACACTGTGCCTCTCAACTACCTTCTGTAGAAACCTGATGCTAACACACATTTAAGGTTGTAGTTCATGAAGGAGTCACGTGACCAAGCCTGAGTGCTCTGGCTGTTATTAGACAGGAGGCCTGAGTTTTCAGCAATGCATATGAGTATTTATTGGCAGGCGAATGCATGCATAGCTCCGCGCCGACACACCCACTGATGAGTACAAGCTGGTCTGCAGATCCAGCTCCTAATAACAGGAGGTGGATTAGCTGGATCCAGCACCACATACAGAGGGAAACAGAAGAAAACAGTGTGAAATTTAAAAGGAGCTTTAGGCTGGGAGCAGCCACAGGGTCACTTAATCCCCATTACTGCACACACATAAAACACAAGTATGTAAGCACACACACACACACACACACACACACACACACACAGCTGCTGCACTACCCAAGAGCCCCGTGTCCATTAAGACAGCCATGAATCTACCACTAAAGCTGGTTTTACAGAGTGGAGCGACAGGCTGGTAATCACACGCACACACACACTGGAGAAGAGCTCAGTGTGTGTGTGTGTGTGTGTGTGTCCATGACAACCAAGTGCTTCTCAGAGTTACATGACATGTTGTCGACTTGAAAAACATAAGTTAGCGTCTCGTGATTGTACGTCTTTTACATCCATGTCCAAAAAGTCAAAATCTGTTGGATTTTTGAGAGAAATTGTCATAATTATGTCAATTTTTGTTTTGTGAGGGCATAGTGACCTTATAAGAAAGTCCCTCTCTGGGTTCAAGATAATGGGGCGTACAACCTGAAAACGGCTGTCCAGAATAAAAGAGACAGGAAGAAATAAAAGCAGAGAATAAGACATCATAAAGCAGAGAGCAGCTGTCACATGTGTCCTCCGACTCTCTCTTTATCTCTGATCCTTCTTCCCTTCACACACTTCCACACAGGCTTGGACTCAGGCGGCCGTCATCCATCAATGCCAGAGAGCGGGTATGGCTGGAAGCCTGGCTTTACCCAGAAACAACATGGCTGTCCTGCGCTGCCCACTCCACAAACACAACACTGGACCGACTCTGTGTCCCTTAGCCTTTGGGCTTGGATCGAAAATGTGTGTGTGTGTGTGTGTGTGGGTGTGTTTCTGCTCATGTAAATACATACAGGGTGTGTTTCCGTTCATCATATACACACAAATAAACACACTCCGTCACTGAGAAGAATGAAATCTCAGTTTACACACACAGAGATGACCAGTGTCACACAGAGCAGTACTGCTGACAGGGCTGCAAACACACACAGTGGTTGACCTAAATCCCTCCATACTGCTCGTGTCATATCCTGTCTCTGCGCGTGTCACTTCCCCCCGCTGGCTCACAGCAGCCATCGCTATGGGGATCCCTCCGACTACCCAGAAACTAACAGAGGCAGTTTTAAGCATCACACAGTCAGCAAACACAAAGTGGAAGTGTGGAGCATTTTTCATTTTTTACACGCTGTTTGAAGATGAACTTGTAGCATATTTATAGGTTTAACATCTTTAACTCATTGAGGTATTTCAACGTCATAGTGTTTTTTCGGCAGCGGGTCGCCAATTGCGGCGAGACAGTATACGCCACGGAGATCAAATCTGGAAGTGGAGACGATCGAGATTAGAGAGCAAAACAGAATCTGGACACAAAGTGGTGATTTTGGTGAAAGTGTCCTCTACTCTACCTCTGATAAAACAAGAATGGAACAAGATAAAAACAAACATTTTTTTCATGATGAAATAGAGAGTCTCTTCTTTCATTTGAGCTATTCACTGTTTTTAGAGACATAGTACAAAATATTCTGTGGGTCTTGAAATATGACTCAAAACGCTGGAACAAGGCGCTTTCTGTTTTATAAAACGACTGACACTCAATGAGTTAACAGACAAAGTGACCAGATAATCCTTTTTATCAAGACCTGATATGATGTCAAATATGTCTCAGAACAATCCCTCATCATTTTTGCTTCGTCCACAAATCCTTTACATAGAAGCATCACTTATCTTAATTGCATGAAATCAATGTCAGTCTTCTGTTAATTGCAGGAGTCCTATTTTTCCTAGATATTTAATTTTGGCACAAAAGCACTCGCTGCGTGTCGCCGCCGCTTCCCTGCTCAACGGCGTTTGATCGTGAGAACGACAACTGGCTGAAGGCGGCGAGAGCGGCGGGCGAAGATGAGTGCGCTTCGACTGGCATTCACGTTCTGGCGCCTTTCATGCCTCGGACCCCCCTCTACGACTACAAAAGAGGTTTGAAAAGGAGGGAATAAAAAGAGAGAGAGAGGCGAATGAAGAGAAATGCAGGTTTGGCCTCGGGCGGCGTGCTGTGATGTAAGAGAAACAGAGAGAGAGCGAGAGGAAGAGGAGGGAGGAAGGGGGGTGTTTGCTTCAGTGTGTCTCTGTACATGGACACCTCCACTCGTCTGTGTTGACACAATACGCTGAAGACGAGGGTCATGTCCACACAGGTAAAGATTCCTGCAGAAGGCGACTGGAAGCGATACACTTCAGACGCAAATTTGTTGGTTTTTGCTTTTTACATTTTTAACTCTGTGTTGAAATCCGAGGGTGAGGTCATATCTCGTGAAACGTGTGTGTTCATGTGTGTGTGTTTCAGGTTGAAGCGGTATGAAACAGGCTCCAGGGCATGAGCTGAAACTGGGCCGGCTAATTCCAAAACACACACCTCACGAGTGTTTCTGCGAACAAGTTCCAGCGTCTCTCTGCGTCTTTTCTCTCTCTGCAGCCTGTCGACACACTGAACCATGCTAATCATCTCACTCTACCTGTTTGTGTGCGCTCGTATTGTTTAAAAAGATCATTCCGGTTGGTTAGAGCTTGGGTTTTATTTATCGTATCTCGGTTGCGATAATGATTGTGCACACACAGTCTCACAACTTTGTCAGAAACAGTTGAGCCAGATTAACTAAAACTATTGAAAAAAAACAGGTAACAATTCCTCCTTGCAAGTATGCAACAGTAAGCCACTGTGGTTTATGTTTTGGTCTGTAAACTGTAAGGAATATTTACAACATTTATTGTCTCTTGGCTGACCCGGGAGTTTCCCTACATAGGAAGAAGACCCACATACTGTCTGTTTTTGTTGTTGTGTTGTGTCTCTTTATAGTTATTATACACTTTCCTGTCTCTTTGTGGTCATTTTGTGTCTCTTTGTGGTAATTTTGTAGGTGTTTTGTGTCACTTTGTAATCTGTCTGTGGTTGTTTTCACCCTCTCTGTAGTCATTATGCATCTTCTGGTCATTTCATGTCTCTTTGTGGTCATTTTGAGGCTCTTCCTGGACTAGTGAGGCCCCTGACACTTCGGGCCCCTGTGCCTAGTCGACCTGTAATCCATCCATGAGTATATAGTTATCATAACTGTCAAACAACGGCAGCCAAGCCTAAGAAAACATCACTCCTCTTGTAATGAACCAGAATGATCCTTTGATTTATACGTTATTATTAGCATGAACAAACTACCTGCCTCACCTCTCTTCCCTCTTCCTCACCTCTTCTTCTTCCTCCTCGCCTCGTCCTTTCACAGACATGAGAAGAGTCACGTCGATCCTTCCTAAGTCGCCTCAAAGTCCGTCCACTCTGCCTTCTCAAACACCACCTCTCTCTCTTTTTCTCCCTCCCTGCCTATGCTTTTAAGACGTTCGTAAAAGGAGGTCTTATTGACAAAACAATCGCTCGGCGAGGCTTAAACACTGCCTTTAAAGGGGCATTATTAAATTGCAGGCAGGAAGGGGAGGGGCGGCCAACAAGAGAAACCTGATGACCTCGCCATCGATTTTTACATCACCGGAGCGTTCAGGGGAACTTAGCAGAGAGAAACTGACTGTAGCCGGAGAAAGAGAAAGTACAGAGACATTTTATATGTTTGGCTTTCAGCTTTTAGCCGCTGAGGCCTTTATAATGTGTGAGCTGGTGAAGGCTGCATTGTTCAAGGACACTGCTGTTGGAATAAACTCGTCTTTTCTGCAGCTTCTT